>JAWNMY010000076.1:3952500-4377533 GCA_035043505.1 Drosophila setosimentum | reverse complement strand
AGGCCATTCAAATGTGTATAAAGTTGTGCAAAAGTATGTAAATGGCACAAAGAAAATTGCCGAACTTAAAGACTAAAGGAGCTAGCGACTTCAAGTTTGGAATATTAACTCTCATGTACCCAGCGCAAATCAAACATATTTCATTTTATAGATAACTGCCTCTGGCAATGGGAATATAATACATTTAACAGTTGGTTGGTTGAGCTTTGGTTTGAGGTTGTTTTTCGGTCTTATTTGTTTCAGTGAGTACTTGTCACAAAATTGCGCAATGCCCTTTTACTGGTATACATATTCTATATAATTGTATTTGACATTAACCATTGGCTTTGTTGTCGCGTCTATCGTTGCCTAGTTCTATAAAATATTTGCTCTAAACATGCACGCTTAATTTGTAAGAGACGAACAAAAAAAAATTTAACGTATTGTTTTATTTTACCGTGCTCTTTAACGAATGCCGTAGGCTGATTTTTTGGCACGATTGCCAACGACAAATTTTTTTTTTTGTATATTATTTTTTTCTGGACTGTTTCCAACTAGAACCCATTTAATGTGTGTGTTCGCCATTTATCAAAGCTCAAATGGTGCTTGTGTTGTGCAGGGCATCAAAGGGTTAAATCTTTGGTCCCTTTCCTACACTAGTCATATTCATGTGTATGTGTATATCTGTGTGTGTGTGTGTGTGGTTGTGCGCGTGTATTGCATATGAAAAAATCCTGCGGCTAATAAGTGACACGCGTCGATTAATAAAACTGTATAAAGTGGGGGGTGTGGAGGTAACTTACAACACACACACACACACACACTCACATACACATACACTTTTGGGTGCGGCGGTGAGTCTTGTGGGTGGGGGGGAGCAGGGTGGTTTCTTGGCAGCCGCCTGCGTGTGACGTACGCTTAAAGCCCATGTCACATACAACTATTATTATTATTATTATTATGTAAAGCAGCGTTACAAATGTTGTATTATTACCTTGAGGGGAAACTCGGCAAGCGCAGCTCGCATTACTTGCCTAATGTGATTGCCCATGTAGCGTAATTGGGTTTAAAATATTTACAGCACATATTTGGTGGAACTATGCTACCTGGATTATGCAAATGGCTTGTAACCAGATATAAAAATTAATTCGGTATTAACACGACTCAAAGATAAGTTTACTGTTGGATGTGATTTGCTTTGGCACGTCCAGCATGCATATTTAATTTAAATTTTGACCTGCTTCAAAAATTGCAAAAAAAAAATATATATATTGATACTTTATTAAGAAATACAGCATTGAATTTAAAAATTCGTCATACTCTTGATGGCAATTTCAGTCGGAATAGCAAGTTTCATTTTTACTTTCTGAATTTCAGAAAGGATTTTTTAAGAATATATGCTTAGGTTTCTGCTTTTTTTTAAAACATTTTATATTGTTAAGTCATCATGATTTTAATGTGACACAGATACTCTCATTCGAATGAAAAGTATTTTATATGCGTATACATAGCATCGTATATAGTAACAAAATCTATACCTACAAAAGATATTCTGAGTGCAAAAGACCCTTTGGCTGTATAGAACGCGAATGATGTTCCAGCGCACATTCTTATATACAGTGGCTTTTAAGATATTTCATTCATGTGGCAAGTTTGCATCGTTCTAGGCAATAAATTGCATTTACATTGTCCGCTAAATGATTCCCTCATTATGGTCTCCAACCTTTCCCATTCTCATATCCCATAGCCCAGAGCTGCACTTTGAAGTTGAGCCCTGGAGCGTGTTTTCGTTAGGTACTGCAGCTGCTCCAGTGCCTCCAAATTGTTCGCGTGTGCTTGCAGCTAGAACCCCCAACCAGACCCACACAGCCAAATGGTTGTAAAAAAACAGAAACCATTTTGAGTTTGTCAATCTCTGCCTGAATGAGCCTCAATACAACAGAGTGCCTGTGTACTTTGTGTCTAAAGAAACTTTAATATTTTTTTTCCTTCTTCTGTGCCCAACAACAAACAGCAAACGAGAAAAACAGAGTCGACAATTGACTCGAAAGAATGCCTGGCAAATATTAACCCAGGGCTATTCATTAAGTGGTCCTTTGCTCATATGCTGTAGTCTAACATTTCTTTATTTGTTTTTGTTTTTTTTTTTGTTTTTTTTTTTTTGTGCCGTACTCCTTTCTTCCCTTTTCTGTATTGCTGTCCTTTAGCTATATAGCCACTTAGCTGCAGCGTCACTCCGCCCCACGGGTGTATTGAAGCCCTCATTGTTTGTGCTCGATGAAGCTATTGAGAATTGTTCAGGCCGCTCTGCACACGCTGGCAATGCTCCCGAATAATTTACTTAATTAAAGCTCAGCGACGAATTGTGTATTCAATTTCTATTGGCATGCTGTTGTCAGTAAACAAGCAACGAGCAATATGTGTGGCTTGGGTCCTTGCAAGCTATGGTCACTCAAAATTCGTTATACTATTATGTGTGCTGGAAATGAGTTGACATTTTATATTGGTATAAAAGTATATTGATCTGCCTCTCTATTTTAACATACACTAGTGTCCAAGGTACCTGAACTCATTTGTACCCACGCTAGAAAAGTGTTAACCTTTTGGGTATCTGGAATATAATTGCAAATCGATAAAGGCTCTACCATTTTAAAGAGTCACCAAATTTGGTAAGCATTTTAATTTTAAATTACTGATATTCTCATTAAAGATTAATCGAAAAATCACAAGCATCTAAATCTCCCGCAATTTTAATGATGGAGTTACCAAATTTGGAATCCTCGAAAATTGGAAGAATATCTAAGGCGTAGTGAGTTCCAAGGTTCTCGCTTATCGCTCACAGATCAAGCTTATGTTGTTTTTAACATATGTATTTAAACACAAAAAAAAAAAAATTAATATCTACATTTAAAAGCTGAGTTCAAGTTATCGTCTGGTCGAGCAGTCTCGAGAGCAATTCACATTATTTCTAATAAGTCAATTTAATTTTCTCCATTTTCATTTATAAAACAAGTTTATATGCTGCTTAAGTCAAACACTTGATTACTTGGCGTGCGATATTTTGTTCTCATCATAGCTACTGAAGTTATAAAACCAATTTTCATTCAGCTTAAAGTATTATTAAGTCAGCTTGAATGCTAAATGAGTTTTCTGTACTTCTTGATTCATAAAGCTGTATTACTATTATTATTATTATTTTTTTTGTTGAATTGATTCAATAAGGAATTGAGAGCAAATTGAATACTTGTATTTGAAGTGAGCACAGTTTATGTTGTTCTGGGGGTGGGCGCTGATAAATATTTGTTGTATTGTTGACAGACCCACAAAAGTAATTTTGTATTTGAATTCTGGCACTTCTCTCGTTTTGAATAATGCCAACAATAAGTAGCAGTCATTTCGCTGCCTCCAACAAATTTCACATTGCCTCAAATTGTCTTTTGCTGCCTACAGCTGTTGTCTGGAGGCATTAAAGGCGCTTAGTTGTCATTGTTCAGTATTCTGTTGTCTGTTGTCTGTTTTGTCCCCGTCTCCCATTTAGTCCTCTCCAGCAGAATGTTTACCCATCTGGAATGTCTGGCGTACATAAAACGCACCTGATGTGCAAAAATTGCTTAATTGAAACATAAGCCGCTATAATTTTGCAACGGCGCCAAAAGCAACGCAACAACGGCAACAAAATATTCAAATTTCTGCTCTGCATATTAAGAGGCACGTTCGCCTGACCCCTACGCTGACACACCCTCTACCCCCCACTTTCACCGTCGCTCTGTAGATTTTTGTGTCTGCTTTTCTTAGTTGAAATTCATTTGACAGCTGTCCCACAATTAAAAGCGCTTAAATCAAAAAGCACATCAAGACTTTAAATCAGTTTGGTTCAGTTCTCAAAAATGTCGCTTAACCAACCTTGAATTGAAACCCAAACCAATTTTTTTTGGTTACTCTGCATAATAAGCTACACTTAATAGTACATCATTTTCATAAACACTGCAGAATCTCTTCCGGCGGACTGATTTTGACAGCGCGGAGCTGTATTGTCGAGCTATTTGAGTTTTCCCCGGTGACTTTCCTTATGCTGCCCCTGTCAGGTTTGGTTTTCTTCTTTCGCATCAATGTCAGACTGAGGGAAACTTTTTGGTTCATCTCGTGTCTGGAGAATAACATGCTTATCAGGCAGCACGACAAATTCGCGACTTATCTCCATCTGTAGCCCACAGCAATGATACAGCTTGCCACCCCGTTCTCCGTTCCCCGCAGCGGTTGTTTTATTATTTCTGTAAGGCATTAAATCAGAACTCCTTGCAGGACGAACTGTAATGGAAACTTTATAAACTGTTGCACTCAGAAAAAAAATTAACTTGATATTAAAACATAATTTTTTTTTATTGAAACAGTTTCAAAATATTTTAAACAATATTTGTTTGATTGGTTTGTTTTTAGATTTTTTCAAATATATGTTTCTTAATAATATAATAATAAAATATTTAAAATTAAAGAAAAGCAAGCCGTTATTTTTAGAAAATAAATCCTTTCCTAATTTGAGTTACCCTTGACACAAATTGATCGAAATATCGAATATATATTATTGAAGATCATATATTAATTAAAAACTGTTTTGGATGTTATTTTATATTTAAAATTTGAGTGCAATTTTTGAGTGTACTCATTTATTGCTGATCTGGGTCGATTGTTGCTGCTCGTAATTCATCTACGGCATTTGTCTGCGAATTCGGGGGCGTTGTTCTGTCGCCCGATTGTGGACCGCGGTGCATGGCAAGAAACGACTAGCCCATGCCCCGCCCACTCCTCTAGCTTCCGCTCGGCGACACAAGCAAAAGGTAAACTCTCCGTGCGGTGCTTAGCATCTTAATTTGGTTTGGCGGGGTTGGGTCTCGTCTCGTGCTGATAAAGAAAGCACTCAGTTTACAGTTACCCCAAACCACGAGGGTGTCCCAGGGGTGCGTCAGGTTTTGACTTGGGGCTTGGGCGTTGTTGTCACACTTAAGCTTTGATTTTTTGGCAAAGTAAACATTAATATCACTTCTCCTGATTTCCACACACACACACACACACATACACACAAACACGCACACGCACCCTCATCGAGAACACATCAGCTGCAAAGTTTGCAGTCGAGCAGAAGGAATTTTTATCAGCAACCGCAACTGAAAGTCTATGTCAATAAGTAAATTAATTTAATACAAGCTCTCTATACAAGCAACAAGCAGCATCTACTAAAATAAAACCCAATTTTCGTGTCAATTTTAGTTATTTGAAGTTACAAAGTGCTGTCAACGCAATCAACGAATTTTTTAGCAACTATATATAGATTTATATAAATATGTATACATATCCCTCCGTCGACATGTTGAAATGGTAACAATTTGAAATCTAATTTTAAGTGTAAGGGTACAAATTATACACTATATCCGATTCCTTATTGAATTGTGAAATGAATCAAAATTTTATGAATCAAATACTAAAATGGGTTTAGTCTATTATTTTTTTTTTATATTATATTTAAGCAACTAGACTAAATAGAGAAATATTGCCAATTTAAAATTAACATCTTATACGTTTTTTGAATATAGTTAAGCGACTAGACTAAACACAGAAATATTAGAAATAACATAAAAACAACTTCATACTGTCTCATGTATTTTTTTATTACATTATTTTCAAAAACTTGAAATCCAAAATGGGAAAAGGGGAAATTGGAAATAATTGTCTGACATTTGAGTTACTTGAATTAAAAATCCTGTTTAAAGGAACATTCTCTAGTGTTTCTAGTTGATTATATTATAAGTCTCTCTATGTCCTTCTCTCTCTCTCTCTCTCTCTCTCTCTTTGCTTTATACTTCAACTGTCTGTTTAGAGGAAAATAAGGCAACAACAAAAATAAAGTGAAAAGGCCTCCTTAGGGGACAACCACGTGCAACAGAAAAAGAATACATTAAAAAAACAGTATGTGTATTTAATATTCAAATCTTGTGCGTCCTGTGGGATTATTGGGACGCCTTACATTAAAAATTACATCCTTCGAGGGACAAATATCATGCGTTATTTGTAAGTGAATAACAAAAGAAGCAAGCTTTTTGGCAACACGATAAATGCTTTTTGAATTTGTTTTTAAGATCTCGGCTCATTAAAGACGTGTGTAAAATGAATTACTAAGTTGTTCAAGAAAATTGGTCAAAGGACAAATTATTCTCAACTCTATGCACAGAATTAACCATAACTAAATTGATGTCCATTTTGTCTTGTATTGAAAAACGTTTTAAAATTTCAGGAAACCGACATCGTCTGTGACCAAATATTATATAACATTTACTTTTTGTTTATTGAGAATTTACTAATTAAAATAAAATCGTTTCTGCTGCGGAAGCAAATTTTAAGTTTTAAGTTTTTCTCTTATTATATACATATTTATACATATACATACATATGCTTAACTGAACATCAAATGTTGGGAGAGGCTGGAGCGACAGAGAATTCACTGAGACAATGAGAAAAGTAAGCAAATTATTTGCAATTGATTTATTCTTCAATTTAAGCACATTCAACCAAAATGTGGGGTAAAGGGTATCATTTGTGCAAATCTTTTTTGAATGGTGGAATAACCAAATTCCATTTTTAACTTTGTGACGAATAAATTATCAGAAATGTATGTATGGCTGTGTACAGAGTATCTCGAAGTTGTGCACTCGTGCTTCATGTTAAAGTGATTTTCTTTTCAAATTTGGCACCGTTAAATTGCATGAATAAAGAAAACTACAGTTAAAAATGAATATACACAGAAAATGTGGCCACAGCGAGAAACTTTTCCAATTTGCGGACACACCCACACACACAAATAGACACACACACACACATATATATATATATATATATATATATATAGTCACACCACGAATAAGTCAAGTAAACAGAAGGATATGTCGAGAGATATAGGCAAACTGGAAATGCACCTGTGTCCACTCTAAAACTAACACACACCGACACACACACACACACACACACACACACACACACACTCATACGTGTAAACTCTCCAGCTTCCAATCAGGCGAAATGCTGACCTGACCACCAGCAGGCACCAAAATTGGGAAGCAAACTAATCGAACTGAAATGCTCCAAACGATTGCCTCATTTCTCGAGAGTGCGCAAAGCTTAAAATTGCAGAATTTTCTCCTGTTTTCCTTCTTTTTTTTTATTTTCCTGTTGCCGTTGCAAACTTGTGCAGACTTTTTCAAACAAGTTAAAGCGTTGCCCCCACTTGTAGTTATAGATTAGCTCTACGAGATTTCAGATTGCTGTCGCTAAAGCAAAACTGATAATTAAGTTAAGCATCGAATTCTCTTTATTTTATTTGAAGCAACCTTAATGTAAGTTGGCATATTGACTGCCCTTTTATGCAGCCCTCTTTCAACACAGCTTATGTTCTATGGAGAAAAAGTGAAGTATCTCGTTCAGAAAACTAAAATTTAAATTGATTTTGCTCTGATTTTATTAGCAACCTATTACTTTTATAGATTATTTGTACAATGTTCATACATCTTAAGATATCGAAAAAAAGAAAATATTAATCTTAAAAACGAATTTAAATAAAAACAAAGCTAAAAATGATACAGTTTAAAATGAAAAGGGAAAATAACATTTAAATTTAAAAAGAAAGAGAAAGAGAAAATAACGAATAAGATTTTCTCTGTGATTATTTCTTACTTAATGTTACCTATATTACATATTATTTATTTAATGTGGATTAAGTCACAAACTTTAAACGATTAAAGTAAGTTGGAAATGAGAAGCAAGGCGATTCTCCTTTAGAGGAGAGTAAATTGATTTAATATCAGGTTTTTTTTTACTGGTACTGGTAGGCGGACATTTTTCGCTCTGTATACAAACAATTTGCCCACGCAAAAGGCTAATTAAATTCTAAAAAGCAATTCTCACACAATTTGCATTTTTTTCCTTCCACTTTCTCTTGGAGCCATTCACTTTGCTGGTCGCAGCTGATCCTGGACAGTGGTTTTTATAATCGCCATCTAAATGATGGGAGAAAATTGTGCAGGCAACCTTTACCCTCTGTTTTTCTGCTGCCTTTTTAATGCAAGCCATCATTTTGGCAGAATTCCCAACAAATGTTTTACTGAGCAAGTCAGCAGAGCTGATAATGCTAAAACTGGAAAACTCTGAAAATTCGGCAAGATGAACAAGTTGGCAATGTTGCTGTTGAGTTTCACTGATGTTTTTAAGGTTTTTACATATATATTAGATGGCACTTTGCTCTCGTTTAATACTCTACCTTTTTGTTTCTTTCTTGTTATAGTTGTTGTTGTTGTTGTTGTTGTGGAACGACTCCGCACGTTCCGGTTTGCCTGTTGTCCGTCTGTCCGGGAGTCTGTCATTACGGCGTCGTGGCAAAGTCGTAAAGTACATTTTTTAATTAGAGTCACGAGTAAAACAAAGCAATTAGTAAGCCTGTCAGAGCAATCCTTTTCTTTCCTCATTTTGTCCCCACCAATTTCTTGGCTTCATTCTGTATTTTTTTTTAATTTTGTTTTGGTCAAAATTTAAGCGCGGCTGTGTGAATTATTAAAAAACGAGTAAATTACGTTAAAAGCGCAAATTAAAGGAGCGAAACCTTCTCTTGTGCACGGGTCACAATTCTCTGCATTTTAAGTGGACCTTTGAAATAACATTTGCACACCATTAGCGGTAACTCAAGTTGCCACGAAAAATACAGTCAAACATATTTAACGTGAACTTGACCAACTTGAATTTTTCCCAATGTTTGACAATAGCATTTAGTAATCAATTGACTATTGACGAGCTTCACAAAAGTGAAAGTAATTATATATTAATTAATTCTGAAAAGTGAAAGTGATTATATATAAATTACTTTCACTTTTAAGAGGCTCGTTAACCACACAGAGTATCCCAGCTCTCTTAATTACCTTCAGGCAAGAGAGAGCTCGACTCTATTAAATATGTATTACATCGATTGAAACTGATTCAAATTACATATAAATAGGTAATTATGTAAGTACAGATCTATTTATATAGTACTTTGATCGATATGAAATACATTTTGGATTATAAATTGGGCGTTTCCTTAAACGATATTAATGCAAATTTTTACAACTGATCAATTATATGCTATGATATCGTTTATTGTTTGATGGTGTCTTTCACTGGTGTTCTTGTGCTCAAACAGAGAAACAGATATCGATGCTGTTTAAATATATGTATATATGTTATATGGGATCATAGAAGCTTCCTGCTGCCTATTATCTGCTCGTACACAACTTTATTAAATACTACTTATGCATTTTGAATGGGGGCACGGCGAGTGGCCTTTGGTTTATGGAGTTGGTTTGAAAGTTTTGAACTTGCCACCACTTGCGTGACTTGCAACAACAAAAATAACAAGGACAACAGTAAAAAAAATACCTAAGTTATTAGCAGCAACGGCTCGCTGTGGTCTGGTCGGTTGTGTCGTGGTGTTTAGTTTTTGTGGGTGTTGTGGGCGTAGCAGTTGGCTTTTAGTTTATGGTTGCGGCATTTGTTGTGTGTGTGTGTGTGTGTGAGCGTTCAGATTTGAACTGGTGCTGTGACATTTTTCGGGGCAAGCTGCGGGTAGAGTTGCTTTAAGCAACAATGGATGTTTGGATGTATTGTGTTTTGCCTGCATTATTTGTATTTTTATTTCTCTCTTTTTTTTTGAGTTAGTTTCTGGTCGCAGCTGCAGCATCCGCCGTGTACAAAATTTATTACTTGCAAAATATATATTTTTGTTTTTCTCTTTTTTTTTTGTGCTCACTCTGTACATTTTATTTATTTTGTCTGCTTTCATTTATTATGCGTTTCACGAGTTTGCTGTGGCAACTCCAATAAATAGCTCTTGTTTGTGGCCAAACTTTAAGTGGTCGAAACTGCACGTTGCCCCCTTTTAACACCATCAAAACACACTGACGCACTCACAGCAAGTTTGATTGTTTGTCCTGTGCTAATGCATTTAATTCAGTTGGCAGGCAGAAGAACACCTTGCATTTAGTTTTCTGTCTGCTGGCAAATAAAAATATAGATCAAATTAAACCATATAAAATTCATGGCAAGCGTGCGACTGCACGTGGACACAATAAAGCATATTATTTTAGCATTTGTTTTATTTGCTCGTCGCTAGGCAGTTGCAAAGTGCTTTTATGTCCTAGTCACAACTGCTAACGGCCTTTTCAACGACTGTTTTGGCTGGGACAGCAATTGGCAATCTGGCCAGAGCTACGTGACAAAAGGTATATTGTGTTCACAGCTAGTTTTAGATGTCTATTTGATCGCAAGTTATTTACATATATTTATGTAATATGACTTGAAAAAAGACAATTCTAGTCGCAAGAATTTTTGTGTTACAATATATATACAAGTAAAAATTTTGTTAAAGCCAACTCTTGAGTAGCTTAAAATGAAAATTTTAATTTGAAATTTAATCATAAACTGTCATTTAAGTGAATGCATAGTTAAATGACAGCTTGGCGCCTGAAATGAGTTTGTTAGCCTAAATTTCCAATCACAATTTTACAGAAATCAATTGACAAAGTCCTTTTTGAAGGCTATTTGAGTTAGTTACTTTCTGTAGCAGGCACTTTAGTCGAGTGCGGCTATTCACAGAAGCGACGCACCAAAAATTGAACTCTATTGATTTATGATGGAGGTGTGCTCCCTACTAAATAAAAAGCGAAAAAAAAGAAAACAAACAAAACTTTGTCCTGGAGAGAAGACTGCGCTTGTTCAAAGTTCAATGAAGTATGGACTGGTCGAGAGTGGACCAATTGGTATTGGTTTGGTTTGGTCACAACTTGGACTTTACTGAAGTATGCCACAAATAATAAGTGGTGTGTGCACAACAACAACTTGGGCTTAAAACTTTGTCAAAGTCAAACACGAAGTCGACGAGCTGGGCAGGGTATCTGTGAGGGCGTGAACTCGTTGAGCATTAGGAGTGCATTAGCTGATGATGCATTATTAATGTTCAGCCGTTTGATGTGTGTATCTGTGTGTATGTGTGGGTGCCTGTGTGTGCCAGTCTGTGTATGTATTCGTTCTTAGCCCAACCTCAATATTAATTGGGTTGCTTGGGTTGATTGGAGCAACACAAAAGCGGTTTTGGACTTGGCCATTTCATGCCTGTACCAATTATGGGACAAGAGATAAGTTTCAACATGTGCGTGTCACTCCCCCATAAATAAATGACCCCGTGACCTGTTGCATGACGCCCCGCAAGTTAATTACTTTGATTTATTTGTAAATTATTTAGCTGCTTCTGCTGCTGCTGTTGTTCGCATTTGTGTGGCTTGTCATAGATTCGAA
This sequence comes from Drosophila setosimentum, assembly GCA_035043505.1. Taxonomy (NCBI): domain Eukaryota; kingdom Metazoa; phylum Arthropoda; class Insecta; order Diptera; family Drosophilidae; genus Drosophila; species Drosophila setosimentum. The sequence continues at coordinate 4,366,190 of JAWNMY010000076.1, read as the reverse complement.
ATTGCACTTAATTACGATTCCATGTACTTACAAATTAACAATAATGACAAAAAAAACAAAAATTATATAAATATGTATATAAAAGGTATATATTACACACACCTTTTGATTAAAATTGATTATCGTTTACATGTTGGAGGAAAGAGCAATAATAATCTGCCGTTTTATTTGAGAGATTAATCTAAATGAAGTAATGTGATATAGCCAATCATTCAGTTTACAGTACAGTCGTAAAATCATGTAATGACAATCTATATAAATTAAAACTCAGCTTAAGATCGAAAAAAAATGTTCATCAACATTGCGAGAATGCAAATATATAGCTGAGGTAGAAAACATCTCGACTTTTAGGCTTCGCAAAAAAATATTTTGAAAATCTTAATAATGTAATAAAATCAGAGAATTATATTATTAGGTCTTAGCTATTGACTGTTGGCTTTTTTCTTTCATTGTTATTTCATAGCTACGTTTTGCTGTTGTAAGACACACAATAAACGCATTTCATCAGCTTCGTGGGGCAAGTAAAAAATAACATGAGTGATCCGTGACAGTTTTTAGTTAATGTATCCTTCTCAATTCAAACAAAGCTCGTATAGCCAGTAAAGTAGTCATTGCTTAAGCTCCAACGTAAATTGTGAACTTCGATTACGTGATTAAATTTTTTTTTTTTGCATTTTCGTAAATTACAAAATGCAAAGATGCTAATTTTGTTGTGGAGCTGTGCTAAATATATACATAAATATATATGCATAGTTGCTAATGTTGGCTGACATTGTCGTTGGCTGCGGCACAAAATACAAAAATATCTTTTGAGTTTCCGTTCTCAATAGTTACGCTTCGTTTCGGCTGTAGAACTTTGTTATTAGAAAAGTTTTAATGTATTTGGCAAAGGCTCGAGAATGAAGGGAAAACGCAGCACAACCAGCCAAAACATGACCATTGTATGAGTGTGTGTGTGAGTGTGAGAGTGAGTATGAGTGTGAGTGTGTATACATATTTGTATGCTAAATCAGAATGGTGCTCTCGGACTTGGTCCTGGCTTGTGGCCGAATTAACTATCGACAAGTTAAGTAAAACTTTCCAAATCCAGGTTAGGCAACTCAGGCTATAAATATTTAAATAATTTAGCATTTGGCAGTACTGGCAAATTAAATTCTGACATCAATTTCCGTTTTGATGAACAATTTTACCCATGTGAGCTGCCAACAAATGCTAAAATCAGCCGGATGAGGGGATTGAAATTTCATGAACTTGACACGCAAGATTGCCAGAAGAATCAGTTTGAGTTTAATCTATTTTACCATCATTTTGATTTAAGAAATATATAAATTGACGAAATGAAATGCATTCTTGATTTAGCAAAAACTTTTAAAACTAAAATAACTAAAATTTCTACAAAAATGCAGAAATCAACGAAATGCAGTAATTCTGTGGCAAGGATTTTAAGGAGCCAAGAGTAGGATGGAATACATTAGCGACTTTCAGGATATTTTTCTCAAAATAAAACTGAGTAAAACTGCAAGTTGAACATTGATTTAATATATTAGAAAATTCCGTTTGCTTATAACAGTTTTAAAATTCTGACTCGGTTGAGTTATTTGTGGAAATGGCCAAACACAATAAAATGCATATTAAATATGTGCAGCAGAAATATCAGCAAACAAATGACAACAAACTGCTCTTAAGCCAGAAATCTTAAAAACATTCTGTGTTAACAATGTGATTTTCAAGAGATTATAATCTATAAAGAGATTTATGTGTCAGCCCCAAGCAACTGATGTGACATACGTATTTATAACATATAGCATATAGCATATGTATGTATGTATATAGGTTTAAGTGTAATGCCACAAGACGAGCTCATTGTCAACATTACCAGAAACATTGATCTGCGCTCGGGGCATAAGAACTTGGATAATACTTGAAACATTGATAAGCTCAAAAAAAAAAAGAAAACCAAAAAAAAAAAAATTGAAAAATAGAACAAATATGAATGCTACGAGAACGAAAACATTAACAAATATAAATCGTACCATCCTTAGATAGAAAGATGAACAGAGGGGAAATGAATGTATGTATTGTATTCCATCTGCCTGTTTAATACTTACCATTTAAATCCATTTACAATTTGTTGCAGCGCATGAAAAGTTGTGTAAATCTAGTCAAGTTCAAATTGAAGGGCAGTCGAAAATGTTTATTCAAATTAGGTGAACGAGAGTGAAAAATGTGAACTGAACCGAATATCAAATTCCATTTACATATTAAATACTCAAATAGAAATAGATATAAAAATAGAAATAAAACTTAAACCTTTAGTCTTAGTTTCTCAAGTAAGTTTATGCGATGCTTCCTCCGCTGCATTGACTTGTTGCACTTGTGGCCGTGCCTTTCGCATATACGTCTTGTAATAGAAATCAAAGAACATGGTGAACATAAAGATGTTCTGTGTGAATCCAATGAATGACACAAATATTGGAAACTTGCAAGGATTGCGTACGATCACAAGCAGAAAATGGAGTGTAAGATAGCCAAATTGGAGCAACTGCAGCTGGGTAATGTGACGTTTCCACCACAGCATCTGTTTTACAGCACCCAGCGAGGTGCCAAAATAATACGCATACATTACAGCATGCACCAGCAGATTGATCATACCCAATATCGAGCAATGGGAACCGACCAGGAAATTCACAGCGATGGCAGAGGCAAAGACCATACCAGCATGATGATACACATGCAGGAAGCTCACCTGCGAGTTCTTCTTGCGCAACACGATAAAGACCTGGAAGGACGGAAACCGGATTGGATTAGCTTGGGTGGATCATCCAAGGATCATCGATGTGCAAAACTGACCGTATCGAGCAGATCGATATATTTGAGTAGATTGTAAGCACAGCTCATTTTGATCATGGCCATCATATGTGGCGATGTATTGTGATAATCAATGGGCTGGCACGTCATACTGTAATCCGGGTGAAGGACCGTATATGTAAAGACCCATATGAAAAGTATCGTGTTTGCCACCACTTGTATAACATTGTGCAACTGCATCACAAATTTTAGTTCGAAGGGTTGTCGTTTCTCCATCCATTTGGGACCGAAATATAGCACAAATAACAAATAGATGCCACACATGAAGACCATATACCTTAAATCCGAAATGATCGGAATGTGGGCGATTCGTGGATCTTTGTAATGGTCGACAAAATCCAGAGCCATATAATACACATAGGCGATAATGTTGGGTGCCATTGCCACACAGGACTCGCTTGTCTCTGGCTTTTTCTCTCTCTCTCTCTCTCTCTTACTCTCTCTCTCACTCTCTCTTTCTCTCTCTCTTGGAGGAAAACTTCAAAAATGTAACGGTTTGCGATTTGCACAGCTCGACAGTCGCAACTAATCTGAATGTAGCAAATGTAATATGACCACTTGCTCAGTTGATCGATTGGCCAGCGGTTTGTGCGCTATGTTAATGACCGCTAAATCAGAAGCAATACGAACTCAAAGTTGACTTATGGAAAACGTTGACTTCATTGCTCACATATCATTAACAATAAATAAATAAACAAGTAAGAGTGCTGTAGTCGAGTAAACTCGACTACGATATACCCTGAACCCAGTTATTAAATATATTCTATTATTATGCAAATTCCCCTTTAAATAAAATTACACTAACACTTGAAACACGCAATCGTAGGTAGCGGGACTCATGCCATCCCTTTCTCACACATGCGATCGCATATTTATGCATAGAGAAAATGCTTGATAGAAATGAGATCAATATGAGAATATATTTTCGACTATAACTTGGGTGTTTCTTATCCTATCTTGACGAAATTTGGGCATTTGATCAAGAGTATGCATATGCATATGCATATGCATGTATTAATTAGAATATACCCTTTTTACCCATTTTTAATGGGTATAAAAAGAAATATATATATGAGGGGTTGACGCACTGTGACAACAAATGTATATTGGCCACTTATCGATTTACAAACAAGTCCACACACCAGACAGTTTAATCGAACTAGTTCTCAACCAATATGTTGAACTAAGGCTTATTAAATTTTCAGTGAATATATTAGCTGAATGTAGATGGTTTTTATGCAATTCAAGTTTTTTTCTGAAGGGATGTTTGCATTTTTATACCCTGAACCCATTAAAAATGGGTAAAAAGGGTATAATGGTTTTGTGCAAATGTATGTAACAGGCAGAAGGATACATCTCCGACCCCACAAAGTATATATATTCTTGATCAGGATCAATAGTCGAGTCGATATAGCCATGTCCGTCTGTCCGTCCGTCCGTCCGTCTGTATTAACACGCAGGTCTCAGTGACTGTAAGAGCTAGGGACTTCAAATTTGGAATATAGGTTCTCGTATACCGATAGCAATAATTGCCACAATTTTAAATGCAGAATCTTCTAATTAATGCATAAAATGCATATGCATACTATTGATCAACTGTCCAAATTCAGATCGTCAAGATCGGATAAGAAACACCCAAGATAAAGTCGAAAATATATTCTCAAATTGATATCATTTTTATCAGCAGCCGCAAGCATTTTCAATATGTTTTTTTGTGTATTGCGTGTTTCACGTGTTTGTCGGCAGAGGGCGTTTCCAGAGCTGCTCGCACTTTAGTGCAAATCTTTTTAAAGAGGAAGTTGCCAATAATAATAGAATATATTTAATAACTGGGTCCAGGGTATATCGTAGTCGAGTTCACTCGACTACAGCACTCTTACTTGTGTTACTATTATAATGACAAACTATTTTATGCCCGAATCGCATGCTGATGTTGCTGGGCAAGAGTAGTGTTTGTGTGTGTGTGTGTGTGTGAGTGTAGCATAAATAATTTTTAAAATTGGTTTGAGCTGTGCTCCTCCACAGTGGCATTAATTAATTACCAGCAAGGTTTATGTGAGGCATTTTAGCAGGGGGACACCGAGGGCACAGAAGAGAGAGGGATTTAAGTTCCAATTTAAATAACAGGTAGTATGTATATGAATGAGGTGGTCATGAATACAAGCAATAGCGCCTGAAGAAAATCAAAAAATATAAATTACACTTTACATTAGATTAATCTTTTTAATTATTTTAATGTATTCAATGTGTTTTACATACAAATGGAATGGCGCCTGAAATAGGAAAAAAAAAACCAATATTTAAACTTGACTTTATATGTGTCTTTCAATATACTTAGGGATTTAATTTTTAATTAAATTGAAGAAAATTGGTAAAGAAAAAAACTATGATTCGACTCATTGACTAAAAGTTAGACTTGGCCAAGTTTTTAGCAAACATTTCAAAATTGCAACTTTTTGCAACTGCAGTCAATCAATCGAAGCTGTGTTAAATTGACTCGACCTTGTCTACACTGATGGAGTGATAGGTGGGTTGCTCGGTTGCTTGTCCTACCTGACCTTGTGGGTTAGATGTGTGCTCGGGCAGAAATTGAGTCAGCAGCACCTTCTTGTTGGCCAAAGACCATCATTTGCATTTTCCTTGCTGCTGCGGAATATGACAATAAACGGGGCTGCAGCTCATTTGCACAAATAAGCCATAACCGACTCGACTTGACTCAACTCAACTCGACGCGACTTGGCGTGGTTTGGTTTGGTTTTGGCCATCTTGCATGCACGTTGAAGTGCCATTGGTAGTATAATAACCATAATGCCGACATTTACGGCCACAGCAAACAACAAAAATAATAATGGTAATCATTTTGCCGTTCGCCGGAAGTATGCAAATATACGAGATGGCCACGACGATGGCAATGGCGTTGCCGCTGTCGATGAGGAACCGCTGTAGCCGTGAACTGAACTTCAAGGATATGGTCAGGTGTTGGCTTGGCATGGCTTGGGTGACCCACAAGCATTAAGGACCAAGGACCACGTCTAGGCCCCAGACTTGAGCTACAGCAAAAAGGAAGTTTTTTTTTTGTATGTTTTTGTTTTTTTGCTTCTCTGCAAATGATGCGTTAATGAACGTGCCACATATACACACACACACACATACACAGAGTAAACAGCGGGCGGAAAACAAATATATGTATGAATATATTTCTCTCTCTTTCTCTCGATGTGTGTGTGTATGTGTCCCTGTCTGTTAAAGTGCCCCAGTAAATGAAAATAATAATATCTTTGGGCAGGAAATGAAAGGAAATTCAACAGGAAACTTTTCTGACGTGCCCGCAAACACTTTGTGCAAAGAAACCGATTCTCTTTGTTGAGCTCTTTTATGTCTGTGTCTCTGAGTGTTGGCCTGTGTGTGTGTGTGTGTTTTTTGTGCTTATATAATATATATACAAAACTATTCAGTTTTTTTCTTTTTTTTTTAAATTTTTGTAAAATTCCTGGTCTTTTTTCTCACTGAACTTATTTCAGAGATCAAGTTTAATTTCAGAAATTTTTTTTGTATGTTTTTATTTTTCATCGGTTTTGCGTAATATAAAAATTTAAAAAGTGCTATCGTAAAAATAAATCGCTTCGAATTGTAATGTTGATGATAGTGCTTGTTAGCACTCACTGTTGTTCCACGTTTCCCGTTTCCGGGGGCCATGTGGCAACCAGTTACCTTATTAAACAGCTGCTGCAACAGTTCGACTATCAGCCAAGTGTAATAAAATCTTATGCAATGCTGTCCTTGCAACCATTTGCATTGTGAAATGCCAAATGCGAATGCGATGGGCAGCTTAAGTGTGTAATTATCGTACTGGCAAGTGAGCGTGATAATGGCTTCATTTTAAGAACTTAAGTGTCCTTTAATTGTTAAGATTATTACGGTAATTCTCAGCAAACGCATCGAATACGGCTTACCATATAATATATTTATAATTTTCAGTAGCAGCGACCTCAATTTCATTATACATAATTCCAAGGGTATTTATTATACGTATGCTGGCTATACATAAGTCAAAGCATAATCCGAGATTGAATGATACCTGAAAAGTTAAAGACTGTTAATGGCATGTTAATAATGCGATTAGCGAATGCCTTGATTCCCACCCAGCCAAACATCCAAATGGGGAACAATAGGCACTTTCAACGACTCAAGAAAAATGTGAAAATTGCTTCTAATTGGACTCATTGCCTATATACTAATTAGATTATATTCAATAAGCAGAGCATTAAAAAAAAAAGAAGCTTTTTTTGATTGTTTTAAAGTAGTGCTGTTTCTTGATGACGGCAAATATCTCCACACTTTCGCACAACTTTTTTTTCCAGGAAAAAATAAAGTATAAAAATAAACAGGAAAATTTTGGTTTTATTTAGCAGCTTAGGAGAAACTTCTCAGAAAACCCGCCATCAGTTTTAGTCACAGTGTTCAATGCTGTGAATTGGGGACGTGGGCATGTCAACACCCCAACTCTCCCGAAGAAGAGATGAAGTAGTGCCTTGCCTGGGCAATTTATCCGCAGCACAATCTCCCTCCCGGAGCCCAAATGAGGTGGGCTGGATGTCAACCTGTATTGCCATCTCGATAAGAGATATGCGACAGTTGCTTACGGCTTGAAGTTATTTAACGCAGACGTTCACAAAATATTTAAACACCAATCTTGACTCAGTCTGTAAGAAAACCAATAAGAATTGTATTTTACATGATTTTTTGTACGTTTCACTTTAAACAGTATATATAACTTATTATTTAAACCTAACCTTTAGTAATTAGAGATTTAGGAGTTGGAATACTAGGTACTGAGGATTTCAAATCTTTTTATTAAGTTCTTAAGTTCGCAAATATAGTATTTTTATGAAAAATATCAATAAATATAATATTTAAAGTGCTTTCTACGTGCAAGCGTTTTAACTTAATGAAGGAGATATTTGTCATTTAAATATTCATTTTTATTTATCCGTATTATGATTTCGCAATTGTCTTTTTTATGGAAATTGTGTTTGAGAGAAGCATTAGAGGAATTTGTATTCTGCTTTAAATTTTAGCTTTCGCTTGTAATACAAAACTGAAAGTGAAAAAACAAACAGCGACACAGAATGATATCATAGTTTTTAGGGGCTATGTCCTGGCAGATCAATGTCCTAAATCAATAGGCATTTTCCGTTATCTGTAGAAAGTCGAAAAATTCACTTTCTGTATAGAATGACACTGTCATATGGTCGAAATTTCCAAAAAAAAAAAAAAAAGAGGAAAAATATGACAAACAATCAAAACGTAGTTGGAAAAAACCGCAACACGGCCAACAAAACATGCCAGCTGAGCTCGAGATTTGTTACGCAGCAGCAACCGCCGTCGTGGATGTGTCCAGGACAGTCTGGTTGGTGTGTGTGTGTGTGGATCTGGGCTGGTGGTTTCTACTTAATGGGGATGAGGTGAGTCCGTGGCGTGAAGTGGGAAAAATAGCTTTGCCGTTCGTTGCACAGAGGCGGAGGACTGATGAAAATTTATTGCTGCCAACATACCCAAAGGGATTCGCAAATATAATACTACTACAACCACAGCGGGGCGTAGCCAACAACAGTTGGCGCACGACAGACGTCGACGTCAACAGAGGCAAAGGCAGTGGCAGAGGCTGAGGCAGTGGCAGTAGCAGAGACTGATGCAGTGGCAGTGGCATCAGCATCAACTGCATACAAACACGTACAACATGTTATGCAGTTTGCCTGCCACACGCTGTTGCTAGTCTCTGGATGTGCAGCTGGCTCATTGCCATGCATGTGTGGAATGTGTGCTTCTGTGTATGGCTGTGTGTGTATATAAAATATATGCTGGATGGGCGTGCGTATGCGGCAATATTAAACCTATGAAAAATTTCGCACAAGAGCAAAAGCAAAACATATAAAATGCGATTTTTCGCCACTCTGAAGAAGAAATCTGTACACAACAAAAAAACAAAAAAAAAATCAGTTTGAAAAATATGTGTGTAAGTATGACAGCTAGAACATGCTATAGAACATCGCCCTGCCAGGCAAACTACAAGCTCTATACAGATATACACATATATATATATATATATGTGTGTGTGTGTGTGTGTGTGTGTGTCTGTGTGTGTACATCGTGCCCAGCTTAACCGAGCTACAAGCTCGCACTCTTCATGCTTTGTTATGAAAATTTAAGTGAAATCACTAAAAATGCCAAACAAAACTGCTAGATATGCAAATAACACAACAACATCCCAAAGATCTGGGCAGGTTGAGAGCCCTAAACGTATTTGTTGTTCACATACACACACACACACACACACACACTCACACACACACACGCAAACACACACACAGATACACCCCCGAAAAAGGCTATTCACATGGAAAACATTTGTTTGGGCTACGTGTGCACTTTCCGCATGTTTTTTTTATTATTTGTTTTACTACAACTACAAATACAACGGAAACAACTACAGCCAACTCTTGTATGTACATTTATGAAGAATGCTTGTCAGTTTATAAAATGTTGGCTGACACGAGTTAATGTGCATCCTTCAAGTACTTACAAGCGAATGGTTTGCGCGACAGCGGCGCAACTCGGCATTACGTGCAGCAGTTTCAGATTGCAGTAATAGGTGACACTACACTGTGACAAATGTACGCCGCGTAATTCAGCAAAATTTAGTGAGATTTTTATATTAAAACAGAAAAAAAAACAGATATAATCTTTATAACTTTACAGTAAAAGTTAGACATTCTTTCGTGTTTTTTTTTTATTTTTTCAAGTGTAATCTAATGTTCTGTATCTGTGTGTGTCTGAAGAAAACATGACTCGCATAATGGTTGAAACAAAGTACTATATGCTGATTTCATCTGCAACGGTGCTTGGGTGGGTGTCACAACGTGCCACAAAAGAGTTTTCAGCTAATGGCTCTGGCTACTCAATAAACATTTGTCAAAGGGACGAGGGCACAAGAAGCGAGGGCCACCCTACCCCCATGGCGATGCAATAATGGTCGTCCTTTGCCGTCCTGGCCTGATTGTGAGCCATGCGTTCGTCTTCAGCGTGGGATTTTATTGAATTGTGCTGTGCCTTGTCTGCCACACAACGCAAAAACAGCAGCTAACAACAAAAAGCGGCCAAAACAGCAACAGCAATAGCAACAGCAACAGCAACAGCAACATCAACTGACAGCAATCGGCAATGCTAGTGCACAAAAATTTATGATCAGTGACAAAAGCACATTTCCACCTGTAAATGTATAACTTCATCCCCCAACCTGTCGTGTGTTAGTATTTATTTTGCTTTCCCCTCTTTTTTTTTTTTTTTGTTTATTACAGAGTACACGCCTTTTCAATGCCATTGTTCCACACACACACACACACACACACAGAAGGGGTGGGGGATAGGTGGAGAGTCCCCGCCCCCGGGTCGACAAAAAAACATTGGCAATTCCACACTGCGACACGCATCGATGGTCCTTTTTTATGCGCTTCGCAGTTTTCACATTTTTTCTTGTTTTTCTCTGTTTTTCTCTGTTTTTTTTTTTTTTTTTTTGCTTGCCTTGCCTTGGATTTCTGCGATAATGGAGACAAATGTGGGGCTCTTAAATTTATCGATTGGTTGCCTTGGGTTTTGTTAAAAGTTGCGCAAGGCTGCAAAATATGGCCGTGGCATGTGAATTGTGTTTTCATGCAGGTAGAGTTTTTGGGGGCGTTCAATCTAGTTCTGCCCAGATTTAAGTGCTTAAAGCCGCTCGTTGAGAATAGGCGAGCCACCTGAACTTTCAATTTATTTCTTGTTTTTACTTGCCTAATAGAAGAAAAGCAATGACTTCGTCTTCATCGTTTTCATCGTAGTCCTTGCCCAACGGGCAAACACTGAATGAATTGCGCTTCTTACCAGGCTAAACTGCTGCAAAAGATAAGCCAACTATTTGTGCAATGCGTTCCGCATACGCTCTCCGCTGACCCGCTGCCACAGTTCTATGCAACTGCTGCCCCAAGTTTGAGGGGCTTTGGAATTCGCCCTGCAGAAACTTTCAAATTGAAAGTTCATCGCATTTTGGCAGCTGTGCCAGCATCCACAGAAGAACTGCAAAGTCGCAGCTGGCAGGCAAATTTGTTAGGCATTTGTCAGCGACCATCGCTTCTTCGCTTGAATTTTCTAAGTTTTCTCCAGTGATGGTGTCTTTAAGGTGTGCCAGATAACGGATTAACTGTCTCTTCAATTTGTACTCTATCGCATGGATACTTTAAAGTGGAATTTCTAATTTATCACGCTGCTGCCCAAATGACACGGTCTCCCTGCCGATTAGGGCTTAACATTAAATATGGCAAAACGTGCTCGAGAATCCTCGCGGCTGGATTTGTGCAGTGTTGCATTGGCATTTAAATCGGGATTGAGTTGCAATTGCTCGCACTCTCTACTTCTCTCTCTCTCTCTCTCTCTCTCTCTCACTCTATCTCTCTCTCTCTGTCTGTATGTGTGTGATTCCGAGTGCTTGCGCATTTGCTCTTTGTGAAAATATAAATGCAACTAATGTAGAGTGCCTTGCCAACTGAAACGAGCACTAGTCGAGTGGCTCACACTCGCAGATACCTAGTAATCTAGTTTGTTTTCGTTAGCTATTGCTAGAGCTCAGAACTTTAATAGAGCATTAGCAGAGCTAATAGAACAAAACTGAAACAACACACACCTGTGACAAGGTCCTTAACCAGCTAAATTCTAACAAAGCATTTGAGAGGGAATATTTCATTACTATTTTCCGAATTTCAGAAAGAATTTTGTCTGTTTTTGTCTTTTATTATTAAGAATTTATATATTCCTTTATATGTATATATATATCTTTTAATAATTTTGATAATTTATTTAGAAATTTTATTTGAAAGCCCGAAAACTGTCGAAAAAAAAAAGTTTTGTCTGAGTTTTTCTTGAGTGTATTATCAATATAGCATTGATCTGATAATTAATTTATTTGTAAACGTTTAAAATATCTCGGTATATACTTTAATACACAATAAAGTACAAAGTAAAAGTAATGATTTTTATGTTGCACATATATTTGCTCAACTTGATGAAGCTCCATTTTTGCTGTGTGAAATGCATAGAGTATGTAAAATGTTAGAGATATAAATATAAGAGAAAAACGCTTACACACTAAATGCATAAGCTCGGGAACAGCTGCCCACTCACTCGCCACCAGGCTTATGCTCATACTATTTGCTTGGGATGGCAATTTTGTAGTTGGCCAAGTCGTGACTACAACTGCAACTCGCTCTGTTAGATTGTGTGCAACTAGCGAATCACTTACCTCGAGTTGAAATGGCGGCATTGGCTGCGTAGCCGTTGCCGTGCAGCAGCCACCCCAGGCTAATTACAATCAGAATGGGGCAATTCATTTTCAGTGCCCCACGGGCAGCTGCAGCAGCTTTTCCACGACGTATGCTACGTGTAATGATTCTCATTGTTGCGCGCAGTCGAACGCCAGTTTACAGTAGACGGTGCGTATACGCAATGTGGTTTATTCAATTGATATGATCTGTGTGTGAAAGATGCTATGCTCTCTAATTCTCTTTGTCTCCTGCTTGTCGCGTCGGTTAAGTTTTCATTTGTTAAGTTGCACTGTGTTTTTTTTTTTTGTTCAACTTTTGCACTCGCCTCTTTAGTTCAATTTCAAATTGTACGTTTTAGTTGGGAATCTTCTACTGGGTTGCTTCAACTAATTGACAAAGGGCGACGTGCCGCAAGCGTTCTGCGTGTTGCACACGCTTGGTTTGACTTTGACAAATTGCTGCTGTACGCGATGCATTCCAGGACCACATTTAAATGTGACACTTGATTTCTCCAGTTTTTGTGCTTAATTGCCTAAAAGAATAGAAATAAAGAGAGTGAAAGTTTAATTAGTTTTTGAGTCGTCATTGCTGTTAAAGAAAGCATTTGGTGGGCAGCAAACAAAAAGTAATCAAACTCATTTATTATTTCAAATGCATAGCTGTCTGTTTTAAGTTTAATCCGTTTTTCTTAAAGAAAATTTATCGAGATATTTGTTTTTGAATAAACTTTATATTAAATTTGTTTCACCTTCTTTTTGCAAATCTTTTATCTATGCAAAAAGAAAAACAAATTAAAGAAACAAAGTCATTTCCTTATGACATTAAAATGATATTGTTTTATTGAATTTTAATCCGATATTCTTAAAGTTTCATTTATTTTATGTTATTGTTTATTTATAAAATGCATAGTTGCCTTGTTGGAGCTTAACTGGTTTTCCTTTGTCAAGTTATTTGATATTCTTATATTTGAATCAGAATGAATAATTAAAGTCATTAGTTGAAAATGATGGCGCCAAAGAGTAAAAGTTTTTAACAATAAGGTGAATTTAAATCAAGGGAAACTTGAAAACTTATGTGCGTGTTTTCTGTAAATTATTTTGGGTTCTCCGTTGCAACAGAAACAACAGTCTAAAATTACTTTCTGTTCACTTCTTAGTCAACGGGACAGCTTTCGCCACTGAAAGCGGCTTAAGGCATTTAATTCCGGCAGTCACTGTTTGGGAGTCAGATAACTATGTAATTCCCCAAAATGCTTTCGCATAACTTCATTGACACCGAAAATAACAGCGCATAGTGCAATTATTACACAAGCAACGAGATTTTCTTGTTCTCTCTTTTATTTTGGGTAGTTTTCTATACGCAAAATATGCTCGTCGGCTCGGTAAATGAGTGCCAAAGTAAATACAACTGTAACTTTAAAGTTCATAGCCCAGTAATGAATAGCTCTTAAGGACATAGTCACACACACACACACACACACACACACACGCATTCAGACACACACACATATATACATATTCAGTTGGGACATGTTGTAGCACGCCTCTATGCTGCTCATAGCTGCTGTCATATTTAAAGTCAAAGTTTTACATAATTTAATGAGTTTGCCTTACATAATGGGCGAACAGACATAGAGAGACAGACAAAGCGAGGGATGGGTGGAGAGGAAGAGGAAGAGGAAGAGAGCGCAGCAGGAGCTGAAAGGACGAAGCTGGTCAGTGTGCATGCTTGGGCCCCTTGGCTGTGGGTAAGCCATAGATAAATAAGCAAAAGAGAAAAGTTCAAATTATTTCATTATCACATCCATGCAGGGAAATACTCAAAGTCACAAAACGGCCCACAAAAAAGTGCTTTAAGGCTATAAAAACGGTTTTCGTGTGACTCTCTTGACTGCCTGCCACCCTTCTTTCCCTTCCCTATCTGCTTGTCTGCCTCGAGGCGAGTCGCGAGTGCTCATGAAAAATAAAGTTATAAATTTAGATTAAAGCATGTAGCCGATACTATTTCCGTGTAGCCAGCCAGCCTACGAGAGCAGCCGTCGAAAGAGGGCGGTGCACTTCTATACTTGCCACCTGCCACCATGCCACTCCTCGCTTAGAAAGCCATTAAAGTCACTGCGCTTGCGACTTGGTTGCTTGTACGCGTGCTTTTCAGAGTCTATAATTATCTATCGTATTCATTATTGCCTCAGACAGTCAACTTAGCCAGCCAGCCAGCCGGTCGGCCAGTCAGCCAGCCAGCCAGCGAGCCATCAAGTATACGCCACGTGGTGCGCTTTACTTTGTGGCATGTCCTCGAGGAGCAATAAAATATTTGTATCTATTTTGTACGCTGCACAGACAACTTGGGGAGTCCGCTGTGTCCTGTGGCATCTCTAGGTGCCGCTCCTGGTCATGTAATTACTCAAAATGATGCTGCCAAGTCTTTACACTCAAAAAAATAAATAAAAACATAATGAAAAAAAAGTGGGAAAGAATTTGAAAAGTCGTATAAGACCAACACATTTAAAAATTGCTTAATATTTTTTTTTTTTTATAGATTTTTATAGACCCTCATATAGATGAAGTATGCCATATATTTCTTTGTGTGTAGCTGCGGGCCAAGCTGGATGATAAAAGCAGCTTTTATATGCACTGCACCGCTGTGAGCAAAAGGCTTTTATCGTGTAGGTGGTAAACAGTCGTAAATAAACAGGCCAAGATACATATATAAAAGGGGAGAACAGGAATTGGGAGCCATTGGCCATTGTCATCTTTGCTGGCACCTTGGCATTAGCCAGTTGTTGTTTTTGTTGGCCAAGGTTATCAGTTTTATGGTTGTTTGGCCTACAGATTTTTTTTTTATATGTATATATGCGTGTGTGTTTGTTGTTCATGCCACATGCTGTGGCGCACAATTTTCCTTTTGCTTTTATTTATGCCACAAAGAGCGGCAGGCAGCTAGAAAAATGTGTCGTTTTGTCGTTTCGTGTTTTATGCCAAAGAGAGCAAGGAGCAAGATCTGACAGTAAATACTGTATAAATGCTTTTGTACATTTTGTTGCTGTGATCACCTGACCGCATTTTGTCATAAAAAAAAAAGAATTTAGTGCCCCCACGAAGCATCTTTAATTATTTATAATGCGTCCGCATTCGTTTTTAATTTGTATGCCAGCCGTTTGATAGCCACAGGGGGGAGGGGGGAAGGGGGCTCAAACTTATTGCGACTTTCAGACAGTGCTTCCTATGTGCTGTGCCCTGCGTCCAGCAGCCATCTAAATTGTACTTTGCGGTATAATTTCAAAGCTACAAGTTGGCTGCGCAATTAGGTTTTGCTCGGTTTTTGCTGTTAAACTGATTTCGCGCCGACGTTCAGAATAAGAGCAGCGTAACAAAATCCGCCGTAAAGGCGAAATCCAAGCGAAGAAGAGCAGAGACGGAAAAACCACGTCTTTTGTCAGTTTCTTTGCTGTGGTCGACAAGCGCAACTTTAAAATGGGTTAATTGCATTGTAAACTATACGAACAAATGCCAAACAAGAGCTGAAACTGAGCAGCTAAACAGCAAAATCAAGTAAATTGGAGCAGCATCGCCCATTTTCCTCAGATTCGATTCAAGCAAATTGTTTTTGTCCTGTTTTCTTTCTTGCTTTTGTTTTTAGTCAGCCTGTGGCAAGTGCATCACTAGAATTAGCAAAACAAAGTTTGCGAGTCTCTGCTACAGATGAGAATCAGCTGGCAGTGCTCATTTCATGCTTGGCTGCAAACGCATTGAGCAGGTTTTCCCTCCTGTTTTGTTGTTGTTGTTGTTGTTGTAATCAAGTCATCAGCCTGGGCGTATTTTTAATACAAAAATCCAACTTGAGCATGCGAGCAATCGTCCTGACAACCACGTCCAACCGCAGCTACACTCGGAGAAAATCGACCAGAATTTTGGAATGGACTGTGAAAATATAGATAGATCTCTATTTATATCTATTAACATACAGATATATATCTATAGTCTTTTATTTAAGAAAATTCAGCAAGTTTCTAAGCTTGTGTCTTCCTAAAAGTAGTCTATCTCAATAAACAATTTCTATTTTTATTATATATTATATTGTTCCACAATGGGCAGCAATAAATAAAAACATTTTAAGTGTTTAAAACACAAGCCTAAGCTAGTTATAGAACTTTCAGCATGTATCACTAAAAACATAAATTACAATTAGAATAAATAAAATGAAATGTAGTATATATAGTAAATGTGTACTTTGAAGGGGTTAGCATTGCTCCCCCGATGTAGAAAGTAAGTAAAACTAAGGCCATAAATTTACAATTCGACTCGTTCGCTAGGTGTACTAAACAATTATTAAAGAAATGCATTTTTGCAACATAAAAAGACAACAGGTTTTTTTTCATTCTGAGTGCATAATGCATGCACAGACAATTGTGAACTGAAGAACAAAGCCAAGTCCAACATGAATGAAATGTTGGTATCGAAATGATGAAAGCGTCGCTGGTCGCTGCTGCTGTTGTTGTCTCTGCTAAAGGGGGGGAGTTAAAACTTGTAAATTGCGACAAGGACAACGACACGCACACATACAAAAGCTAAGTTCAAAGTTCAGGCCACAAAAATGAGACCTGACACAGCAACAATGTGTTGAGTTCGCAAATGTTGCGAACCACCTACACACACCCACACACACTGTCACACAAACAGGCTGCACCCACTCAATACTTAGGTTGCTAAAGAACTTTTTCTTTTTTTTTTTTATATATATAAAAGATCTTAGATGCGCTCGATAAAAGATTATTAAAATGTTCCAAACGAATGGCACAAGCTCCCATCAAACATAGAGACAAATTCTCAAGTAGTTTTGGTGGGTGGCGGCGTAAAGGTTAACTGGAGTTGCCGCCTCCTCCACTTCAGTCATCAGTCAGAGTACTTGTGCGTCTGTGAAGTTGCTGTCAGTCACCAGATTTGAAAAGCGAAGTAGCACAGTACACATGTCAAGTTGGGTCGCTGATTGTGCTGAACTGCGTGATGCGGCATGTGGCACATAAACATGCATATAGACGCTTGATAATGCTATGCTTGTATTAAAAATTTTATATTTTATGAATTTACGCTGCTGCATATACATATCAAAATACATATATCTCAAGCTACTCCCCCTGCGCTGTGCACCACTATAAATCTTTGGCTCACTGGCCAATGGTTCGATGCTGCCTATGATATGAATTATGAAAATAATTCCAGCATAGTATGCTGGGCTCTTTGATGTTTGTACTCTGTCTCCGACTTGCCCCCTTGCCACATTACAGTCTTATTGCAGCCCGCTGGCTAATGCTATGCACTTTTGCTGAAGCAAACATAACTCATCTGTTATCTGCAGTGAGCAGGTCCTTGCCTCGGTTTGCACACTGAGCAAAAAATATATTTCAATGTGATACAAAACTACTCAACAAATATGAAATAATACTTTTTATGGATTTAAGAACTAATTTTTACTCGAATTTGACAATTTTTGTATATATTATTTCAAAATTTCCTATATGCCTTATTTAATTTTAATTTAATTTAAACACGTTCAATTTTTAACGTTAATTTATATTTATTCTCTTTAAATTGGCTGCCACATTAAACCTGAACTAATAATTATTTATTAAATGCCATCTAATTCACTTATTCATCAGTTTTATTGGATTATATCATTTCTATATATTATTTTTACCCAGTGTAGTTAAAGAATGTATTGGTTCTAGTAGACCTGGAGCTGTGGATTCACTTAGCAATTACGGCTTTATTTATTATGCCGATGTGAATTATCCCTCATTGTCACAGGATTGCAATTTAAGCCTTTGCTGCTTTTACATATTTTGTTTTTTTTTTTTGCCTCCTTCATGCAAAGCAATTGGGTTGTGTTGCCCCCTTTTGTAACCTGAGGTAAACTATGCCTCTGCCTCTGCCTCTGCCTCTGCCTCTGCCTCTGCCTCTGCCTCTGCCTCTGCCTACGACTGCCGTTCAGCTTATTTGATGTCAACGTCATCAGCATTATGTGGAGCCTTCAAGTGGAATTAAGCAAGAAGCCGCGTAGCGGCATAAATACTGTCTATGTGGGAGTTTGAATTATTGTGTGCATAAGCAAGTCATGTGGATACATTTGAAAATACTGTATATACCTGTATATTGGCCAACTCAGCGTTGACTATAAGTATGCCTTGTTAGTGTGTGCATTGAAGAAGAGGAAGAGCTGCAGAGTTGTTGTTACATTGTAATTTCTTTCTATACATTTTTAATAAAGCACAATTAATTGTGCAAATTTCATTAAATTCAAAATAAATACAACAGTTTGCAAAATTTCTGTAATAGAAATTCAATATTGTTGAACAGTTTGACAGGAACCTGCTGACCTCGAAAGCCATCGTTCGACTTTTACCACAAATATCGAACACAACAAATGCCATAAATCAAATCAAATGGCAACATGAAAAATTGCCAACATAAAAACCGCAGCCAAAACCATTATTCCAAATTTCTACTATGGCGTGGCAAAACATGCTATTTTTTTTCTTTTTTTTTATGTATTTTCATTTATTTATATATATATTTTTTTTTAAGCCCAAAGGTTGAAGGCCTAACCACATTGAATGACAATCAGCATTTATAAAGCTATACAAGCTACAATCATAGAACAGTAGGAAAAGGGCGCAACATAAGCCGATGTCAATCTGTTTCCACCTAAAGTAAGTAAATATTGAAGCAAATATTGTAAACAAACGTGCCAAGCAAACACACATAAATGACTGAGCTTTGTGGGGCGAAAAAAAACAACAAAAAAACAAAAAGCAATAGCAAGGAAAAACGCGCAGATGAAAAATCGAACTACCAAAATGGGGATTGGGTTGGGTTGATTACTGATAAGAGACAATCATATTGAATATAAATCCATACAGTATGTGACATAAAAGTAGCTAACAAGCAACCGCGTATATATGAATGCACGGCAACACGATAAGCACGACCAGTTAATACCCTATTCAAAGATTACCTCTCTCTCTCTCTCTCTCTCTCTCATTCATGCAAGCAATTCCACAATTTACCCATTATTAGTTGTATTAGATATGAGCAGAGAGAAAAGGATTTCGCCACGTATTAGTTATATGTGTTGTGACTGTGACAGTTGTCAGTGTTTGACCAGTCAAAGGCAAAAGTTTGCTTGAGTGTGTGGTTTAACCCAATGTCAAATATGACAACGTGCAAACATGTCTAAATTGGCAACAACAAGAGCAGCAGCTAGATGTTGGTGTGATATCAACAATGCCAATCATAATATGTTATGGGCAGCATTAGCCGTCTCCAATTTGCGTTGATACCTCTATGAAGTGAAGCCAGCAAATGCACAGGTCACCCCCAAAGGACACGCGGATCAAGTGATTTGAATTATGTAGGTTAAAAAGGATATGCAGTTATCACATTTGTCGACTTGCTGACAACATATCTTGCTTGAATTCGTAATTTTCGCCTGTTAGTTTCTTGTATCGAAAAAAAGTAGTATGCGATCATCTGTTTCCTTTATTTTTGTTAAAACTAATCTACTATTACTATCTACAGATCTAGCAATAAATGTTGGACTATTTTATTATTATTATTATATCCTTTACTTTGTTATTATTCTCATTTAAAATTGTAATGTAATAATATAAATAATAATTAATAAGTTTTTAAATTGTAATTTGATTAATTGCTTTATAAATAAATTTATATATAAATTAATTGATTACTTAATTTGTACTTTACATTTAAATTAGATTAAATTAAAATTAAATAAAACTTGATGCTCTTAAGCGTAACTCTTTCATACCTTATCAGAAGATCCATTTTCATATTTGTTACACGTTTAAGAAAATTTTTTATAAAATTGTACCTCCAAATAAGAAAATACATTTAAAAACCCTAAACAATCTAATTTAAAAATTACAAATTAGTTGATTAGTTGGTTTTTTAAATAATTCTTCCTTTTTTTCTTAGGAAGCTTAATGCCTAAATCAATTTTCTGTCTAAATCAAATTTGCTTTCGACCCAAACACGAAAAAAGACGCGTTTAAGAACAGACTTAATTTTATTTATTGGTTATCATAAGCTGCGCTGACTTCAAGTAAGTGGGAAAGAGAGAAAAATAAACTGCGTAGCTTGACTCAAGTTGATGGCCCACCTGATGGACAGCTAAGACGAGTCAAGTCAGTCTATCCAAGTGCTCAGGTTCATCCTGCTCTCCTTGCTGCTGCTGCTGACGTTGACAGCATGCTCATTAATTTCAGTGACAGGCGTTGTTCTGTGCGTGTGTGTGTGTGTGTGTTAAATTTGTTTGTCAGTTCCTTACAATAGACCCTGGCAAATTTAGGTAAGAGCCCGAACTGCACAGTTACTCACATGGCCAGGAGACCAGCTCTGCACAATAACCGCGAACCTGTCACACTTGACAGCCCAAATTGACCGACCGATATGGAAAGGGGTCGATTGTAAGAAAGGACGAGGAGTGTGAGGGGGCAGGGGTGGGGGGGTTGGGGGGGTGGGTGTGTCGGTGGAGGGTGGCATGTGGCATGTGGCATGTAGACAGCGTGAAATGTTCACCTTTTGTTTGCAGCGACAGCTCGATAGCCCAAGTACACGATGTTCCCTGACAGTTGACAAATTGGTTATGCAAAGCAACTGTGTTTAGCTTGACGAACAACGTGTAGATATGTCTGAGATTGACATGTCATACACTCGAAGAAACAAGGAATTCTTATGCACGATTCGACCAGTAACTTTAATATTCTTTCAATTATTCACGATTGGGAAATCGATTATTAATGATATGTGTATAAGAGGAAACTTGCCTGAAGAAGAAGATGTTTTTATTGCTGCTATTTATTGAATGCTTGATTGAAGCAAACTTAATTTGATTTAACAAATTGAAGCAACTAAAATAAAGAGAGCATATAAAATATGCGATTGTTTTGGCATCATCATCACAAGCTAAACAGATCGATTTCAATGCTCTCGCTTTGCTCTGGTATAGAGTAATATTTCCTGTTATTGCCATGGCGAATAACAGTTCTCTGTTATTGGCTCTGCTAATGCGCTGTTAAAGTGCGTAGCAGTAGAAATATTTCTAAAGTAAATTCAAACACTGTCAAGTACAACTTGTGCACAATTATTTTGCACTGTGTATAGTTGGCGCAAGGCAGTCACCAAATTAAGCAGCTTGTTTACACAAATATCAATTCGAGTTGAGCGCTGCTCTGAAATTCAGCTCGACAAATGAAAAACAAGAAAACACATAATTAGTTGCTCGCTGTTCATGTTTTCCTTTAGCTGCTCGGGTTAATTAATAATCGTGTCTTGAAATTTCAATTGCAGTCAGCCGGAATTAGGCAAGTAGGAGTCGATGGAATGAAAACCATATGCTCTCAGTCTGGGGCACTTACTTATTTAGGAGCAGCCTACGGCTCTCTGTATGTGTGTGTGTGTGTGTGTGTGTGTGTGCGGAAAAAAGTTTGAGGCAGTGACTTTGTCGTGGCTGTCAGCGGCACTTGCTAAACACTTTTCCACGCTATGCGATGCCCCCCTCTGCTGTGGCCCCCGTCTGTTAGTTTCCTTAAACTTTAGTCGTGTGTGTGGCGGCACAAAAAGCTGTTGCTTGCTTTTCTGCTTAGGCGTTGGCTTAATGCCTCAGCCGCAGGGTAAAGGGTCGGTGGCAGGGGCACTGCCTCTGACTTGTGCTGAGTCGAGTTGAGTTGAGCCTGCTGCTGGCCATAGAAAAAGTTTTTCTTTTGAATTTTGGTTCTTTGGCCTATGTTTCTTTCGAACCGTTGACTCTGAGTTGCTTTGCTGCTATTAACTATAATTACCACATTAAACGGCAAAGTGTCTTAATATTCAATTATAAGTTTCTTTGTTTTTGTTTTTTTTTTTTTTATTATTTTTTTTGTTAGTTGCGTATAGTATACATTTATGCCTGTTTTGTGGCATCGGTCTATTGCTAAAGTTTTTACATATACACACCACATTTGAAGGGGGTGCGGGGAGGGGTCTGTCTTTGTTTATTATTGCTTGTCGGTTTAACGATGCTTGAGTGCGTACAAATTATATCACTAAATCTTAATGCGTTTGTATTGCTTTTGATTTTGTGCCAAAGGCTTTTCTTTTTCGCATTTTCTCTCGACATTTTTTTGTGTATTGATCCGGGCTGGCAATGCTGCTGCCAATGGCCATTTGTTTCATTTTATCGTAGCATCGATAAAATAAATTGTACAAGGACAGTGCCGGCTAATGGCCTAGTTGAAAGTTTCCACATCAGCGACTGACTTTCGATATTCTGTATGTGCGACTCTGTGTGCTGCAAATGCTAATGAAATTACAAGCATGCGAGTCGACAGACAGAGAGAGAGAGAGAGAGAGTGAGAGTGAGAGTGACAGTGAGAGAGACTCGACTGCTGCTGTAATAAGCATCTTTCAGAGTCAAATATAATTTAAGCCGCCCCCACAAGCACTTCAATAAACTAATGAGCACTATTAAAAGTCAAACAGAGGGGAGAAGAAGAGATGAAGCAGCTTTCCATTCATTTTCATTTGCTGGCAACGACAGAATTTTAATTAACGAATCGTAAAGCGCTAATTTTGCATATTAATAAACACGACACACGGCACAGCACCTACAGTAGAGCCTTGAAATAGGGGATGGGTAGTGGAATGGGAATGGGGACTCTCTAGTAAGTAGCAGCGACACGCACAGCCAGGCAATTAATAATGTAGTGTGTACAAAGTCAACTTGCTGGTAAATTTAAGTTGTTCAAATTAATTTCAATTCAACTCAAACGCACATGAAAATGTGGCCCGAAAGTCGAACAGGTTTTTAGATAAATATATCTTTTTTAAAACATATATTTATATGCATATTCTGTTTACTTACTTGTATGTTTATTTATATATGTTTTCTGCTATTTATCTTCCCTTTAATGTATTATTTTTACTTTCCTAATCTAAACAACACAAATTTACATTATGCCCTAAATATATCTTTATTAAGTCAAAATTCTCAGTTGGGACTGCAAAATTCATATCACAACAGCAAAGACACCACTCACTCGTGCCACCCAGCTATGACGTCATCACTGACATTGCCAATAAATGTGGACACATTGCGAGCTGTCAACATGCAACGAACAGAAACAGCCTCAATTAATTGGCTGCAGTAATTGTTCCTCTCAACGGAATTTGGTCTTTAAAGTCTGTTGATTTTTTTGTTTGATTTGGGCCCTCGCTTTATATGACTCTTCATTTGTTTTATTTTTTTTTTAATAACGTTCTTCAAACGGACTTGCAAAGAAATACAAATTGAATACTTAGAAAAAAAATTGGATTGATTTTTTGAGAAATAAACCAAAATGAAAATGAATTTAAATTGCTGCAGTCTGCCTTACAGGCCTAGTAAGAGCTCTGTAAATGCAAATAAAAAAGAACTTGGAAATGATATAGATATTTTATAAGTTTTGCAATAATGTATGATGGAATTTACAAAGAAACAAACCAACGAATTAAAAACAAAATGCTGACCGAAAAAAACAGTTGGCAATTTGCACAAATCGCTAGTCAAAGTCATGTAAACATGCCTAAGGCGATTTTTCTTGAATGGAATTTTCAATTTAATTATTGGTTTGATCACAAACAAATAGAAATTGCACTCGAATGCAAATAAACGCATTGGCAAACAAATTCATTATAATAATGGCACTCAGGCAGAGGCATTTTTAGTTATCTGAAATGCACATTGATATTGCTTGCAACATGTAGGCGAAATCAAATGAATCGAATTGAGTTAAGTTGAGCACCCGCCAAAACGCCCTAAAACCAAATTTAGCACACCAAAAATGTTTTCACTTGAAGTCAATTTGCCCAGTTTTGATATAGGCAGAGAGCACTTTAAAGTTATAATCACTAAATTGGCCTAGGGTGTGGCAGGGGATGTTAATCCGGCCAAATTATTGTGATGCGCCACATTGTTTGCCTGCAGCCAAAGCTACTGTTTTAATTAGGGTACAAAATATTGGAAAAGCGTTGCCTTGCAACGGTTTTCACACCTTGCCTCAAATGAATTTTGTTTGAAACTTTAGCTAGTTGCGTTAAATGGAAAATGAGGAACTTTCAACTTAAGTATTTCACGGGAAGTTTCAATTCAACTGAACCGAAATTATTATACGGCAATATTTTTGCAAAGGCTTTTTGGACATAGTTTAAAGTTTCAAAGCGAAAATTATTTTATTATTATGGATTAATTATTTTATTATTTTTAATTTTATTTGTGTATAACTTAAAAACTAGAATAAAGCGAGATATTTACGGTGTTCTCTTAAAAAAATTTTTTTTTATTATTATTATTATTATTAAAGTTAACCGTTCTCAAAATATATGAGCAATGAAAAGGTTGGCGCACAATTGTGAACCCGTTTTCTTGTTATTATAGGCAAAAAAAAAAGAAAACCTTTCAGTTTTACAAAAGCATCAACTTCTATTTTGTACAGAAAAAAAGAAAAAGAAAAAGAAAAGGTTGAATGGCAGCCGCTAGGAAAATTGTTGTGGGCTCACCGAAAAAAATAATCTAAATGCAAAACTCAACTATATCCTGATTTGATGATTTTCAGTAACAATGCATTTCAACGACAATAGCTGCGAACATAAAATTTGCCAAATTAAAGCTCGAGTGAAAGAAAAATAAGCAACTTTTGCATGGCATCAACTCAAACAGCAACAAAATAAAAGGCCGTTTCACACATACATATATATATTTAGATATATATGTATATATGTTTCCTGCGAGGCATAAGGAATAAAGGATGTTGCCGGGATAACGCCTGCCAATCCGTCAGCAAGTCAGCGAGTAGAGAAAATCCTTGCAAAGATTTGTTATATGTATTATGAAGAAAGTTTTTGTCTGAATTCGCGTAGAAAGTTGCCTTTGTTGTTGTTGTTGTTGTTGTTGTTATTTGTGTTGAGGGAAACCTGTCAGCTGAGGAAAGGCGCGTAATTAGTAGAAACTTGAGGAAAGCTATGAAAAATTACTTCAAATTGAGCGTGAAATTCGTGCAAAATGGCGTTCGTAGCGATTCCTTGATGAATACACTTTTTTTTTCTTTTATTTTTTGGCGAAGGAACTTCACCTTCAGCAGACTGCCACATATTCGCTCGTCAGCCATTAGTCATGACTGAAAATTATATTTATAATGTGTCCATAGGCCGAACTCTTCTTCTTCTTCACCGTCTTCATCTTATTTGCCTGGGCGTTAACAATTTTTAAAGTGGCCTGTGAAGATGAACAGCTGCAGCAGCAGCAGCAGCCGCATGTAAACCAATACCAATTTAAGACTAGAGCACATGCCAAAACTTGAGGCTGAAGCATTTTAACTTTGTGCGCAAATATTTTGGGTACACAAGCAAAGAGCGACTAAATATTTGGAGCCATGCCCCGTTGAGCATTTACAAATATTGTAATAATGATAGCCAAGTCGGGCCAAAAGAAAGGTTGCCTGCCAGGCAACAGCAACAGCAACAGCAACAGCAACAGCAACAACAACAACAACAACAACAACAACAACAACAACTGTCTTCTTTTAGGCAAAACTGAGTCTGAGACTGAGAAAAAGAAGCAGTCGGAGATGAGAGAGAACTCAACGGTGGCATATATTACTGACTTCGGGAAAATGCCAAAGGAAATGCTGACACACAAACATTCAGAATGCAGAGTCGTTCAAAAAGCCAGAATAAAATTTAATTAAAAACTTTATAATAACTACCGCTGAAAGGGCTCATACGGCTTCCCCCAAAAAAAAGTATATTAAATATATAAACTGACAAAACCCGAAAGTAGAACAGAACAATAATATGTGTATATATATATACGTATTGCTTCATCCAAATTTATTTTGCATTCGTATCATGTTGCAAACATTGAATTAGTAGGCGATAAAGTATATTAATAAACTCTAAGCTTGCACTTAAGTAAGTGACTGCCAAAATATAGTTGTAGCGAGCACACTGAGAAGTACGTTATTATCTATTCATATTGTTAAGGAGATTAAAGTTTTAAATGCATATTTGTCCGTCTGTTGAAAATCGATTAAAGGCTTGTCATACAAGTTTTTGTTGCAAATTTCTGCTCAATTTACTACACATCGTTGAGCGAGTGCTCGAGTGAAAATCATGTGGAATATTTTATTTATTCATTTAACGCAATTTCAAATTGCCGGTGAACTATTCATTCAGTTGGACAAATTGGTCAGATTGATCCCATGTCTATATACTTCTTTTAGATTGAATTTTTAACATTAGATTCGACCTAATATCACATTTTCAGATATAAACATAGGAAAATGAAAACTTGGGTCAAAATGAACGTATGCATCTCGAGAGCACTATAACGATATAAAGCCTTACAAAATGTAGCTCAACATTTTGCAAAGGAACAACTAATTTAATTTTCACTTGCGATGATTGCTTTGCACAAAAATAATGCAGCAACATTTTAACATTTTGATGTTGCAATAAATGCAGCAATGTGAAAATTAATATTAAAACTTTCTGCACACAGAAAAGTTAAATTTATTGCAACACTTAATTTATCGATTGTATGAAATAAACATATATTTTTGTTGTGGCCCTGATTTGAATATTTATCAAATTGTATAAAGTTCAGTTACAGTAATTAATTGAGCGATATTATAATGATTTAAGTATTTAGCGGAAAGTTCAGTTTTAAGTGCAACATGGCTTAATGCTAGTCGGCCTGGTTAGTTAACAGACTTATCGTATTAAATTAAGACAAAGAAAACTCATTGTCAGACAGACAGCAAAGCCTAACAATTACAATACAGATGCCAGTTGCAGGCAGGCGATAAAAAAATAGAGACTTGGCAAAGTGGACGGAAAATAGCCAATCCAATAGAATTGTTATTGCTTTTCTTTTGTTTTGTTTTGTTTTGTTTGGTTTCGTTTCGTTTTTGCCGAGTCAAAGGCGTTTATAAATTACTTAAAGCGCTTAATGCCCCCCAACGACAAGAGGACCGACGGCAAAACAAAGGCAGCAAAGCAACAGGAAAATCAAGCTGAGAGTCGAGAACAACTTGTGGCATGACCACCACATATGCACCACTTCGGCCAGCAGCAACCCAACCACCCACCATACCTCGCGAGCAGATTAAAGCGTATCATGTACCAGAAAATCCAAAAGAAGACAGAAAGAAAAAGACCAAAACCGCAGCTAGACAAAAGAGGCCCGAAATCTGGGGGAAAAGGAAGAGAAAAGCGAACGCAAGTCGTAGGCGTAAGAAAATCCTCTCAATTGATTATCAATCAATTTTTCGGTGCCAGTGTGCATGTGTATATGTATGTGTGTGTGAAAAAATTGGGGCTAAGAAAAACCAATGAAGCTGAAATAAAATGAAGTGAAACAAAGGCATCGCCATGGAGTGATGCTATTGCTTTGGCTACGACTGTGCTAATGGAATTAAGACTGGCAGTTGCCTCCAAAGTGCTTGACAGGTTCGGGCTTGCTAAGAGGTTATGTGCCTGACGTGTGTGTGTGTGTGTGTGTGTGTGACGCGTGTGTATAAGTCTCCTACAGTAAAATAATAAACGACCCCAACCGAATTAGTCGACACAAATCAATTGCATTAGACGACAGATAGTCACTCGACTGTGGGTGTCTCTGCTTACACTCAAAAAAAAAAAAGTTGAAAATTGATAAAGTATTATGAGCCTTATTATGTAAAAAAAAATTACGGCAATTTCAGTATAAGGCTTGAAATGAATTTCCGAAGAGCAGATATAAATAAATTGTAAAATTAAATATTTTATTTAGTTTTATAATTGCAAAACTAAGCTTAGAGATTTCAAATATTTTATTAAGTTTCAGAAAGAAATTTGCTACAAAATACTACATTTAATTATTTTATTGAATTGTTTAAAGTAAATTGTTGCATATTACATAAAAGGATTGTATATCTTCTTTCCAGAAATATGTTACTTAAACATTAAAAATATTTCGCAAAAGTAGACAGAATTAAGATAATTAATTATTGTCATTAAGAAATTAATTTTGCAAATTCTTAGAATTTATTTCGTAAAAATAATATTTATATCATCTTGTAAAACATTTTACCGAATTAGAAGTGAGATTTTTGCTGAAGTGTATGCGGGTATGTGTGTGTGTGTGTGTGGGTATGTGTGTGTGGGTATGTGTGTGAGTGTATTGTTGCTGTCCTATATGTGGTTAGGCAACTTAGCCACATCTAAGACCACCGCAACGAATGCCGCGACTAACAAAATTGAGATACGCACCAAAAACAATTCGTAGGCTGTTGGCCTAATCGGGCACTCAAATAAATGGCAAGCCCACAGCTGCAAACGACTTATTTATGCACCAAATTGAGGCAAGTAGCGGGCAGAGCTGAGACTGAGCGAGCGAGACAGAGAGAGAGAGAGAGAGGGAGAGAATGGCAAAGAATGGGAGTGAGAAGGCGTGCTCATATTTAGTCGCTACTAATAATTAAGTATTATTTGGAGCTTGGCTCGCCTCAACTGTAAATTCCCGCATGTATTTATTGCCATTAGCATTAACATAACTAAATAGAAAAATACCAACAAAAAAAAAACCAAAAAAAACACACAAAATAGACAAAAATCCAAATGTGCAGGAGAGAATATCAAATAAGAGTGTAAGCTCGTATGTGCGTGTGTGTGTGTGTGTGTGTGTGCGTTGCCCAATATCCTTTGTCTGCATATGTTGTCTGTATATGTGTATGTATATTTATATATATGTATATCGTATCTGACATATGGATGTGTTTTTCCTTCGCTTTTGCTTTCTTTTCACACGTCGTTGTCGTTTTTTTCTATGTCATTTTCTATTTCTTGATGGAAATTGTAGCCTTACTTTTTGGTTTCTCGCATTTTGGCGCCTCTTTTCGGGCCACAAAGCGCCCCACGGCAAAACAATGAAAATTGGTTTTGTTACATTTAACATATATGTACAAATGTACATATACATATATACATATACTTATATGTTTTCGCACGCGTATTGGGCCAAGTGTTGTGTGTGTGTTTTGTGGCTGAGACGTTGGCGTTTTTATTGTTGCCGTGTTATTGTTGATGTATTTATTTGGCAGCCGTAAATGTGGCAAGCAATGCACATTTCTCTGCGCCTTTCGCGGTTGCTCGCCCCCCTATCCCTCCCCCTTCCCACCAGCAACTTATCCCCCTTGCCAGACTCTTGATTTTATTTTTGCTTCGTTTTACTGGGCTCGTTCGTGGTGTTTATTGTGTTTTGGGGGTATTATCTCATAAAATCTAAAATGTAAACACTGCCGGCCTAACTTGGCTGGCTGACTTGGCCAAGTTGGCTGTGTTGGCCAAAGTTGGCTGGTTTTGTCTCTTTAGCACGTACACGTTTATATCCTTAATGCGATATTCAGTGTCCTTTGCCAAGGTGTATTTTATAAGAGTAGCTCCCTCCTCTCTCTGTCTCTCTCTCTCTCTCTCTCTCTCTCTCTCTCTTTCACTCCCACACTCTCCCTCTCTCTCTTTCTCTCTTTCTTTTGTGTGTCTGTGTGGTTCTGTGCAATTCGATGTCAGTTTAAATAATGTTTGCACTTGGATGCACTCAAATTAAATACTCTATTTTTTCTAAGTATTTACAGTAGTGTTTTTCATTTATATTTATATTTATATATTTTATATATCTTTTTATATATTTGTTTATTTTTATATATAGATTTATATTTTAATTATTAGAGTTTTTTCTATTTGCATTTAAGAATTTAAGTAATCCTCAAGTGAATGTTGAACACGATTTTCACATTCTTAAGATAAGGGTTCTCATCTGCTGCTAAACTACGCGATATGTTATAAAAAAATTCAGATTAACAAATAAGATTTCTTGGTAATGAATTGAAAATGATGACAATAATTAATTTAATTATTTTTAGATGCACCTTATGAGCCAAATAATAAACACAAACACTTATCTATTATTAATTATATTTTTAATATTTTGTATTTATATTTTTGTAGTTTTATATTTATTTATATCAATAAATAAAAATCAAAATGATGACAATGATTAATACTTTTTCTTATATACACTGCAAATGATTACCTTATTGTTGCTATGAGCCAGAAAATAAGCACAAATACGTATTTATTATTAACAACTTTTCATGTATTCGTTTAAGTAATCCTCAAGTTAAGTTAATGTTATGCTTTAGCAGTTAGTTAATTAGTTATTAAGTTAGTTAGTTTGGGTTAGTTTAGCACACACACACAGAATTAGTTAATCACTTGCACACGTTAATTAACTCAAGAAGCGAATTTGCTTCACACTTTGTGATTAAGTATCTGTATCTGAGTATCTGCTGCGTCTACCAAACTCAAGTTGCATGCATCTTTTGTCTGAGGCAGGAGCTGTTTTTAAAACGCGAACGCGCGCGCAGCGTGTCAACTTTGTGTAAGAGTTCACTTTCTACTAAACGCTTTTTGCTGAGCGCGTGTTGCCGATTAACGTTATTTGTTCGTTTCGAGACACTCGTGCGCTGTGCTTCGTATGCTGTCGGCTCAAGTCGGCCCGACTCTGGCAACTGGCAACGAGAGCGAGCACAGCGGGCAATTGCGGCGAATTCAACTGGTCAACAAGGAGTAGTTCAAACAGCCAATGACAGCTTTTCGGAATTTTTCCCACGGCGATCGTCGAACAAAAATGTTAAAATATATTTTTTTTTTATGCTTACTCTTTGCTTGTATTTTTGATTTTAAGATTAAGTACTTCTTAAATGATGATATTACAATTAAATGTACTGAAGCAAACAGTAAATTTCTCTCTCCGCCTCTCCCTCACTCTATCTCTCTCTGTGAGTAAAATTTCTCCACTGACTCCGAATTTATTTCCCTTGTGATGAGGGGTACATTTCATTTGCAACCCTCGGCAAGTTGCCTGCAACATGTTCGCTGCAAACATTTTGTTGTGCTCAAACGCAATTGTCTCGTCCTCAACCCGCTCCTGTCACATGCCACAAAATAACGGTGCATGGCCAGCAAAGCAGAGTCGCGTGTAATTAAAACTAAACAGAGGTGCAGATGAGACAAACCCCAACCACAACAGCAACCTACACCACGGGTCATCCTGATAAGAACAGTCGCCAGTAGTTTATTGTTGTTGTTTTTGTTGTTTTTGTTGTTCGAGGAACTGAATGAAAACCTTTATAAAATGTCATTATATGTTGATGATGATGATGATTATGATGATGGCAATACCGAAAAGTCCACAGGTCAGGATTATAAACAAAAGCAGACGCAGAGGCTCAAAGGCAGTGACAGGAGGCAGGAGGCAGGCGGGAAAAAGCAGTGGCAACAACACCGTCACGCAAAATATGATATTGTTCTTGGGAGTGGGGAAAAAATATGTACGCAGCATACAAAAGCCGTCGTGAAATTAATTTCAACATTTTTCCACCTTTTTTACGATTTTTTTTCATCCCTATTTTTTTTTTTGGGAGAAACAGGAAGACTAAATCTCCGTTGCTGGTTTCGTAACAAAAATTTGCATAAATAAAGTCATAGATGGTGCCGCAGACAGCGAAAGGTGACCAGCTGTGCCACTCATCATTTTCCGAACGCAGAGAAAATTGCGGTTGTTTTTGTTGGTTAGTCAGTTTTCCATAATTATTTTTGCTTGTCAAAAATTGAACATCAACCGCAATTTGACAGGTTTATCGGGGCAAATGTGTAACAAACAACAGCATTAACATCACCATCAGCATCAGCACTTTATTTTAACCGTTGAAACTTTTTCGGTGATTTCACAAATTTCCATATGCACAATTAATTTGATAAGTTTAACGAATAAAGTTAGTAATTAAAAGTGATGAATTTTACAGGAAGTAAATTTTGACAACATGCGATTTTGATCATCTTACTATTAGCATCGCATTTGAGAAAAAATAAAATTGGACTGTTAAAATTTTAATCAAGAATTCGATTTTTAGAAAACGAACAAACCAAATGGTTTTAGGGCTATTTGTTGAATTATCTGAAAACTGCAAGGTCAAAATTGCATTGTTTAACTCTTAAAATTTGTAAATTGTAAGTGGAAATATATTTATTAAAAATAAAATTTTCAAAGCAAACGGAAGTTGTCTGCTTGTGGTTTGTTTATTTTTTAAAAATCATTATATAAGTTAACTCAAAATTGCAAAATTAATATTTCACTTCTAACATAAAGACTTAAAAAAATACGTTGCCTAAATATTATTCGTAATATTTTCGAAAAGCTGAAATATAAATGTATTTTTTTATACTTAATGGCAAGCTATCTTAGTGAATTCGAAATACATGTAGAAACATGTTTTTAAATATATAATGATTCACACAGTTAATCTAAGTGGATTTGGAATTTAATCATTAGAAAAAATAATGTTTTAGAGCGATTTGTTATTAGTTTCAAAACTACAAAATAAATATTACACTGTGCCTCTTTAAAAGTTTTTCAATATTTCTTTAAATATGACTTTAATTATTTCTGTTTTTTTTTAGAAGAGTATATATACATGTTTTTTTTTTGGAGTGAATTTTGAATTTATGCTAATAGATAAAGGGCTTTGTATACATATGCTATATATTTGATTGGAGCGTGTCCTTAGAGAGAGATGTCTGATGCACTCAGCTCAGCTCACCTAAGCTACTCTCGCTCACTTATACGCACACACACACACACACACACATGCATAAATATATAGAGGTGGAGTAGACCAGACCAGATGGGCAACACGGATGTCGTAGGACGGCACCAATTGATAAAAGTTGAAGGAGTGGAGGGGGAGGTGCGAAGGGGGAGGGGGGACAGCGAAAAGCAGAAGAAGAACTACAAAATGGGCAAACAAATAAACAAGCGGCAGACAAACAAGCCGCGCTGTGATTGCCGGACATTTGCGCAAAAAGGCAAAACAATTGAATTGAATTGACAACAGCAGCAGCATCAGCAACAACAACAACAACAACAGCAGGGGTGGTGTTGGTGGGCTTAAAAGAGCGGGTGCTGCAAGTATTCAACCTACATGAATGACGTGGGTCGCAGAGGGGATGGGTGCAGCCGAAACTCCATGTTGCATGGCCAATCTGTTGGCAGTTGTTGTTATCAGTTGTTGTTGTCAGTTGCCGGTTTTTGTTGTTGTTGCTCAATGTTGTTTGCACTGCACTCGAATGCTTTTTGCAATGTAAACAGCCGCATTCAAGCAACCACGCCCCACCCCGCCTACCACTTGCACACATTTTCACTTTTTTTCATACTCAGTTTTTTTTGTTTTGTTTATTTGCTTTACTGTGGTTAATTTTATTTGTTTTTTTCTCTGTTTGCCTGCCCGCAAATTAGTTGAATTTCGGCAAGAGCGGACAAGGCTCAGTTCTCAGCTGGCAATTGTTGTTTGAATTTTTGGCTCGAATGGCTTTACCAGATGACACAACAACCACCCCTATTTGCAGTATGTACATATATCCGCATATATATATCCCTTAAACTGCTTCGGCCTGCAACGTGCCTCAACTTAATCCGCTTAAAATTTGAAAGTGCTAATAGTTTTTCATGTTGCACCGCCCCCCCACCCCAACCCCTGACTTTTGTAGGTATGCGCAAATTCACCACCCGTGCCACATTTGCTTTCCCCTCTTGTTGCGCCCACAAAAAAATAAAATACTACTAAAATAAATGGGAAAAAGGTGTTAAAGCCAATAAATTACGTTCTTGGATTTGTCTTTTGGGATATTATAGCGTACTGTTTGTGTGAGTGTGTGTGTGTATCTTGTGGTAATTGTGTTCTCACTTTAAGGCTTTTATTTTTTAATTTAATGGCAAATATGAGAAACAGTTGCGATTGTGAGTATTAGTGCTACAAATGGCGGTTTGGCAAATAAAAGATTAGATTTTTATTACAATCTTGTTTATCATGTATTG
Source organism: Drosophila setosimentum (assembly GCA_035043505.1). Lineage (NCBI taxonomy): Eukaryota > Metazoa > Arthropoda > Insecta > Diptera > Drosophilidae > Drosophila > Drosophila setosimentum. The sequence continues at coordinate 4,331,970 of JAWNMY010000076.1, read as the reverse complement.
AAAGAGACGTCTCCGATTACATATTGTATCAGCATCGCTTGATGAGTCGATGTAGACATATCAGTCTGTTCGTCAGTCTGTCTGTTTTAATTTTGTATACCATTTCTTTGAATGAGCAAAACTGCTTCAGCTGATTAGAGATACCTTGTCGAAACTTAATAGGCATATAATCGCCTTTTTGCTTAAGCCAATTTATAGTTCATACTATCAGATTACTATATCACTATAGCTACTATTGGAAAAATCGGTTAGAAGTTGAGTAAAATGTAAAATATACTAAGAGACAGACAAACAAAAATGCAGAATATTAATGTATATATTAAATAAAATTTGCTTGAGACATCAAAAGAACTTAATAATATTTCGAACTCTGGTCCCTAATTTAAACCTAGAAGAAGAGAGGCTGAATACAGTTTTATATATATATATTAAATGTATTTCAAAGTGCAAATTGATCATATTGCGTAACTTGAAATAAACAATTTTTGAGCTGGCATCAACATCCTCCAAATATTGCAGAAGTCTATGTTTTTTTGGAAACGTTGAGCTAAGGTCGGAGAGTTTAAACCACCTCCAAAGATTGTTAAGAAACCCCATATCTTTCGAAATTTTAAATGTGGATTACAGGGAAACTCCTCTGAAGACGGGTAACCAAATTTCCTTGCCACGCCCACCCTACACTCAATAATCGGAACGTTAATTGTTTCTTAGCTCACTTAAAAATACTGTTCTACTGAGATAAAGGCGGACATTTTCAACGTTTATTTTGCACGTAGGTCGAAGCTGAGCTGTCAGGCGACAAATGCTTGAGTTTTATTAAAGTCACGTTGAGCTGTCCCAGCAGTGTTAGTGCTCATCTTTCATTTATCGAACAATAAGGCAGTAAAACACCATTCGACATGCACTGTAGCTGTAGCTGTAGCTGTAGCCGTGGCTGTGGCAGTGGCAGTGGCAGTGGCTGCACCTTAACAAATATTCATAAGTAAATTCCCCATATGGATGGGGAAATGCGAACAAAGGTCTGCACAATTATTCACACAACTAATTGCACACGGAAATTGGAATAGAACGTGTGGACACACAGGACATAGGATACAGGATACAGGATATGGTATGTGGGAGGGCATGCAAAAATGCATTAGCATTAATCTTTAGTATGCTCATTTCTTCTGTTGCCCTATTGGGCGTGTCTGGCTGCTGCAATATTACATTATTAATATTTAAGCACTTAGCTCAAGCCATAGTTAAACTGGTCGAAATTTGACGGCAAAATAAAAGCCTGGCAAGCCTCGCACACATTTATACACACTCACACTAACACACACACACACACACAGACACACAGACGAATACGCCCTACACACATGTCCGAAATCAGGCGGACATCCTGGCGTGCATTGAGCCATAGTCCTTGGCTGCTGTTTTATTTATGATAATGTTTGGCCATTCGTTTGGTTTATTGTGCTAATGTGCCGCAATTAAGATTAAGAAGATGATTTTCCTGTTTCCGAGTTTCTCCCTTTCCCTTGCGCTGCAGGGAAGGGAAGAAAGCACGTGTACGAATGCCTACCGATTCACCCATAGGCACGTTTATAATAACTATATATATATAGATATATGTATAAATGTTGTATATGGATATGGCTCTGTGCACTATTGATCACCTATAAATAATTGCATTTACACGCTGTGTAAATGTGTTTGTCACATGCTGACATATGAATCGTGTTTAACTCATAAATAATCAGTAATCGACAACCATATGTTGAATTCGATATTCAAATTAATATGTTTCATTTTGAATTTGGGTACATGATTACCTAAAATAACTATAATATCCATTTAACTATAAATAACACAAGCTAATACAAAAATTAATAAATTCAATTATGAAACAATTTTAACCAAGTGTTGCAAATTGAACAAATTTCAACTTGTAACATTTTAAATTGACCATAAATATTAATATTAATATAAATATGAGTCAATTAAATATTACACAATTAAGGACAAATTTAATTGCATATTAGAGATGTGAATAGTTAGGGAATATATAAGTATCATTTATAATGTAGCTTCCAAAGTGAATGCTCGACAAAGTCTTGCGCAATCTAAGTTTGTTTCGTGCCATAATTACAACTGAAAGAGTTCACCTGCCAATCTAATCTGGTGCTGCCTCCCCGAATAACGATTTTAACTGTACAAATGGTTTTGGTTTTTAGCTTTCTGCTTTCTGCCGATTTGTGATTAATGACTTCGAATAAGGGTCTCTCTTCGGCCCCAATTTCCCTCCATTCCATTCCATTCCATTTTGTGCCAGCAATCTGTGGGGATGTGGCCAATGTCGCGCCGTACAAAATCGTGCGATAAAAAAGTCTTAAACATCAATTTCCATCGGGTTTGGGCCTTTCTTTATTTATGACAATCATTTATCATGGCCAGAGTACAAGGCAAATTTTTGCGCGATTACGCTTTTCCATTACCCGGCATCTTGCGCTGGCTTCCGTCGAAAACTTTTCCATTTTTTTTTGTATATTTTCTGCTGTCTTTTATGCCGGTTTATTGCGCCGTTGAACTTGTATCTTAAAAGCGAGATTTGGACTTACTCATCTGTGTTGCGCTTGTTTTCGAATATGTACAATGTACTCTCAAATAATAATAAAATTCAACAAATGTACAATTTATTTGTTTTCCTTTTCGATGCCGCATGTTTTGCAAACACAAAAATCTCCAGAGTGTGTCTGTTTGAATTGTGATTTGATCTCGAATGACTCAAATGCAATTTAAATTGCAACTAATGTGTTCAGCATTATTAGATTCGATGTGTTTTTCTTTCATTAAATCCATTTGTTTGTAGAACGTGTAGTTGGCTGCCGTATAGATTTAATTGCCATACAACCCTCGGGGGGCAAATGAATAAATCGGTAATCGGTAATGGATTAAATGAACGTTTGTAATAATCACAAAACTTACGCAAACTTGCAGCTACAAATAATTCCAATTGAGATTTTTGCACATGCACGAAACATTTCCTAATTGTTTGTTTGTGTGTGGATGCGTGTGGCAAGCAGCAGCAGAATGAAACATAAATATTACGTATACGTATCCGTATACGTTGAGTGGAGTTGAGTTGAGTTGAGTTGTGTTGCAGATGCAAACGAAAAGCATGTGGGAATTGCAAAACTTCGTCCGTGATGCGAGTTTATACAGTGCAAATAGCTGAATGATAAATTAAATTGATGTGAACAAATATCCATTCTTGATAAGGAATGCCACCCCTCCAGTGGTGGGTGTCAGACTACAGAGCTACTGTATAAATAGCACAAATCGAAAACTGCCCCTAAGTTACCATACACACACACACACACACACACACACACATAGACACCCGCACACACACTCATAACCTATGCATAGATATGATTAACTTTATGCAAGCAATCCAGCAAGACCAGCCAGCCAGCGTTATCAGGAATGCCAATTGTGCACCAAAGCAATCACTAAACAAATTTCCGAATTAAAACGTGCGGAAACTGAAGTCTCTAATTAGCTTTGTGTCTGCGGCCCCAGATGTTGAATTTCGAATATCTGTGGCAATTGCCATTTTTTGTTCAACTGCTGCAGTGAGAGCCTCTAGTGTCCAAGAGAGACTTGACTCGTAGACAAGTTTCATCATATGTACACTGATCGAAACACAGACGAAATCATGTTTATTTTGATTATTAGCTTTGCTTGAAATTTTAAAAGTGCATTATTTAAGCCAACTTTCAAGAGCACTTTATTTTCTCTTACTTGTTGTAAAATATATAAGATTGAATTTCTTCAAGTGCATTTTTTAATTAAATAAATAATGTGTTTTTTACATTATGATATGATATATTCATATATTCAATAAAAAAATGCATCTTGATTTCAGTTATTAACATATTTTAATTTTTAAATTAATTTTAAGATATTAGAAATTTATTTGTTTACAACTTAAGATATTTGCATTTATTGATCAATGTATGTTCTTAAAAATATATTATTATGATTATTTTCGCATTTAAATCAACGAAACCAAAAATCTTTTTTTAAGTGGCAGCCTCATTTCAAGCTCATATTGCATATAAACAGATCAATTTCATTTTCATTCATTTTCTTTCTTTTTCTGCTTTGATTTGAATTTTTGTGCTCTTTTCGAGAATTGCGACTGCTTAATTATAGTATAATATTATATAATTTTTGTATTACAGTTTTCCTCGACGAAAATGAATATGAGTGCAATGCCGACTAAACTTCCGAGTATTGCGTCATATTATTAACTTAATGCGACATTTTTGTGCTATCAAGCGATGAGCTGAGATTGCGCGTAGACTTACATGAGGACTGGTGGATTGAAGAAGTCGAGGAATGGATGTGGAATGGAGCACAGCAGAATTAAAAAGATGCAACTCACAGCGAGTCGGTCGTCAAGTGTTGCTCACGTAAGCGGGAATGCGGATGGACTGTGTCAAACGGCACTATTCGACAGTCATGGATGCCCCAGCCGGAGTAATGTGGACACACACACACACACCCGCACACACACACACACACACACAGAAGAGGAGAGGTGGGAGGCAGGAGGAATGGAGGCACAGAGGTAGTCCTCCAGTCGCTGCTGCTAAGAAGCAATCACGAATTGAAAGCTGAATCGGCAAAGTGAGGCAGAAATTGGAGTGGACGATGGTAAAAAAAATGCGGCAGCATGTTTAAAGAGTGGTAGTGTCAGAGGGGCATAGGCGTCAATTTTCTGCAATATCATCAACTATAAATTACGAATATTGACGCACAACAACAACAACAACAACAACAGCAACAACAACAACAACAACTGCGAGTACGTGGCGTGATAATGGATATTTGTCAGATATGTGAACATTTTAAACTGCCGCCCCGGCAAAAGCAGAACACTCAGATGATGATCCGAGTCAGGCTGTGAGAGGGGCGGGTGGTTGCAATTGTGGTTGTTTTTATGCACGGCTCGGACTTGGAACATAAACATAAAAAGGTAATATGCCGCAGGGGACTATTGGGTAGGCAACACAACACAACACAACAAAAAAAAAAAGAAAAAAAAAGAAAAAAACCGAAGAGGAAAAACATAGCCAAATGTGTGGCACTCTGATTGCAGTAGAGTGCAAAATAAAAGTAAAATAAGGGCAAATATACACACATATATTTGTGTGTGTGTGTAGAAAATGGCAACGATGAATGTTTCGCAATGATTCGGCAGGTTTTTTTTTTTTTTTTTTTTGGGTGTCAGGGTGACGTTTGCTTGCTGTGATTAGCGGAGGGGGCAGAGGGTTGAACGTGGTGTGGAATGCGTGTCAAGTGTGCATAAGACTCCTTAAGCGAGTCCACACAATATCTTTGGAAGGGCCAGCAAGACATAAAAGTGAATTTGAAAATTATGCACAACACTTGTTAAGTCTTTTCACTTTTATTAGCAAACAAAATAAAGACCGATAAATACAACAGAACATTTAAGTACTCGTAGTTTGTAATGAGCTGAAAAGGAAACTAGGCAAACAACAAACTGACTACTCACATGATTTTCACATGACATTGAACCTTTTGGGTTCAACTTTAAATTCGCCCTTACAAATACGACCTTCGTAATGAACTCGCTACGCTTCCTCATCTGTGTACCTTACCAAAAGTGGAAGTTCCTTTTGTAGTCAACTTTCTATAAAAAAAAAGAAAAAACAATGAAAAAATATCGCAAATATATGTATATATATCATGCAAAAGTTTTGCATTTCCTGCGCATATTTTCTTCTCATTTTACAACACGACAGTAACTTCCGGTTTCCGTTTGCAGAATATCAAAATAAATAAATTCAGTCTCTCAACTGCTTCAAGAAAACATTGTTAGCCTTGTACTTGGCTTTGTCCACTTTGTTTGTTGTCACATTTGAGCTCATTCCTCCATTTGGAGCTCATTCCTCGTTGACTTGTTTTCTTCGAGTGCAAATAAAGTTTTCACAGACGCACTCCCTTTTCTTAGCTGCTTGTTATAACTGTTGTGACAAACTATTGCAGATGTGATAATTATAGATACATTAAAAAATAAATAAAATAATTATAAAACAGCATACAATTAACTTAAATCTTATTTAAGAGTACATCTTCTATACAGAACTGAAAAACTTACAAACTCTTCTTGAATACAATGCCAACATTTTTCAATTACCAAATAGCTTCAGCACTGACTTCTAAGAAAAAAACAAAACTCCCTTCATTAAAAAAAAAAATAATAATAGCTGACGTAAAACAAATGTGTGTCACTTTAAGAAAATGTTGCGCTACATTTGTCTAAGCAAACAGCGCACGGAATTTCCACGAAATTTCCACTCTAGCGAATGACACGCAACCGAAAGCAAAACACGAGCATTTACACATATATATATTATTAATTGAACCGTACAACTTAAATGACATTTATGAAGCGGCCTAGCGTACAGAACAAAAAAAAAACAGAAACAACAAATTACAGAAAAATACGTAACAGTAACAGTAACAGTAACAAGGTCCTGGACTCAGGATAAGGGGAGCAACAACCCTTGGGTTGAAAAGCCGTCGACTGCAACGTGTGCATGTCTAAATGCCGAATAAAAGCGTTGAGCTAAATGAAAACAAATTACTATTGCATGTGTGGAAAGGGGCGAAGGTGAGACAGAGGCAAAGGTCCTTTACAACAACAACAACAAAAAACCCAACACCCCAATGAATATGCTGCCTGGTGACGTCAATGACAAGCCGGCGGCAGAAGCAATGCAATATGGCATTGCCTACAGGAAGACAGTGGAGGATAACGCAACAAATGCTCCTTTGCGCGTGGATTGCAGGAAGCAAAAGGCCAGAATGGGTGAGGTGTAGGGCTAGGATACAAAATTAATGAAGGCTGCTTGAAGTGAGGAATACGCTTTGCGATAAATGATTGTCTCCCGTTGTCCGCGGGTTGAGGCCAGGGTGGTGCTTAATGACAGGGCAGTTAGAAAGTCAAATGAAGTCGAGACTGGAATTCGATATTGCTTGTGGGCGTTAGCGTCAAACATGCTGAGAGCCCCTGGGCCTAAACAGCCCAACTGTTCTGACTGTTCTGACTGTGCTGACTGGCCTGACTGACTGGCCGTGCCCTGTGCCGTCTGCCGTGTGTGCGTGCTTCCCAGTGCACATTATCGTCAATGCGAAATAATATCTGATCTGTCCATAACCGAAATACCGAAATGAGTAGGCCCCTCTCAGGCATGCAAAATATGAATTGTTCAGCAAACTATTTAATTCGTGTGATGATTAAAGCATGTTCTCCCAAAAATGTGTGCCCCAAAACCCAAGAAAATAGCCATCATTTTTTGTGAGCGTCATTTGTAGGAAATTTATTTATTATATATATAACTATTACATTTTAGATACTACTTAAATAATTAAAATGTTCATTTTGGTGAGCATAATTTATACGAAATTTGAATTAGATACTCGGTGTTCTCTTTAAAAAATCAATATTAATACGGAAGTAGAATTTCTAACTACTCAACGCAAAAACAATAATTAAATTAACAAGTTTACTTATGGGTTATATTATTTTAATTTAAATATGTATTATTACTGTTAATAGTTAAGCAAATTCATTTCCAAATATGTGCATGTTCAGTTAGAAATATGTAAAACCTTATTGAAAGTTTAATAAATTGGATATTTTTAAGATTTTCACATTTTCTCAAAAATATAAAGCTTATAAATATATTAAATATTATATATTTGTGATTTTCCACTTAGGTAAGCCCGTACAAGTTAACTAAATATATGTTTATATAAATATTTAATACGGTAAGATAATTTTGCGATAATCAACTTAAGGAAGATCTTCTATGCTTAAATATATAATTAATATGATATTTTTAGTATTTTCAGCTAAAGGAAAAATCGCAAATTTGAACAACTTTAAGACAAAAAGTTTTGAAAATATTTTAATGAGAGGCATACATTTTTTGAAGTGCAGTTTTGCCTATTTGAACAATGGGCTCGAAGCAATGCCCCAAAAGAAGCAGTACAAATCATGGCAATATTTGCAGTTCACTCCAAATATCTGTAGATATGTATCCATATGCAGCTAAGGGAAAGAAATCGACGTAGCAGATTTTCTACCGTTAGATAACCTGATAACCTGATGTGTTGGTATTAATAGCAGACGCCACGGGGAACCTGCGATGGATGCTGTCTGCTGAAGCTAGCAAAAACCAGGGTGTCTCCCAATGAACTGCAATAAATCTCAATAAAGTTCGCGACACACACAGAAGGGGAACGAGAGAGAGAGAGAGAGAGAGAGGGAGAAAGAGAGCGATTCTGGGGCAACAATCGAATACGCAGCATACAAAACAAACAACTGTTGAAGGATATATATAAACATGTATATGGAAGGAACCCTCGCTCAAGTGTGGAAAGAATATTTTAAATTTGATTATTGAAACAGTGGCGACGTCGACGCCGACGATTATATGATTTGTGAACGGTGTCAAATGCTTTATGCAATTCGAATCCTGAAATGGTGGTAGTCTTCCACACCATTTATAGAAATGAAGGCATCGGTGGTTGTGCGTACAAATTTTGTTTATGTTATTAACAAGTTTTTTAGTACAGACAATGGGCAGGGGGGAGGTGTACAAACACACACACACACACGCAGGGGGGCGCACAGATTCATTGAATGTTGCAACCCTTGCGAACGAGGCGTACAATTCAAATTTCATTGTATATCAATTTTCTGCTCATTTTGGGCGCCTCAAAGCGCCGCTTTGTAATTAAATTTGGAAAGCTGCCAGCAACACATAAATCGAGGTACAATGATGAGGACAAGAATGTGAAATAATAATGAGAATAACGATAACGATGACGATGACGATGACGATGACGATGATTATGATTTTGATTATAATTGCATGTCTAACACATGGATGCTAGCCAAAACCGTTGGCAACAGTTGCGTCTGCTTGAAACTCCAGCAACTGCGTGGTTGGGCTTTGTCTTGGCCAGAATGGCGCAGTAAAAGTTTTCCAGCCAGAACTTCAGAAGGCAAAAAAGAATAAGGAAAAAAGTGCAGCACAGCGGAAAAAAATCTAAATCAACTGGTCATATTTTTGTCTATCTTTGCAACAGACACATAAATCTCATACACAATACGTATATTCGGTATTCTTGACTGGCTGATCTTAATTTATGGGAAACTGATTATAGTATTTCACGCTGCTGCCAAAAAAAGATGTATATATATATGACAGAAAAACACAGCTATTCTTGCCACGATGAAGTCTATCTATGTACGCACGAAATGGAGAATGGAGTTTATAGAATTGATTAGATATAGCAACCATTAATTTGAGGCATCATGGAAAAATACGAGGATAGTTGGATAAAAAAAAAAGCTGTATGCATTGAAAGAAAATGATGGGCACTTTATAATACTCTTAACTGTTGCGTTTAGTACTGATATTTTCATTATCTAACAAGCACATTCTTAATAAATTTGCTTGTTAGTCTCATTTTATCGAAATGTGAATTTCTAAGGTGATTTTCTTGTCATCTTACAAACCAGTCGCATTATTTGGAATCTGCAAGGTGGGAAAAGTGTAAACAAAAATATTAAAATTGATTTATATAACTATTAACATTAACTTATATAATTATAAATTTTAATAAAAATATTTGTAAGTTGCAGGTATATTTTTAAGAAATGTTTAACAACGATTTGCACAACTTTAAATGCTGCTTTTTACTGCTTTATTCAACTTTATTTTCCCCCATTATAAATTTAGATGTCTGTGCTTAGTCTCATTATTATTGATATTTATATATATGTATATCTGTATATACTCCATAAGAAATATCTCCTTTAAAGCATTACACATCTGTTATACCCACTGTAAGGATATGCAAAATGAAGTTGGGCAGCCAAGCGATGCAGACGACAAATGTGAAATATAAATGTGCAGCGCGTGCCAAACCAGTTATCTGCTTCTCATTCATAGATATAGAAACGAATTAGATTGCAACTGCTAAGCATCTGTGCCACAGATATCTGCCACCTACACGGGTGGTAGTCAGCCGCGTGCCACACGTGACGCTTAAGACAACAAAATGCAGCCGGATTCCGCATCTGCTGTTTCCAGTTGCAACACTTACTTATTTGAATCTCATCCAAAGGTCAACTCAAGTGTGGCAGCTGGCCGTCTCGCCAGTTGGCCAGTGTTTATAGCTGGCAACTACTACCTTATTGTTTGTAGTTGTTGAGTCTGAAGTTGGAGAGTCTCTCGCCGAGTACTTAACAAGCTCGAGGGTCGGTCGCACAATCAGCACTTCATTAGACGCGTGGCGAGCCGCGTAATAAAAAGCCCCGAGCGCGGCAGGGCAGACAAATACGAACAGCAAGCAAACAGAAGAAGAACTAAGTTGAGAGTGTGGCGAAACCCTTATCCCCTACCACCTATCCCTTACCCCTTACGCCCCTTACGCCAACACTGCTGGTTCAAGCTGTGCGCTGGAGTGTGGCACACACTGTGCGAAAAAGTGAGACGCTACTTGTTGTAGTTGTATTCAGTAGGGGGGGGAGGGGGGGATTTTGTTCGTTTGGATTCTTTGGCAAATTTGAAATTGATATTCGCATGGCGTGAAATCAGTTTCAGTTTCAGTTTTTCATTTCGTTTGGCCATTTCGCCCTTTGGTTCTTTGGTTGTTTGGTTCTTGCCGGCTCGGCCTTTAACTATTTTTATGGTGCGTCTTTGTTGCGTTTTTATTTTGCCGGAGACCGGACACGGGCAGTTCGGCGCCCTTTTTTTGTTTTTGTTTTTTTTCCCCCGTTAACGTTTTCATTTTCGTTTTCGTTGACGGTTACAATTGCAGGGGGTGGTTGGGGGCACCACTTGATTTATTGAGTTGCATAAACAGAAATGGCAACGCAATCATGTCGCAACCGGCGTAAAGTGAACGCCTTTGCTACTTCTACCTTCTATTTCTACTGTTTCTGCTCTTCTTGTAGTTGTTATTGTAGTTGTTGTTGTTGTTGTTGTTGTTAAACGAATTTACCGAGTGAGCTCAGCTTTCAACTCAATTGCTTCACAAGTCGTTAGGCGTCATCGAGAACAGGCAGCTGGACGAGCAGCACATCGAAGGAGAGATTGTGTGAGACCTGCACTTCATGGTCTTGTGGCAAGCGGACACCTTGCAGTCCTGCTGCTATTGAAAACATCCTGGAACGCTCCCCTCCACCTCCCTCCCTCCCTCCATCCGTTGCCATAGCCACAAATTTTGGGTTGCGGGCACTCGCTCCCTTGGCCTGGTGCTTACTTTTTTTTGGCATAGTATAAATCACAAATAGATTTCCCTTCGTTTTGACTTGGCGACCCCAACCACCCAGTAGCTGATGGGGGATTTGGGATCGGTGGTTGGGGTTGGGGTTTGGGGTTTGGGGCGTTGGTGGCACTTTGTGATGCTTTGTGTTGCGCTTCAATGAGGTCGAAATGGCTCAAAAATAATGTGAAAAGTTCGCTTTAACCATTTTTTCACTGCAACACAAAGAGGCAAGTAGACAAACTTATACACAGACACCCACATAAACAGAGAAAAGCAGACAGAGGGAGAGTGAGAGACAGAGAGACAGAGAGATAGATACTCGAATGTGTCGTGGCTGGCAATGGATTCGCTGGAATTTACTCCTTTTATTGCAGGCTCCATCGCTGCCTCGTTGAAGTTATGTGACTTTGGGGAATTGCCAGCCGCCCTTGCCGCCCCCATTTTGTTTGCCACTTTGGGTTTCGCCTTTGCTTTACAGTTGCTTCTTTGACTTTTACAAAATTTTCTTGGCAAGTCATTCACATTTTTGTTGTTGTTATTGTTGCTGTTCTTGTTGTTCTTGGCGCTTAGGAGTTATGTCTCTATGAGTACGACTGCATTCAGCCTTAAAGATATTGATGGCCAAAACTTGAAGAGCTTCCGGTGGCTAATGTTGCGTAATGTAACCACAATCCGTCTCTCTCAGGCCAAGTGTATTTAAATAAAACAGTTTAGTATTATAAATGTTGTGTTTGAACAATTGGCCAAGCAAGTCTGGCCAACAAAACGCACAGTCAATTAATGCAATTAGCTCAAGCATAAGTCTAAAACAAAGTCAAACGGCGAGAGAGATAGCTTGTGACAATTATGGTGTAAGGATAGACAGGAGACAGGAGACAGGAGACGGGAGCAGCGATTGCGCCAAAAGAGGATGGCAATCAGCGCAGATTTTTGCCAAAAGAGACGAAGTAAGCGCTGCAGTTAAGACAAACTGCCTGCTCCGGAGATAAGTTAAAAAAAAAATGTCAGAAGGCTGTAAAACAAAGAGGACATCAAGTCTGCGCTGTGCTGACTGCTGTTGTCCTTGTGCCAGCACAGCTCAATTAAGGCGCTTTAATTGGCCTAATTAATTTACGCTCAAGCGCACTTGACGTCTAAACGTGTTTTTCCGTGCGTCGCCTTTTGAGAAGGGTTGCGGCCGGGCCTGCTCGACTGCTAGTAGTCTGTGCCCCCTGAAATATGCATTAAGCCGCAGATTTGGCACAGGCAACAATAGCAACGAAGCCAGTAATTAAGAAGCGACCGTTCCCAAAGCCCTCCGGAGGAGGAGTTCGGCTTGGATCTGTCGCCTGTCGACAACTGGGCTGGAATATTGCGTATTGAAAAGGTAACAGTCGTCAGCAATCAGTGCCACCGGCCAGTTGATTTCTCAGTATTTTAATTTTTTATTTTAAATATCAAGTTATGCGTTTAATGAGCGGCACGTGACGTAACCCAAGCTGCCACCCTCTGATCTGCCCCACACCGGCAGTGGCCTTGACTGTCATGATTTGCGCCTCATTTGTACCGCACTGGGTTAGCTGCTTAGCTGCTTAGCTGATTTGGGGTTTTAATTTTAAAGCGAAAAATAAATATGCTCTGTCTGATTTGTTTCCGGGATGGCGCTGGGATGGGATTCAGACCGAATTCTTATTTATTTATTAAATTTCATATTTTTAATCCCAACCACGTTTCTTACATTAAAATCAAGTATTTAAAAGTTTCCTGAGGTGTTTTGCTTTTTCGATTTCGTTTCAATCTGGCGACCACAATTAAAATTTACCCAAATATGAAAAGAATTAAATTCAAATTATTCGAATAATTATGTTACATGCTTCAAACATCAAAGTAATTTGTAGGAAGTGCAGATTATATATCAAGCTCAGAATCAATAATTAAATACATCACACGTATTAATTTCAGCATTTAAATTTATTATTTTTTTAAGGGTTTTAACTAAGAATTATTCTGTTTATGTTTGGTAGATTGTTCATAGAGCAAGTGTGAGCTGGATGAAAATTCTCGACAGCATGTAAGTAAAGTTATAGTTTTTATATGTGCAACAAAGAGATAACTATGCAATTAAAAGCAGCACAGCATATGTTACAAAATGGCTTATCATATTCATATTTATACAAGCCATCGTTAAGACATTAATCATTTAGATTAAACAACAGTTTATTAGCTGAAACTATATGAAGAATGGGTCTTTAAGGACCATCTGTCTGAGAAGCATATGCGTTGACCAACACTGTCAAAAGTAAAAGTGATGCATATGTTTGCCACAAACATAAATACATAAATTCAGACAGAGTTTACGCATGGGCGTCTTCAGTTTCGCCATAAATGAATGATGTTCACTCCTGTTGTCGACGAATGCAGAGGGACAGAGAGAGAGAGACAGAGTGGGTGGGTGCGAGGGTGAGAAGGAGGCGGGGTATCATGAATATGCAACAGCTAGAGATAAAGCGCAGCGCTCGACGACTTGAGGCAATGGCTTTGCCGGGTGGCGGCTCGCAGACAGGAAAGCAGGAAGTGAATCCAAACGCGCCATCACAATAAAAATTCATTACGCAAAGCGAAGGGAAAACCAAAATGCCGGAAGAAAAACCGCAATAAATTTTCGACAAAAGAAAAGACAACAAAGTAAAATGAAAAGCAAAATATCAACACCAACAACAACAATAACAACAACAGCGGCCAGTTACATGAAGAAATATTGTAACTGCGATCTGCTGTCCACCTACTTAAAATTAATTTCGAGACGGGCAGCCAAACAGCAAAAGCAGCCAAAACAGCAGACGCCGTCTCTCATCTCCCGCGGCGAGGCGTCGATGTAATGAAGGGCGGTGTGGGTGGTGGTGGTGCTGGGTGGTTGCCAGGGCTGACGAGGAGGAGTATGGGGTGTTTGTACTACAAGTAACGACAGCAAAGGGCTCTGTGCGTGTGTGTGTGTGTGTGTGTGTGTGTGTGTGTGTCGAGGGATGACTGGGTGTGGTCCTTAAAATGGGCAAAAGGGTCGCCAGCCATGACTTTTGGTGCGTATGTCAAAATATTGAAATATTGAAACCAAACAGCACAAGAGCAACAACAATAACGAGTTGCTTCGTTGGGCGCTGGTCACTCCACTCCACTACACTCCACTCCACGCCAGCGAACACCAGCCAGGCTGACTGCCAGCCTAATGAATGTGCGACGTACACGACATCGTCATAAAGAGTCAGCCCACCCTCACAGTTACTTATCGCAGCTAAAAACCAAATTAGTACCAGTTACAAAAGACGGGGCGTCGATTGCAGTCGCAGCCGTGATAATAAAAAGAACAATGGCACAGCCAGTACCAGCTGATACTACACCGATAGACTGCAAAATATAAAAGGCTACATGGTCTTAAGGCTAGATCAATAAATGAAAAATGGGAAATGGAAAATGAAACCCCGACGGTCGCCTAGCCAAGCCGAGACGTTGTCAGGGGAAACCTATATTAATGAAGCATTGCTAATAGCAGCGCCAGAAATTCTCCATCTCATTAAACAACTTCATTTAACATCGGCACCTAAACATATAAATAATCATGTGCGAGTGTGTGTGTGTGTGTGTGTGTGTGTGTGTGTGCGAGCTTGTCTCTGTTAGCTGCTGCCTAGAACATAATATGCCTCGTTTGGTAATGCCCCGAGGCGCTCATAAAGCCATTAAGCCCTGAACCCTTTGCCATACGCGTAATTCTGAGAACGATTCCTTGTTCGCTTTGCGCTTAGTAGAAGCCCTCGAATTATGGTGCGCATCCGTTTGCCTACGACCGCCATAAATTATTTGAGCCGAAACGGAGAGCAAGGGGTGAGCTTGTGGCGCCTAGTCAAATAGAGTCTAGACACGCTGAGCTCCCAGCTTGGGGATCACCCATGCTGCCCAGGATGATCTTTTGCCAGTGCTCGCTAAGCTGTGAAATCGCAAAGCAATATTGGTAGGCTGTAATTGCCTATATCTAAGGGGAATACACGTGCACTAAGTGCACTGAGAGAAAAATTATGTTCAAACACCGAAGCGTTGGAAATCAATACGTTTTTTCTTAAACATTTTAGTCTATGGCAATGCTGAATAAATTTATAAATTAATTTTAATAAATGCATACATTTATTTGAATGTATTTGTTAAGATTGAAATATAAATTAATTTATTGCGAGTGATAATGTTACCTAAATGGAAACAAGGAGTCCAAAATTTTCATATATGTACATCATTTTTGTAATGCTTATAGAACTTTATAGTTCCTAAGCTAAAGACTCAAAGGTTTTGACTCGAGCTAATTAATTATTATTAGATTATAAGATGATATGCGAATTCAGAGAGGTATTTTATTTAATAGACCAGCCAAATATACTTCTCAAAGTATCTTAGAAAGTTTTCGATGTGATTTAACTATCATCAGTGCAATTCTACTGAACTAATCCTAAATCTGTTTTACTTATTTTTATTTTCAGTATTATCAAATAATATATTCTAGGATTTTCGACATTGGCCTCTGATTGCTCTTGATTTGAGTATAAAATCCTTAAGCAAATGTTTTGAGTGTATAAGTGTGGTAAATTCATGACGATTGTGCGAATTGAATTTCATTCGATGATTGGCTTTGTTTTTTTTTTCACTTAACTTAAAAGGATAGCAAGTACACTGCCGGCTGGCTGGTTGCACTGCTGCCAACTGTATCGCAAAGCAACACACTCGGAATGCAAGGAGTAGAAATATATATATGTATATACATATATGTGAGCTATTGAACAACCCATTTCACGATGGGTGTGCAGAAGCTTCCCTTAAAAATAAATCAAACGCTGGCGCGACATGGCAAACAAGTGAAACAAAAAGCGAAGCCACATAAACTAATCCGGCAACGAGTACGAAAGCCAACATACTCTCGGGTATTTGGACCCGTATAGACCGATATGGGACCTCATGCCAGACACTTGGCATCGAGCATCGAGCATCGAGTATGGAGTATCGAGGCAATTCAATTATATTTTTGCAATAATTTTCAATACACTTAAGTGCAGATACACCATTGGGTGTATGCATCCCCTTCCCTATCCCCATTCCCATCCCCATCCCCATCCCCTTCCCCCTCGATCCTCACATACCTATCTGCACCTGTGCACAACTTCGGCGGCAGTTTAGAAAACGAATAACAGTCAATACACAAGCTCTAACTCCAACCCAACCCAGTAAAAAATTTGCTTATGTTTGCTGCTGTTGCTGCTACTGCTGCATATTTTCTTTATTTTTATTGGCCAGTCGCTGCTTGTGTGTATGTTAATGGAAATTGAACCAGCGATTGCCTTTTTGGTTTGTTTTCGAACTTTGAAGAGTTTGGGTCGCAAAGTTACTGAATTATGAAAGCGACTGAAAATTAACTTAAATTGTTTTGGGGTTTGCAAAACCAAGTGACTGCTCACAGAAGTGGATTAAAATTGGTTTGGCATTAGTCGTATTACGTTCTGGCTTTTATTTACACTTGTCTGTGTGTGTGTGTGTGTGTGTGTGTGCAGTAAATTTAAAGCAATTGCTTACAAATCACTCGAAAATTGCCATCGATGCTGATAAAATGTCACGCATGTCGTGCATTAAGTGCAACTCCTTCAGAATTGCAGACAACAGCGCCGAATCAGTTAAGAATAACGACAACGACAACGCCAAAGACGCCGACTTCGACATCGACATCGAGGATAACTTTAGCAGGGAGCTGAGCTATATGGATATCCCAGCTACTTGCTGCTTGCCACATGCTGCTGTGTACTGTGGATGCAGCTAACCCAGACTGACATTGACATTCGATATTATCGCAAACAAACGATCTCCAATTGAAAATTGCGATGGCAACAGAGTTTTTAAAACTCACCCCTTGGGTTGAACTTTTCGTGTGCGTGCGCGAGACCTTATCTAACGGCACTTTGTCACAGCTTATCAGCATCAGCATTCCTCTCTCTCTCTCTCTCTCTCTATCTCTCTCTGTCTCTCTCCATATCTGTACCGCCGCCAGGGGTGTCATCCTCTCTTCGAGGGGAAGCGGAAGCAGCGAACTGTGCAAAGGTAAGTTAGCCGCCCTCACAGAAATACACTGAGCAAATACTGCCATCACTTCAATGCACAATTCAAATTTTTCTAATTTCCATTTCTTATTTTTAGAAATTTTATCTATTATTATATATTTAAGATACTTTATTTCATATATTTGAAAATTATTTTTTAAAATACACAAAGGTTTTTTACTAAATGTTTAGGTAAACAAAAAACGAGTTGATTTGTTAACTGCGATGACAACATAAGTATTTTCTCCTTATTTCTAATCATATCACATTATTACTTCTTTTTCGGATAATTAGTGATTGCTCTTAGAGTTTCTGTGCTCAAAAATGGGGACTTTACGTAATGCGAATACTTTACTGAATTATAGTCGCACATTTTTCTCTCTGTGCACTGAGCAATTGGCAGTGATTAAAGCAATTTACAGATTGAATGAAAGTCCTCTCAAGTGCGCCTTAGCGGGCAATGCACAAGCTTCAATAACTTTAAACTGCTAAGCTGTGCTGTACTCTACTCGGTTCTGCTGCAATTGTTGGAGTGAAATCGACAACAAAAGCAATCGCACCGCCAGCATTATCAACAACAGTTGCAGCCCTGATGGGTGACGGTTTGGTGGTGTGGTGTGGTGTGGTGTGGTGTGGTGTGTGGGTGTTTGGTATGTTTGAGTGCTGAATGGGACAATGGACATTGATGCTACACACACACTCACCCACATACACACACACATATATACACACACATATATATATACATGTATAGTAAAATCTTATGAAATGCAGCCATTTGGAAAATCCAGCCAATACTTTTATTGTTATTGCTTCATGTTACACAGAGACAACAGCAATGACACGAGGGGAATGAGGGGGTCAAACTGTGGAGGTGCCCTTGTCAGGGGCTTAACTGGCACATACATATGCTGCAACTTTGAAACAGTTTTTGTCAGGCTTTCTACCAATTTGCAGTTTCGATTTTGCACGCTCTTCAAATTTATTTATATTTCCCACATCCCGTTGACAACCTATTTTCTCATCCACCTACCGGTTAACTTGAAGTGTGCTTTAAATTCATCACTTAAGAGGGATTTGAAGTGGAAGGTGAGTGGAGGGAGGAGTGTGGGGTGTCGAGTGGCGA
Organism: Drosophila setosimentum; assembly: GCA_035043505.1. Lineage (NCBI taxonomy): Eukaryota > Metazoa > Arthropoda > Insecta > Diptera > Drosophilidae > Drosophila > Drosophila setosimentum. The sequence goes on along the minus strand of JAWNMY010000076.1, from coordinate 4,313,373 downwards.
CATTGTAGAATGCAGTAAATTGTTGGTCTGACTTTTATCTTATTAACTGCGCTTAAGCAACGCAAACACGTTGAACACATTATAACAGCGTAATATAAGTCAATCAGCGTTTATTTCAATTAACACTAACTGTAAAATATAAACAACTGATTGCAGACAGGAGACAGGGAGGAGTCTCATCCGCCATACAATACAGCATATGTGTGTGTGTTTATAAGTGTGTGTAAATGTGTGTAAGTGTGTGTGCGTATCTGTGCAAACAGGGTCATTTACCAACAACAGCAATTTGCTCGTTGCATTCAAGGGTTCTGTCGTGGGACGATAGTATCTGCAAATCTGTCTGAATAAACATTCGTTCACAGATCGTATTTTTACATCCAACCCGAGTGTTGACGCTCGTAATGACTTCAAACATATATGATTGTCAGCAGTCTATCTATACAAAGAACCTGGCACAATAAATATACATATTTGGCTTTATTTTCAGTTGAAGTCCGTGATTGAAAATGCTACGTTTCCTCGTAATTTTCCGTTTTACGATTGCAACTGCCACAAACTTTAAGAGAGCAACTCCAGAAAACTAAAATGAATGCAATGGTAATAACCATTTTACAGCCTCTTAAGCAATGTTCATTATTTTTTTAATACCTAAATGTTTTTCACTGGCTCCAAGTCAAATGTTTCTTTTCTTTTTTTATGTACTTCGATTTATTTCGAATTCCGTCGAGAGTCCTTTTAAGGCCGACGTTCACAGAAGGGCTTGAAACTAGTTTTCAAGTTTCATTTATCAAATTGTCGGATAAATTATCGGACTCTGAACTATTTTTAAAGGCACTTTCATGTGGAAACCTTTTAAACAATACCTATTCGCGCAATTATTTTATTATTTTATTGAGGCAAGCTTATCTCCAACATTATTTTTCTTTTTAAAATTCTTAGTTGATAATATCACAAGAATATTTCAATAAATCAAATCTTTGATTGAGCAAACTAAAAACTAGACAAGAAGCCAGCCAGAAATACAAGTGTTGCTGATTTAATTTCTGTTTCTGTTTATTTTTGCGACATATGCGTCGATTAAAATGCAAATTCTAGGCAAATAGTCATTTAAAACTTCCAAACTGATTGAGCGACAATTGAGGGTGGCTATTAGTGCTGTGTGGGCGGAGCTAATCCAACAGTGGGAAGCCAGTTGACAAAACTGACAAATAACCCATTCCCGCCATTTCCAAGCGGGTGCATAGCGAAAAAATGCGTAATTAATAGACAAACAAAGCATCGACAAGCAACAACTCGACAAATTGGGATGCCTGCAAGCAATTGGTAATACAACACCAAACAAATCAAGCAGACTTGCCATTCAAAATTCAGCGAAATCACAACGAATAAGCCCCCCAAACAAACACGTCAACATAAAATCAGCTTAAGCCCCTTTAGTGTTTAATACGGCAACCAACTTCACCAACATCCAACGTGACAGAAAGTCGATGAAATACGTGACGACAGCAACAATAAATACTAACATATATATTTTTAGGAGCAGCCACACACAGCAGGTCGAGAATTAAATACTTATAATACATGTGCAACAGTTAAGTGTTTATTTCCTTTTATGTATCTTTTTACCTTTGCTATTCCTAATTGTAATGCATATTAAATTCTTTTTTATTTGGGATCATAACAGGTACTTAATGCCTTTTGACACAGTTCAAATTTTCCTCGATTTGTAGTATCTTTTTAATTTGAATATAAGCTCTTTGTAAACACTTTCCATTTCAATTAAAATATTTATTTTCTACTTATGAAAAGTAGACAAAATAAAACCAGACTTAAGTCGCTGATGGGAAATGAATTAATTTAGATGGACGCTTTCGGGAATATTTTCCACTTAATCGCTTGTTCCAAATAAAATAAACATTATCAATAATTTATATCAAAAATAATTGGTTTTAAACTGATTCCATAAAGCACACCTCGCTTTTCATTTAAATTCAAATATTTATTTTTTATTAATCAGGAGATATATATTTAAATCGTTAATAGGAAGGAAATTATTTTATTGAAATTATTCATATTAAACATTTGTTACAAAATAACACATATTTAATTTTATATATACATATACACAAAATAAATGTTTCTACACATCAGTTCATTTTGTAATATTTAATACACAACTCGCTTGAGTACTCAAGCATCCACATTTGTGTATATCACAGCAGCAGATAAATGCATATAGATTTCACGAATATCTTAGATGTAAGGGACGCAGCAGCAAGCGCACTTAAAATTTTGAGTGTTTTCATCATTTGTGCGTAAAATCCAATTTGACAGATGGCAGCAAATGTCAAAAATAACTGTGCGCAAAGCCATGTGATTATCGTGTTTATTAGGCATTAGCATGACAAATATCCCAGGGGCATTTTAGATTGTAGCAGAAATTACAGTAAAGGGAAAGTGAAGTTGTGTGAAGTAAAATTGTGCTCATGGCGATTGAATTCTGCTGACAAGAGTTATGTAAAATCTAATGCTTCCGCCGAGTTGCACACACAGAGAGACTCAATTGATGCTGTTGCAAGAGGGCTAATAATACATTGGCAACTGCTGTTTTTTTTTTTTTTTGCTGCGGTGTGTAATAAACAACATCGCGGCTAACAAGTATTATATGACCATTAGTCCGTGCGACCAGCAGACGCACATTGATGTTATGAGTGTTGTAAAGATAGAAGTGCGCTCATTAGCCCATAATGTGTCTAAACCTCGCTGGTTTCATCTTTGTGTTATTTTTGTTTTTATTCTGTTCGTTTTGGTTTACAAACAACAAGTGCGACGATTGCCGGCACAAATAACTGACCACAGAGATCAACATGAAAATGCAATTAACACGTTAATGTCAAATTGAAATGACCGCCGAATGCCACAGGCCGCAGTCCTTTGCAACATTACATTTTCGTTTCGCAGACGCCCTGTCACAAATTTGTTGCCTAACATTCAGCGCAAGCACACGGAGCGAAAAAATGTATACTTGACTTTGGAACAACTACAAACGCTCTTAGCCATAATTTCTAAATTTAATTGCCAATTTGCGCTGAAAGTACAGTTAGTTATTTTTCTTTTAATTTAAATAAATCTTCTCCCTTTGCAAATAATATCCTGGAAACACAAAAACCAAAATTGATATCAAATTTTATTTCTGAATTTACGAATAAAAATGTTTATGTTTTATTTTGCATTACTTTGGCCATGATTAAAGAATTTTGTACAACCTTTGCATAGATGTTTTCTTGAAAATCAAAATAAATCAAAAATAAGACTATTCACGCGATCTAACATGCAATATCAAAATTGGCAAATTAATATTTCATTATATAATATTTAATTTTAAAATTTCTAACACATCTATTTTTGTGAGTGAACCGACCCGCTAAGTTCTAAGTCACCATTTTCGTGTTTAAGAGAAAGGCACACGCAAGCTGTTATTTTATGTGTATTTTCCTATATTGTTGTTAAGCGTGCAGGAGTGCAAACATATGCTTACATGCTTATTTAATTAACAAGTCGTTAATGACAACGACGCGGCCAGAACGACTTTCGGACCATTTTATGCACTAATTGCATTACAACCTGTGGAGCAAAAATTGCAAAAAGCAAAAACTATTACAGCGATTCTCTAATTATAACCACAGTTGCGAGGCTACATGTGAAATTGGTTTGCTTTGTTTTTGCGCAACTCGCTAACTGCCATGGTGCACGGTCGGCGGGGCGAAAGGTGGGTGGCAAGCGAATGCATAACAGAATTATGCCGTTATGGCATAGATGCGGCCAAGTTCCCCACCCACACCCACACTCACCACTCCCCCTTATCTGTTACATCTGTGATAGGGTGTTGTCTGCCGGCTGCTGGGATTTTATAATTAGGCAAAGTTCGCAGACCATTTGTTGTTGCCACAAATGCCAGGCAGTGTGAGTAGCAGCTGCATCTGTATTACCTACGAAATTAACTTTGAAATAAAAGTGTTGTTGTTGTTGTTCTTGTTGTTGTTGCTGTTGTTGTTCTTGTTGCTGTTGTTGTGGCCGTCGTTATGACGAATGCTGACGACAAGTGTCTTTATGACTGGAGACTAGATTTTCCAGCACATTTAAGTGAAATTGCGTTCCACCCCCCAAAAAAATAAATAAAAAAAAAAACAGAAGAAGACTCGCCTACAAATATTACGCTGCCTATCCAGAGATATCCCTGTATCAGCACCTCTCCCCTCTTACACTCCACATGAACCACAAACTACGCATAATAAATTCAAGGAGCTCACTGAGGTGTTTCCCCACAGGTCTCCTTGCAAAATTGCAATACAAAAAAAACAGGAACAAAATACAGACACAAGCAGATAGACCTGTGTATATAATAAGTACATCTCTTTTATACCCTTGCTGTGGGTATTTCCTATTTCGAAGGAAGAGGGGATCTCCGAATATATAGAAGATTTTATATATTATTGGTTAAGCATTTACAAACAGAGTCGATGTGTAAATTACTAAATTTTTACTTTGTTTCATATAGCGGAAAAAACCAATAGTTTCCTAAGTGCATGCTGAATAACAGTTATGAAGATTTTTGATGTAGATTTAATTTCCGGAAGAGCATACAAGCTACGCTTTGGCAGCGATATCGCTTATTGCCAGTTGTATGTATATAAATATACATATATATATATATGTATATATAAGTGTGAACGCTGAGACCACAGGATGTAGCCAAGTGTGTGCCTGTGTGTGTGTGTGTGTCTGTGTGTGTGTTACGCACAAAAGATGGAGATGACTGAGCCTCGGTAATCTCGGGCGATTGGTGAACAAAAAAAAAATGAAGAACAAAAATTGCGTTGAGTTGTAAATGCCACGCAGGGATTTACGTTTTCATTACGTTTGTTAAAAAGAAGAAAGCCACCTGCTCGGGCTGCCCGTCTGCCTGTCTATATGTATGTACAGATACACATATATATAGATATGGTCCTGCTTTTGTATGTATGTATATATATATATGTTTGTCCTGGTTAAATTGCTGCGCACATTTGCCGTGCGCTTTTCGTGTGTAATTTATTCGCCTATTGTCTCCTTCTTCGTCTGCTGCTTCTTCTTCATCATCATCTGGTGGCCCACGCAGGATTCAGTTTTTGGGGCCTTTGGGTTTGCCAGGCGCGCATCCCATAGACAAGACGGGAGGACCTTAAGCGCAGTATGCGGGCCAAGTTGTCGTCCCTTCGTAGTACTGGCAATTTTTCATAAACGTCGACCAGGTCTCGCTTTGATCCTCTGTGACAATTTAACGGCGTGGCACGGTGAGTCTGGTTGCCTCCAGGAGCCATCAGCGCAGCTGCATCGGCTACCCGTTCAAAAAGATTGAGCGCCCACGCAGAAATTAAATTTAATCGCTGTGGAACTTTGGCTCCGACATAAGCACATGAAGCATTGGGGCCTCCGCTCCACTCCCTTCACTTCCCCTCCACCCTCTCGAGAGGGTAATAAAAAGTCCCAAGTTTTTGTTGTTGCTGCTTGTTAATGTGCCACTTGTGCTAGGTTGCTGTACCGTTAGCTGTGAACTGTTGCCTCTTAGCTGTTGGCTGTTGGCTGTTGGCTGCTGTCCCTTACTTGGCTAAGTGGCAACTTCATCATCGCGGACAGGGCGTTTCAAGTTTCAATCTCAAGCTGGCATAATTGTATTCAACAATCTGTTGTCGCTTCAGCTCGCCTTCACCTGACTAGTGTAGCCATGCAAATAATTTTGTATTTTTTCATTTTAACCCCCGTAAATACATAAGCTTCTCTACCCACCTTATATTTTTCATTTTTCATTTTTCGTTTTCATATTTTTTTTATTTTTATGTAGATTACGAAATTTATTAGCCGAGTTTCTTCATTTTGTGGCGCTTGTCTCTACGTGCTGCAGATATTACTTTAATGTGCTTGAGTTTTAATTCGCTTACCCCTGATTTACAGCTCTTGCCTCGAAGACATTGCATACTCATTTTTTATGCATATCTCATATTTTATGGGGCACTAAATAATGCTCAAATTGTGCTGTGAGTAACCAAATATTCAACTTATAAACACAAGTCAGTGCTCAGACCATACTCCATTGTTCGCCTCTAACAATATAATTAATGTGCTTATTGACTAGTCTGTATGTAGATTTGGGTACAGGGTGCTGGCGGACACAACATGAAATCTATTTATTAATTTGGCTGGAAATGCAATAATTACATGGTTACATGAGTCCCGTTTCCGATGGATAAGTCAACGCTGTCCCTTGCCACCATGCCAAATGTTGTCTTGTCCTCTTCTTGCCAAAGCCAAACCAATAGACGACATGTTATGCAAACACGAACACACACATCCATGTACATGTTTGGCTTGTTCAACAGTTGATGAAATGTTAAGATTATGTTAATGAGTTCATTAAATCACAAGAGGCAAGCAGCTAACAGTTGCCAGATGGCCAACGGTCAACTGTTTTGGCCAGCTAATTTTGTATTGACAGCAGCTAAATGATTTTTCATTAATTGTATTTACCAAAATCACTGAAGAAGGTTGCCTGCCTTCTCAGTGCGGATCTGTGTATTACCTATGTATGTTGCTTAGAAATTTGGCAGTTGGCTAATTAGCAACGTATGTATGCGTTAACAAGAATCACAAGCCAGTTTCAACTTTGAAGAGAAATCTCTCTAAGACTGTCAACAACAGGTTTTTCACTCTACACTTTAAGCATTTTGAATTGAACCGAAAGGAAAATCATTTTCTGGAGTGTCAATTTAGAAGGATATTTGAATTTAGCTTTTATATTGATCATCGAATTGAACAAAGATCATAGGAATAAAATTATTTGATTCGAAAAAATTAATATATATCTCTCTCATACATACAAATCAAATGCTCCAAATAAAAATTCAGTTGGTAATTTTCCTCTTTAAAACCAGAGTTAATATAATGAAAATATTTCCCCTCCCATAGAAATTAAATTGTAATTTTTGTTTTAATCTCACTCGTAAAACATTACTAATATTGACGACGTAATGCTGACAGCATTGCCTGAAAATAATTTCAACTCGATCGATTTGTGATTTATCGGCTGTTTTCGATTTGATGTCATGGTAATGTGTGCTGGCACACTAACTCACACACACACGTGCACACAATACATAAACCCAATGAACACACAGCCAGGTAACCAAACACACTTACACACATTTACACACACTCACACCCACACAAATGCACCAGCACAGGATAATGATATGCAAATAGCATGCGCTTTTCAGTGGCATGCCAACAGCTTGGTGTGTGTGTGTGAGAGTGTGCGTATGAGTGTGCGTGTCTGTCTGTGTGTGTGTGTCTTTGCTGCAGCCACCAAAATCCCCAGAAAACACCATTTCAATCTCGGCTGAGTCGTGCTGAGCTGCCGCAGTCAGCCGGTGAAACCAGATGCAGAAACAGTCACTGCGAACGAACGAGCGAACGAACGAGCAGACGACAGTCACATAAATAAGTATGTGTACAGTCACATTACCTGAATTCCCAATGCGATGCTGCTGTTGCTTCTGCTGATGCTCGATGTTCGATGTAAAACTGCAGATAATCAAAGTCATTAATGTGGGTGGATTCCACCCAGTTTTAGCACTTCGCGACACGATAGCAATTCGAGGATTGAATTAAAAGCCACTCTTCGTGTACGTGCATCGTAGATAGATAGATATAGCTATAGATTGTTAATACACTGCTTGTCTTTTGCTGGCTAATCAAATGCAATTAGTTCCGCTAGCTGGCAATGCTCGATACAATTGCACACAATCTGACCCAAATCGGGCAGCCAAGCGGGGCTTATTAAACTTACAAGCGGTCTCCAAATAAATGTAGCTGCTTATCATATTTTGCACAATTTTAACCGTTTCCCTCCCAATATCTGAGTATATATATAAATATATACATATATATATATATATGTTTTTTGTGTGCCACGTTAAGGTACATTTTAAATTATACACTTCCGCTTCCGTGCTCTGCTTTACGCTCGATTGGCGCCAACTGCCAATGGCCAGTGGGGCGAGGAGCGTCTTACCTGATATCGCCATAGCCGAATTGTTTTTCTTGCTCTTGGTAAATATTGAAAGCGATTCAGGTTTTCATAAGCCACTGGTCCGTCTTCCTCTTCGACATCGAGTTCGACTTCGTCTTCGTTCTGTCCAAGGCCACAAGGCTGCATCCCGTCTGGGGTGGTTGTGCTGCCTCCTTCTCTCTCTCTCTCTCTCTCTCTGACCAGTCTAGGCGGTTTTGTGGTTTCGTTCTGCTTGTTATGCTTCATGTTTGTGCCAAGTTGTTGCCGTTCTCCTCGTCCTCATCCTCGTCCTCGTTTCCACTGGGAGCTGATGCTGTCCTTGCCTGTTTATGCAAGTGGATTACGGTGTTTGGTTCTGATTATAAATCATCTTTATAATCCGTAAATCGTGTTTGGTTAACATAATGGAATACATTTATTTTATTTATTGCAGCTGTGAGTTTTAATAAGATTTCTCTACCAATCGTCGTCGCTTAAGCGAGTCTTTGGTGGAGAAGGCAAGTGATTGGATTGGGGGGAGAGAGGTGGGGTGTTTTCTCTTTACAGGCTGCTCTGACCATTTAACTTTATGCTGCCTACTCGAATGCGTCAGGCGTTTAAGTTCAAGTGCACTTTAAGGATGGCGGTGTTGCTTCAATTGCTCCTTTTACTCCTTGGCCCCTTGCTCCTTGCTTCGTCGTCCTTACTTGTTACTGCTCGTTGGCTGCTGCTGCTGCTGCCTCTGTTGCTGCTAGGTGCTCTTTGGCCCTGCCTGCAATTATTGTAAATTGCTCAGTGTCATTTACACACTTTCCACGCATTTTTCGCCGCAACAGAATACTTCTGCTTATTCGATTTTTGCCATTTTCTTAATTTATTTTTTTCATTTTTGGCTTCCACGATGCCATCGTTGTTTGGCTCTGGAGTGTTGTCTCTTGGTTATCTGTTCATTTTTTGCAGCTTCTTCTTCTTCTTCTTCTTGTTCTGGCCTGCTGCTCAAGAGTGCTTTCGTTGTGTGTGCCCTTTGGCAACGTTTACCGAGCTGCCCACAAAATGGCAGCAGTGGCACTTGCTTCACTGCAGCTCATTAAACGCATGCACTGCACATTGTAAATGTATACTACACATATACATACAAATAAATATAATGGGGGGCGTGGCAGATGGCAGGAAGCCATAACTATGTATGTGTGTGTGTGTGTGTGTGTGTGAAGTAAACCTGTACGCCATAGTTTGGTGCCAGGTGAAGCACCTTAACAATACAGCTACAAGTAAGCCCGGCCAACAGCACAGGCTATGTGGTGTGATATATTGCACTTTAGCGCCATACTTGGCCATACTTAAAGATGATATTGTGGAGCCTTTGGGGAGACATAGGAGTTGGGAGTTTAAGTTCCGCATCTTTAGCTGCCTGGAAAGTCGTCTGAGTTTAGCTACCATCTTAAATTATGTTTAAAGGAGAATAAAACGACTTTAAGTAGCACTTTTTTAAAGATAAAATATCTTTGAATTGAATTTGCATTTTGTGTTTGAATGTTGAGGTTGGTTTAGGTAGATGTCAAATCATAATTAAAAAGATCAATATTATGACTGCTTTTTAAAAATCGGTTTACTTTTGACAAACTTATTTTTTTCCAGAATATCTGGAAGTCTTTTGATTAAATTCTCAACGCCTTTCACTGTTTGGGTTTGTTAACTTATCCACATTCCGATCTCTTATATATACTGTGATCGACTGGACTTCAGTTGTAGTCGATGCACTTCCCTTACATCTTCTTGCCATTTTATTTATACCATTTTTAGCATTTGCACGGACCGTCAAACATTCTACAGCTCCCTCCTTATTTGGATCGTAGCTACTCGCATATTCAACAATCTCATTTAACTTCAATAAATAAAGTATTAAACAACACTAAAAGTCCACGATCGCACAATTTGTAATTGAAAAATGAACTGCTGGAATAACCGTAACAGATCAGTATTTGTGTAGTTCAAATTATACAGATCATTATGTATTCAATTTGGACTCAAAACAATAAATGATTTATTTATTTATTGTAAACAGTTTGTTTAGTTTGGCAACCTTTGAAGTTTTGGCTTTACTCCTTTTTTACTAATTAACTGACAGACGACTAACAATTGAACACATTTGCGTCCACATATGGCATTTGGCTGGCAGTTGAGGACCAGCTGCAAAGTATTTCCGCCTGTGAGGAAGAGTCCACTTAGCGGCATCAACGCATTGCAACGCCGCCAAATTGCTAACGATGATTATTTCAAAAAGCCAAGAACCAGTGAGTAAAGTCAGAATAAAGAATATCTGAATAAAGGGAGTTTACCTACACACACACACACACACACATAAGTCAGTCGCTGTGTGTTTGCCTGAATAGCATTTGGATTTTCAGCGCAATTTACCAGCAAATTAAAGCGCACTTGCACACAGACTGAATGAAGCACACACAACAACCAAAAACACACACACACACACAAACACACAGACACGTGGTGGTAAATGTTCGCATGCTTTAGCGGTTGTTTATACGCGAATACCCTGTACTGATTCAGCAAGAGAATTAAGCAGCCAAGAACCAATTTAAATTTGATGACGTTAGCACTTTCCGTTGCTAATGTTTTAGGAAGAAAGTGATTATAAATATAAATATATTACAAATACGTAAGCAATATGTTAAAAAACCCAAACATTCATAGTAAATAATAGTTAAAAATTAATCAAGTGAGAAAAACTAAAATTAAAGTAACTTTCGAGGATAGAGTAAAAGGATGTAATTCTATATTCTGTACGGGTACAGGTTAATTAGATGCTAAGTAACTTTGAAGCGATAATATTTGTGTTGCTTGCTTGAAAATATAAAAGTACAGATTACAGGGTATCCACATGTTAAGCATCCTCGAAGCGATCCGTTTTTGTGCTGGTGGTTTTCAAATTGAAAAGTCTTGGTAAATGTAATTCGCTGCAATTGGCTACAGGGTATTCAGATGCTCAGCAATCCCGAGGCGATAAATTTTTGTGCTGCTTGCTTTCAAATTGAAAAAGTTTTTTGGCTTCCCGCTAAAAGTTACGTTGTGTTTGTATACAATTTATTGGGAGACTGCGCTCGCATCGACGCATATTGAAGAGTCCCACTAGGGATCACATTTGTTTACTGATTTATACGCTGCTTAGCTGCAGCCAGTCTACACTATATGTACATATATGAAGAGGGTCGTAAACATCACAGTGCTCTCACTCAATGTTTGCACTATGTGCGTGCCAAACTAATTAAAAACTATTTAATATCCGCAAACATGCCCAAAAACTAAACTGTTGTTACACCAACAAAAAAAAAATACAACAAAAAAAACCATGGCAAATTGCTGGCCAAAAAAAGTTTGTCGTCTAACTTAACTGCTAGCTCGATGCATTCTATACATATATACTCTATATGTCAACGGATGCATCATCAACAACATCAAGAAAGTGGAGAGGACCAGCGCTTTCTCCATTTGCGTGTTTGTCGCCTACATTGTTAGTTGACTGTGGCTACAGTGTTGCCAAATATTCTCGGCTCAATGTCCGTTTTTTGTGGCCCTCATTAGAATCATTGAAGTTCGCTGCATATTGCACTGTCATCCATTTGTACGTGCAGCATGCCCCACTTTGGGCTCATTTTTTATTGCGGAAGCGCTTTGTTTTTGAGTTGCCAACTTTTTGGAAGTCAAAGTTTACGCTACTCGTTGGCCGTTGGCCGATTACTAACAGACTGGCACATTGGCAGCAGCCCATTTTGGCCCCGGGGCTCTTCAGTTACTTATTATTTTTTAGCATTCACAATAAACTTTATTAAAAAAACAAAAACAAAAAAACATCATACTTTAACAATAGATGGATAAGATCATACTTTTTAAGCAACTGCTTTTAAATGCAACATTAAATTTCTGACTCAATTCAAGCTAGATGTCTACGTAATTAAGGCTTCAGGCCAGGTAATGTGTACGAACAGTTATCGGACTTACAGCAATTTGGGTAATTGTTACACAGTACCTTATACCTTATCTTAATAAAACGGTGATTTATTAAGTTGCTTATATTGATTGCATTTAATGGTCAAATTTAGAATGTTGAATTGTAAGGAAAATAAGCAAACTCAGTGTAAACACTTTAATTGCTTAATGTTTTTGTAGTTGTAGTTTGTGTGGTTGATTGTTGCTCATTTTTTGCTATTTGTTTTTGGATTTTTCTTTCACGAGGTCTTTCTTATAATGTACTTCCTCTTGCAGCCAATGTGGCGTATGATTTATTTATTATTGCGAGACCACTCCAACATTTTAATCGCAAGATAAATGTGCTTTCTATTGCAGTTCATTCTATGTTTGACCATAATAAAAGTGCATGAAAATGATTTAGTCAAAATATATATAGACTAAGATAGACTTAAGTGGAACTGTGTTTAAGGTGAGTGCTTTAAACAAATATTTACATTTATATGATGTCAACAATTTACCTTTGCCGGTATTTACCGTTTCAATGTCAATGTAAATAACAAACTGATATCCAATTACAACAAAAGTTTCCTACCTGAGCAGTGTAAAACTTTTTGTCTACGTGGCAGCGGAAGTCAGTGCTATAAAAAATAAAATACTTTAAGCGGAAATATCTACAGTTCTCAGACATGTGTCGATTGAAGATACCCTAGGCAAAACTTGCAAATAACTAAGCCAGTAAATAAAGCTTCAATTGCGTATATATAAATATCAAATGACTAATATATAATTGTTGTATATAATTGTTGTACAACCCAAACTTATTTTAGTGTCTGTATGAACCCGGCTCTCATTTTATATGACTTAAAAGGTAATAAACAAACATTTCCAAAAAAAAATATAAGCCTGTAAGTGCAGTCATTCCCTAGACTTAAATAAAAGTTTTATATAAAGCTCGATGTACGAATTAATAGTGGGTTGGGTTGGGTTGAATGATGGTCTTAGAACTATTAGCCTTATACCAAATTGAATGCTTTAAGCTGTAGGGTATGCACATATCTATACAGATAAACCAGTCGAGAAAGTGTGTGTTATTTATACGAGCTGTGTCAATTTTGCCGGAAGTGCAAACTGCTGTGAAACCAAAAAATAATAAAAAATAAGTTCGAAATCTTTGTCAAAAGTTTTAGATGGCCAAAGTGTTTTAAACTCAACGTGCTACATACACATCTCCTGTAATTGTATAATGTTCCTCTGACTAACCCTCCTTCTCCTTCTCCTTCTCCTTCTCTTTGTCCTTATTGCACTTGACAAGCTTACTTAATATTTCGTAGCAGGTCCTCAGACTGCCATCTTGCCACTTGACAATGCATACAATTTTTTGCAGCGAACTTTGTGCAATAAAAATTGCAATAAATTGAATTGCGAAATGCGTTTCGCTTTCTGCGAGTGTTTGATTAAACAATTACGACAACTATGTGATTATTTATTTGGGTCGATGTCTGAGCTTTTATAGTTAAGTACTAGATAGAGTTTAACAACAGGACTGTCTGCTATTCGGATATTATCCAATATCACGCACTGTGTCCAAATGAAAACAGCAATTTAATTATCAGCCACAACCCAACTAAATGTGATCAATTAGAATAGACCCTTATCGGCAAATCAGCGACCCTCTTCAATTAAAAATGAATGCAATTGATATATGCAAATTATCATAAAATAACAACTACAGAAACAACATCTGCCCTTAATAAGTGAGTATCTCATTAATCCAATTAAGCTAAATTAATTGAAATGCAAATCGACTAATGAGCACGCTGCACTGATTTCTCTACGTTCCACCACGCACGTGAAGTCGACTCTCGCAGCAGAGGGGTCGAGGGTGGGGGGGATGTTGAGTGCATTAAAATATGTTTTAATGGCATGTAACTGCAAATTATATGAGTGTATACATATATATAACATGGGCATGCCGTGTTCGCTATTGATGAACCACTCCGATAATACATTGGCAAATCGTGTCGTCACGTGGCAGGAGCTGGGAGCCATGTATGTGAGGCAACTATAACTCACTCATACGTGCATGCATTCCCCCATGTGTGGGGGGCAGTGAGGCATACTAGTTTTCATATGAAAATAAGAAGCTTATGTCCTTTGATTTACACAGTAGAATGGCAACGGCTGCAGACGATAGACTGAAGACGTCTAATATTCAAATTCCCATTAATTTATTAATACTTCATTCAATTGATCAAATGCTAGATTGTTTTACGCCCAAATCCGTGCTGAACACTTTGGTTATCGAAACAAATTCCAATCAATTATCATATCTGTATGGTGATGTCATAATCCTTGTTTCAGGCCTCACTTTGCAAAAGCATACACTAAAAGATTATTAATATGAAGTCTACATTAAATAGAAATGGAAATTTTAGAAAAGTTTGAGAGATTGCACAGAATAAGCCGCGTTGATACTCAAAAAAAAAACATCGCTCCGGAATTTTGAGGAAATCAATATATTTTTGACATTTTTGTAAAACGGAAGTTTGTTAAAAACAAGAAATACTTTCAATTTTCTTTTTTTTTAGTGTTATTTTTGATTTTTAAGTGTCTGCATAAATCAATTGTAAAAGTGTAGTTGAAAATAAAGTAAACCTGTCCTTTAATTGCATACAGACGTGATTTTAGAGTTCATAATCAATTGGGTCATAAATATAAACATGCTCCACTTTGTGGTCGTGCGTAAGGCATTGTTATTGCAGTTTGACCTGACCTCCTCTTCTCCCAGCCCTCCCCCATCTTCCCATCCCCAAGCAATGCTCACTGCAAACATGCTCACGTACGTGTTGAGCAACCACTGACCAGCTCGACCTACAAGCTTGTCCTGTGTGTCCCTCTGTCTGTCTGAGAACTGGGTTAGTCCGGCGCTTGGTCGACTTGCCCTGGCTTGGGTTGGGGCATGTTTAAAGGGTCAACTGACCACTGAGCAACCTGTGTTTAATTTAAATCTATCCAGTTGTATTTTCATATCTGTACATCCATTGAATGGGTCAACAAAATATGCCTGCTGCTTATTATGACACTTGGTGACCATTCCTTGTACTTTGCAATTATGAAAATCAAACTAAACACATAACTAACGTAAAATACGCATTGAGAATGCATTTCATTCATAGATGTGCAGTCCATAGTTCAATTGTGTTGCGCTTAATTATATATTTAAATATTGGTTTAAGCACTTTAATTTTCGATTTTCAGATATTTAATGTTGTTTTCCAACTGGCCACAAATATAGCTCGCTTATTTCTACCACACATGTTTATTGATTCTTTGATGCCGCACTTAACTGAACTGGTTACCTGTCAGCTTATTGTTGAGCCCATGTCAAATATAGCAGAGACTGCGAGCTTATATACAAGATTTTAAATATAATTCTAAGTTTTTAAGTGCGTTTTGCTGTGCTACTAAGCTGAATTATTATGGCTTTTATCTTAGCAATGTCCTTTAACCTTTTGGCAAATGACTTTTAAAGGAATCCCTCTCATCTTCACGCTGCTGACCGTATTTTATGTTTTGTATATTTTATTATTATTTGTATGCGACCTGTGACTAGAGAAGGCCTAAATCCTTTCGCTGACGACTAAATGATTTAATGAGTTTTTGTTCGGTTGAGCCCGGGCCTTGGGGGTCAAGTTGTTGTTTAAGTTTTTGCCAAATCCTCATCAGTTGTCAGCCAACGTGTTGCCTAATTATCAAAAGAAAAAGGCAAAAGCATTCAGGCGACAGCTGTTAAGGAGGCGAAAACTCATTCAAAAACAGGTGAGACAAGAATAAGCTTTAGTCTACATTTTTGTCTCATTGTTTCCGCCAAATCCAGCGGAGATTTATCAGCCAAATGTCACCACGAGTGAAAATTTATATGCGCATCGTATTGTCCCGGCTGCGACAACTGATCGCTCAGCCAAAGGCAACATCCTGTTCACCACACCTTCTCCTCCTTCTCCTTCTCCTCCTCATCGTAATCATCCTACTCCTCGTATAGCCATTTCCAAGTCGCCGCATCTTCATTTGCATGAATGTGTCTTCTTTTTTGGGGGGAGGGGTCGGCGAATTAGTGAAATGTACTTGAGATTCCTATGACTGTCACCTCGCCTCCAGTTCTTGGGACGTGGAGTACTCCTGCACTTGATTCTCCTCTTAAATGTGTGCGCCTGCTGTCGGCTTCCGGCTTAAGGAACGCTCTGTCGCTTCCATTTTCATAGTCATTGCCTGTGCGAGAGTGCCAGTGAGCGTGAGTATATAAATTAACATAATGTTTTAGTATGTGTGACAAGCGACTTCTGGGTTTCACTTTACGTGAATTTATGTTCCATTCAAATTGTCTATACACATGTATCAGTGTTCAGTCAGAGTGTGCGCCGTTTGCAATTAAAATTCGTTGGCAATAAAAATACAATACGCACACAAATAAAGTATATAAATACAATGAATACAATTTAATGGCACTAGGAATTGCGAGTGCAATCAATAAAATTGTGCGCTTGACTCAAGGAATTATTTATTGTTGTCATGCTGACTTCCGTTAAATGTACAGAATATGTATTTACCCACTCAAGTCCAATGCGGCTTAATATTCAGGGATGTGCCAGTGGGCCTTCATCATCAATTTATTATTGCGTAACTCACATTTTTGACTCAATGCCGATAAATTGAACATTACGGCCTTTCACTGATAATTCTCGTCTCCCAATTGCAGCACCACAGCCTACTCCTCTTCGACATACATACCTCGTCTAGTTTCGGTATGATATCTATGGCAACACGGCCTTAGCAGGTAACTGATAAAATTTATTACGCATGCGACACGCGTATTTCATTTTGTTTGCTTGTTTGGCGCGTTATTATCGCCCAACGTGGCGTATGATTAACATAAAATGACAGCCTCAATGCACGCGGCGTGTACCTGGGCCGAGTACCTGTTTACGTATAAACCCAGCCAGCCATATCACAGCCCTTACCCCATCTCCACTAGCGTTGAAATATCGGAATTTGGCTCTTCATCTGATTAACATAATTTTCTGCCATATTACCAGATCGACACTCAAATAGGCTGTGCCGGGCTCAGCCCGGAATCTGCGGTTACATAACACACAGGCTTCCGCCACAAGCTTTTCGCGCATTATCTGCATATATTTTATATTACGTGTACAGAATATTATCGTTTTCGATCATCGTCGTAGCAACCACACACTGGTAATAATCTTTGCTTGCTACACAACGACAAAAAATTGTGTACAAAACAGTGCTAAATTGTACAAAACCTAACGTATATTTTCAATATATATATATGTATATATATATATATATGTATATGTATAGTTGACAGATCTTATAAATGTATATAAGTCTTCAACAGCTGTGCTCTAGTCTCGTTCAAACAAACATTGTCTTAAATATAAAAAGGTTTGGTAAACAACAATTTTGCTTATTATGTATCCTAATTGTCGTGCATATATTTTCAGATTTCCCAAATAAATATTTGACATATTTTATAATATTTACTCCTTACGCTGCAATTAAACACTTCTAATTTACTGCACGAGACATAATATCCATTCAACTCATACATTCACTTATAAGTATATATACATATAAAACTAACAATTTATTAATAGTTAAATTTGAATAATATTGTTTTATATTAACATTAATTGTTCGTAAAAATAAGAG
The DNA here is from genome assembly GCA_035043505.1 of Drosophila setosimentum. Taxonomy (NCBI): domain Eukaryota; kingdom Metazoa; phylum Arthropoda; class Insecta; order Diptera; family Drosophilidae; genus Drosophila; species Drosophila setosimentum. The sequence goes on along the minus strand of JAWNMY010000076.1, from coordinate 4,295,573 downwards.
TACTCTAATCCCGATCTGAGTAGATGATAATGACTTTTTTGGAGACAGCGAAAGCATATTTGAAAAATAAATACATATCAAATTCTTACAAAAAAGTTGCTAAGCTCACCACAATTTTCGTACTTGAAAATTGTATTTAATAGTCGAACTTAAGCACAAATTCTTGCAACTAACTCACAAAGACAAAAGTTGCTAACCACACTAGAGTTTTCCTATTTGAGCAACCATTTCCTTATTCTAGACTTGCCGAAAACTTGAACAAAACTTGATTGAAATTTAAAGATGTGCTTACATTTCGCTAAGTGTAGCATATTGCCACCGCAAGTGCTTCAATTGGGTATTTAACTTTTAAAGACCTGTGCCACTTCGCAGGACCGAGCACACGGCGAGGCAACACGCATTGTTTTGCTGCTGCTTCTATTCCCACTTCTTGCTGTGGCATTCGCGCAGTACGATGCGGTACGGAATGGAATGATTGGGTCGCAGCCTTTGTCTCTGTGTGCGGGTGTGTGCGTGTGTGTGTGTGTGTGTGTGTATCGCACAGTTAGACCAGGACACAAAAGCGAACAAGGCAGCATTACTAACGGTTCGCAGCGCCAGCCAATCAATGAGATATTGTGTGCGTATATATGTCTATATCTCTGTGTGACTTTGTGTGTGTGTGTGTGTGTGTGTGTGTGCGTTAACAAAAGTCGCTGGAAAAATCCAGCGGAAACTAAAACAAATTGCAACAAAACGCTTGAGAGACAAAGTGCAGTCTCTCCACAATAACTAAGGCATGGATAGTTTCACCATTGAAAAGCAATAAATTCCTAATTGAAGTCACTTCGCTGAAAGAGCAGCGGGCACATAAATGTATTTACACTCACTCACACACACACACACACACACACATACAGACAATTGAAGCAGTGCACATCATTTGATTTATTTATAATACGGTATTAAAAGCTATTTCAATTTAACTTCAATGAGCCAATTGCAATTGGATTTATCAGCACAATGCGATTACAAGTGTATACAATATTCAGGAAAGGTACTAAAGCAGCAATAATTAAATACTTGAGCACAATTAATGTCAGGAATGAAGGAAATCGACTAAGGAAACTGCTACACTCTGAGAAAATTTGATGGTGTAATTCTTGAAAGCAGTTAAATAACATTATAATTTGAAAGCAGTCGTGTTCTTCTTCTTAATTTATCTTCTTTAAAACAAGCTGATCTCGTTTTATAATAATTTACGTTATTCACAATTTACTCAGGGCTAAGCAGCATTTGATTTAAGTGCAATATGCTCGGTTTTTCAAACTGGACAGAACAGATTGGTTTTTAATAAACAAGCGTAATTTTAATCAATTTTCAATCAAGTTGAAGACTTTCAGGAGCATCAACTGCAGAACAAAGTGAAGGCCAGGCGATTTGTGGCACCAATTAGTAATTAAGCAACTCATGAGCAGATCAAACATGTTGGTCTAACATTAACATTGTGGCACAAAATGGGCATTGTTGTAGATGTTGTAGTTGCAGCTAACGACATGGATATAGATGACAAGGACATGTTCTAGTGCACAGCTCAAAATATGAGACAGGCAACATAAAACTGGCCCGAGCCTCATGATGATGTGGACATTGTTTGCTGAAAGCTGTACACTGAAAGCGGTGACATGTGACAGTTGCCTTCGAGGTATTATTACACCATTACGCATGCACTTAAGGCTTTCATTAGGTCGTAGATTGGTGCTATTTGGAAGGTAATTACGAGAACGAGCCAATGCAACAACAGAGAGAGACAGAGAGAGAGAGAGAGATAGACAGCGAGAGATAGAGAGAGAGAGAGTGGAGAATGACACTCAGACACACTGAGATACCCGCAAGAAGTGAAAGGAGCATTGCACAAATCCAAATGCAATGAGCTCAGCTGAGCATGGCAAAGGACAATCAGAGGCGCTACGAAATCGAGAAGAACATTGGACTGGTTGCTTGTTGACAGACAGCCCAGTCAGTCCCTCCTATGAGTGGCCAAATAAGCGGATGTCACTTCAGTCAGTGCCAGTCGTTTCGGCTAGAGCTGAATTGGCTTTCACAAATGTTGTTTGCCAGCTGACCCCCAAAAACAAAACTCTCTCCTGCCACACACAAACAACACAAGCCATCCAAGCGTCTGCAACACGCAAATGCAATTAACACGCCAGCAGACAGAGCGGAAATGGAAAGCTTCTGGCCAATGATGGCCAACTCATGTGGCTCATGTGGCTCATATGGTTCTCAAAATTGGCCCTCCTGTATTTTTCGTAAGCTTTGACTTTGCCCCCTTTTTTTTTGGACTATGGTCCACAAATTATATGTCTGAGGGCCCAAAGTCAATTTAATTCCAAATTAAGTTTTTAAAAGTGAAGATGAAGAGACCCAATAGACCACCCCTAATGGTTTTTTTAGTCAACCCAAAATGACTTCATTTGCCTTTAAATGGCTTTTATGTGATTTTAAAGAGACCATTTAAAGCTGCAACTGAGCGATTTAGGTTGGGAGGTGTAAACAAAGGCCAAACGGAACATAATACACCTCGCTGTCCTCATGAAAAATGCAATTCTTTAAGCTATACCGACTAAAAGAACACCTTAACTTTGTGCAATTTTCTAATAGCTTAACCAATGTATATTCAATGAGCTTAAGCTTTAAAGTGACTCGCTTATGATAATGGCAACAAATTGAAAGATGTGCCTTAAGCACAATCAATTTTTATGTTTTCATTAAGTTTGATAATAAATGGATTAGATTTTGTTCATCTACTGTTTCATCGACCGTATCAGGAATTATTTTATTCACTAAGTAGTTTCTAATCGAATTGTGTCGAATCGAATAACTTAAACTTTCTAGTTTAGCTAGACATCAATTTAGTACATTTTACAGGGCATTTTATAGTCAGCAGCTTTGACCACAGTTTTTCGCTGGCTTGGCCAAAAAAAGAAAACACACACAAAAAGAAAAGCGTTTGTTCTTTTGTCGCGCAATGCATTTCTTTCTACACTTTCCAGTATCGGTATATTTTCTATCTCCTATCTTTTTATTTGCAGTTTCATGCCCAATTCACTTTTCCGCTTTGGGCAGCAATGCGACAAAGTTCACAAAGTTTAATATTTACGCGATTATCCATTCAAATGGAATTTGCATGTTCCCAAATTTAAACGAACTTGCACAAAGAGTATTATTTAAGATGCACTCAAACGTTGATTTTCAAAGATGACGGTTTCTTTGTGCGCCAAGGAACATATTTCAAAATGACAACAACCTACTTTTTTTTTTGTAGAGCCTTGTTCTTAATCATTTAAGATTAAAGCTCTTTAGCTGCAAGTCACGGCCGTATTAGTGCAGCCTGGCAATCCCGTAACGACACCAACACAAACACACTAAACTCATACTTATGCTCATTCACACACTGTCAAACAGCAACACATACACACTCACACACACACACACACACACACACACACAAAAACAAATGCGTTCCTCATTGAGTGCAAAAAGCATTGTCCAGCACATAAACCATGTCGCAAATGACCAGACGTGAGCCCTCCATTAGCCTGCCTGACCAACAACTGGCCATCCCCGCACCATTGCCACATCCCCTTCTCCCTCCCATCCCTGCTTTCCATCTACACATCCACACCCCGCTCTCGTAACTATCAGCTCTTTTGCTAACCCAGTAAACGGCCTGGGTCGATGCGGGCCAAACGAACCTTGTTTGTTGCCTCATTTTTGAAGCCTGCGCAAGAACAATTTTTGTTGTAGTTAAATGCGGTTGTTATACCCTGTACTATGAATGCTTTCGTGTTAGGTGTCTAATATCTAAGTCTGTAAATTCATTTTGTACATACATTACCATTTGGGCAACCAAATGGACAATTACAGATTAATTATACAGTACACCAAGTTATTTCTATTTGTGACAATTACTGGTAGACCTTAATATTGTAGTAAAGAATCGAATATTGGAAACATGAAATTCAATCCAATTTGTTAGTATTTCCACTTGATACAGATGCCATTCCGTTTTGTGAGTGCTAAAAAGTTGATCAACCTGTTATAAAACAGGCCTTCCCAATGCTTGTTGCGGCTGCCGGAGTATGTTGGCTATGTCCTGCTGCTGCTGCTGCTGTTGCTATTGTTTGTTCCACTTGACCACTAACGCATAGTTTTAGGCGCTAAAAGCTAAACACCCAAATTCAGAAAGCAGCTGCTACAACTTGCCAACTATACCAGATGTGGAGAGGCATCCACTTGCTGCTCTTTAGCTTATTTCGCCAGTGCCAGCTAGTTGGGTTTGTGCTGCCAGGTGCTCAGTGCCTCGAAAACGCTTCAGTTAACCTGCCACTAATTGAGAATTTTCGTTTGCACTCACTCAGAGACCTCAATGCGTTCTAAATGCAATTAGCCAGCTGAAAAATATTGCTTCTGTTTTTGGTTTTTTTTTTTTTATTGATACGTGTTTGTTAAAATTTAATTAAAAGAATTTTTAAAACCATTTCCAGCCCGCTGGCTTTTTTGATTGATCGACCAACAAACCAAAAGCAAATACCCAAAAACCTGTCCCTGTTTTATGAATTTGGAGCTTGTGGCTATGTCATAATGATTACTAGTTTAAATGAAGTTTGTGTTGCTATTGTTGCCGTTGTTGTTGTTGTCGTTGTTGTTTTTGCTGTGTAAGCCTTTTATAGCAATTGACGTTGACCACAGCGAAATAAACCGCTAAATAAATAATGCATCGACAATGAAATTGTGATTTTATTTGTATTGATCGAAAATGAATTGGTAGGCAGGGCCATCTAAAATCAAGAGGGAAACCACATAAATACAATATTCCAAAATTAATTAAATCCTTCAATCAATTACTTAAGTGCCTGAAGGCCCAATATAGCAACGAAAATATGCATATGCTTCATATTATAATTAATTTTTACATATTAAGAAATATAACATTTTCAACAGCCAGCCAAACTTTAGAAATTGTAATAATCAGTTAGATCAGAACCAGGTCAAATGTTTTCAAACAAACGTAGCTTCACTTTAAGTTAGTTCGCAAACAAAATCTTTGTATTTCTTTTAAATTTAGCTGTAAGTTTGAATCAGTTATTTTGCGAACTACACAAAATCTCAAAAATACTTTATATCAATAATCAATGAAAGCCGTTTGCTTCATAATGATTACTACTTATTGACGTATAGTTTTCTAATTGGTTTGTAGATGAAATTAGAACACTGCTTTTCTCAGAGTGTATTTATGTACGTATAGTGAGACTAGGACACGTTGACAACAGCTGCGGCAGTGTGAAAGCCAATATATATTCGGAGAATGCAAATAGCTGTGTGCAGGCATAAATGATAGGGATTGCCGCAAAATGTGCCAACTAAAACTATCGACCAAGTTTGCAGGGCCAAAACACAAAACTGGCTGCTCAATGAACGATAGTCGTGCTAAACCCACAGCATATTTCTACTGCTCCCATGTATAGTCTGACGATTATAAATGGCAAGTTTGCAAAAGACCACTAAATTTATATTTGCTGTGGCTAAGACACCTTAGATCACCTTGTCCACAATGTCATGGCGAAGAGCTACACTCTAAATTGTATAGGGAAAGAGAGAGAGAGAGAGACAGAGAGAGAGAGATAGACATCGCAAAATTGCAGCTACTGACAAATTTATAGCCCACCGAGAACCATTCGAGCCATAAAATTTGTGGCGTCTGACGAAAAGTTGAACTTTGTTAGCTGCCTTGATGCACAACGTGTGATGTTTGATGACGGAATCTATTCAATATTGTTGTAAAGTGTGTGGATGCATCCTGTCATCCGCTGGCCGTCTATTGGCAAATTTAAGCTGTGAAACTTTCTGGCCAATTTCACATCGCTGGCAAATGCTGCAGTCAAACGCCATTGCACGTCTCAGCTGTTTAAATTTAATTTGCTGCATTCTGACTTCCACTGCAGGAGACTACCGACCTTACCTATCTATCCATCTACCTACCAACCTAATATCATCTGCAGGTAACCCGAAGCGAGACTCTGTTTTCAGGTTGCCAGAAATCAACATTTTCTGCGGCGACGTGCTCAATCGAAGAAAATTCACTACTCGGCAGGCAGGCAAGCAGACAGGCCGGCATTCAGCAGACTTGAATCGAGTCGCATCGAGTCGCATCGAATTGAGTCGACTCGAGTCGAGTCGAGTTGAGTTGAGTTGAGAACGCGTTGTGCGCAACACACGGAAGTAGTTACCGTCATGCGAAATATGACAAATGTTGTTGGTTATGTGCATTCCCTTTTTCTTGGCAGTGGCAGTGGCAGTGGCACAAAAAGTGCAGACCTGATCCAGGCTGACACGTAAACTGCATAAATATAAACGCAACATGGAAACGTGCAAGCGGCAACGGAAGGAGCTGGTGGAAGCCAACTCGAACAAGGATATTCTTTGAAATGACGACGAAGACGTCACGAGGAGGGTTGACTGGCCCCCTATCCCCTTACCCCAAGTAGTAGTAAATGGGATTCAGACAGCGAGTAAAGTTATCAGCGTAGTTGATATGAGAAAAATTTAAGCAATCCCCAATAATTTGCATTTGGTGTACAAGCAGCACAGATAAGCACAAGACTTTGCTGCAAATTGGGTGGGGGGGATGGGGGGGTGATGGCCAAAATGTTTATCTGATTTGCAGCTGAGAATAGATACTCAAGGTAAATACAAAATGTAAAATCTTTGCCAGGAGAGTGTATCAAATTGAACTTTAAAGTCACTTCAACTTGCATTGACAACCACAAACCAATAGAACTTGCAGAAGTCCATTTAGTTGAGTTTTCCCAGCCAACACTTGCGGTTCATTCGTATGCCTTGCTTCCGGCATGTGCATTAAATAATTATAAATTAAATTTAATCAAGTCAATTTTGGCCGCACTGAGACAATATTACAATTTACGCAAACAACGGAAACGGAAGTGCAAAAGCATACAAAAAAAAAAATCAATATGCTTATATCCGCCTAGTTTGAGTAGCAAGCTAAGCTGAATTTGTGGGGATTCACACACACACACACACACACACTTCCATATATACATACATTTGTATGTATATAGACCGAGGCCAGTGGACAGGCTGTGTAAATGGAGACAATGCCTGCTTGAATGGTTCGATGTATGCAAATCCTGCAAGTTTCATTTGCATTTGTCCATGCAATCGAGCACAGAGTCCTTCACGACAAAAGTAGAATCACTTTTCCAATTGACACTGCAAACAGATTGCGGTCGTATCTTGGGTTGAACTTCACCATTTAAAAAAATATGTATTTATAGCTGCGACAAACCAAGTAAGAACATCGCAGTCATCTGCGTGAGACTCCTTTAAATGTGATTGGCTCAACTTTAAAATTAAATAAAACTTATACGCTTGATTTTAATGGGCTTGTTTCGTGTCGGCAAATAGGTTTTTAAACGGACGAATGACAAAATTGACAAATGTATTGATATAAATCTCTTTGCTGAGTATAAATTATTATTCGGATCATCTTTAAGTGCAATTGGATGCAATTATCCGTCACAATTTATACATAAATAACAGCAAATGCAATTTTAAAGCCAAAACCATATTCTAACCATAATTATCTGATGGTTGATTTGCACAATTATCAATCGTATTTACATTTTTTACGTATACAAATAATCAATTAATTACGTTGGCATAGACAGATAGTCAGATATGTCTGTGTCTGATTTGCATTCGCACACTAATTAGTGGTATCTGTGGAGATTGCTTACAGATTTTGAGATTTAACTAAGACAATACACATGCAGATGTGTAGGTATGTGTTAAACTACCTGCGGCTGGTGGCGAGAGAGCGACTAATTGATTTATGGGGTAATCCAACATGGCGAGGCAGCCTCCATTAACTGCTACAATTCATGTTCATGTTGGGTATTCTCGCCGATTATTGATGGTTGCCATATTCACGAGCAGGGCCTGCTCATTCATCAATAGGTATTTGGGTTCCATCTGCAATTGTGGGAGTGGCACACGTCTGCAACTTGAAATAAAGGCCTGTCATTAAGGCCAATGGTGAGCTCGTTTGGTTTTAACTGCACACGCGCCATAAACTCAGTAAAGACTGAACCCCGATTTGGGGCAAGATTTATGCAAGCAACGGAGAAATTTAATCAAACAACGCAACCCTTTTGAGAGAAACAAAAATCAAACTTGCAATTTACAATTGGGGGGGCTAGGCGAAAGTTTCATATTACCGCAACAGAAATGGCCAAAATGCTGATAACACATTCCACGCCCTGGAATTTCAGCTATCGCCAGCAACGCCAACGTCCGTGTGCACTTATATTAAGCATACTCGTCTATATACAAACATATGTATGTATGTATGTATGTATGTATCTACTCGAAATAAGGCAAGATTTTCCGAATTGCTATGTTAGTTGCCGTAGGCATGCACATACATGTATTTCTATTTGTATTTGTATATATACATATATATATATACATATATATATGTATATGCTTACGTATATGTTTATGTAAATGTATATGTATGTACATATGTAAGTACTGAACACATTTTTTGGTATTGCTGGGGGAAAATTTCAATTTCACATGGCCTGTTTTAGTCTTGATGCGTACAATAACCGGCAGGGCCAACAACAATAAAAATGTCGAAAACATAGCAAACATTAACGGGAAAACAATTTTCATAAATCTTGAATTATTACCAGGCAAAAAGAGAGTTTTGGTGTAACAGACTCTGGAGTCAGCAGCGTGTCCACTGAAGCAACAAATTTGCACATGAAAGATAAGTAAGAGTGTTTGTTTTTAAATAATAATCGCAGCTTTGGTCGACTGCCAAATACACTGTAAGAAAGCACTAATGCATAGATAGTAAAAAATAAATACACACCACACTTTCAAATAAATATTTTCAAGCTCTCTTTGTGTATCAGTTATATATAAATAATAAATCTTAATCCAAATTTAAATATTCACAGGACTTAACGATCTACAATCACAAACTTGCGATACGGTCGCCATCCACCCCAATAGACTTCGGATTCCCATTCAGCAACGATAAACATATTTTGCAAACGCATTTAACAAACGGGTTTTTTTTTTTTTTGTTATATTCCGCGTATTTCTCAAGGCGCTGTCTGTTTGGGGTTGGTTTTTAGATAAATCCTATATAAATTTTCGAGTATTTGGCAAACAAGCTGCTCGCTGCTGGACTGGGCTAAGTCAGCACATAAGACACATAAATCACGCTTTGTGCTTACAAGTTGATATGGGGATGCGAGCCCAGAAGGATTCGCTCTTCCTCGCATTGTCTTTTAATTCAATTTGCGCAATCGGCTTGGGGTCCTTTGAAGTCCACTCAAATTTCAATAATTCTCTTTGCATTAACAGCCAAACAAATTACAGAATAGCAGGATGTGGGCAAAATCAAGTCAAGTGGGAGTCTCGCAGACAGCGTCGCCTAGAAGTGAGTGGAGACATCAACAGTCGCTTAAAAAATAAAAAATAAAAAATAAAAGAGATGAAAAATCTATTGAGCCATTTTAGTTAACGCAAACAAAGCAAGCGAGTGAATAAATGCCACTTGAAAGTTTGCGTGCTTATAGACACACTTTTCAATAGCTTATCAAAATCTTAAGCTGACGACAATGGCAGACACAAGCACTGCGATGACTACAAAGGACGCATCAATCACTCACACACACACACACACACACACACACACTCACACACACAAGCACATATGTGCCTAATCGAACTTTTATCAAATATGAAAAATTATTATGTGCCTGGCGAGGATTAAATTGCTTTGAATATTTTTGAAGCAATATTTGCCAATGTGTGCTAAGCTGCTGCAGACAGCTGAGACAAGAAATCAATCGATTCACAATTATTCCTCCAGCAAATTTGCACTTAGCTTCGATCTGTTAGTGTAATATGTTTACTAATAACATAACATACCAAATAGAAGGGCTACAAACTGAATACATATTCTTAATGCTTCGCTTATAATTAGCCCAGATTAATTGTCCAGTGTCATAACATTGCCTAATGTAAATTTGGAAACAACATTTTGATTCAAACTGAAGCTGATTCGCTTATTCAGAGCCATAGTTGCTTTGAAAACAATGCTCAATCGTGATCTGAAAATGAGTTAATTAACATTTCGGTTCGGCTTGACTAGATTTCGCAGTCATACACGCTCGTACATCACACACTCGTACATCACACGCTGTGAAATCACATTTCCCAACACTCGAGCTGCAGGTGACAGTTTCCTCATTTTATCTTGTGTGTTCTCAAAGATAATGCGCTTCTTGTGTGTTCAAATTTGCATATGCAAATCAGCCTCTTTTGTACTTGATTAATTTTCAACTAAGCCTACTCTCTTCTCAGTACTGCTTCCTCCCCTCCATGGACAAGGTAACAGACGCTTGAAGCATACAATTGGTGTTTAATCAAATAAACAAACATGTGTACATAAGTGCGAATGTTTGTGTCACCTGATTAATCGCACAATATTTGCATACTACGATTTAATTAATTTTTATTTGAGCTAATCATGCACAGATTATCAGTAAAGAACCATACAACGTGTTAGCATAGATTAAAGCATGCATATTAAATATAGTTCTTACACTAATTCCATAATCTTTAGTTTATAAAATGTTAGTCTTCAGCAATGTGCATATGAATGTACAAAAGGTTTTATTTATTGACATGTGAAACGTCCACAAAATGGATACACAAATGCCTTGGATATGGCTTGGGTGGCTCTGCTATCGACAGACAGATGAACATTTATTCCGTGGTCAGACGATGGCACAACTTTATTGTGCTCCATTTTCAGCTTAGGGTTAAGCGTCATAAAAAAAACGTGGAGTGTGCCTATTGCCGGCCAACATAACCAAACACTCCACACAATCTACGGCTATCAATTGGTGCTCATCCAACAAAGGCTGGCTGCCTATAAATGCATAGAAGTTCAACGGGAAAGTTAACAAACCCAATCGAAAAATACCCCTTTCCATCTATGCTCGATTTTAGCGCAGTTCACTGTTTGTAAATTTCCCAGGGGTCTCTTATGGAGGCAGGCAGGCAGGAGTATTCAAACATTTGAGCTGCTGATTACATTTAATACACTAATCGAATGTCAGTGGATAAAACAAGAAGAAGGAAAACAATGGAAATAAAAAGCAAAGCAAATTCAAATTCAAATCTATGTCTGCTGGCAACGAAGTTTTTCGCGTCTGACAAACGTTTCTATACAATGCACATCACATCATCCTTTGCCAGTGGAATGACCATAGTCCTAAACTGGACTGAATAGGTGGAATTAAAGGGGGCCATGCAATGAGCGAATAATCTAACATTTTGTGATACTAATTATGTGCTGCATAATTGAGAGTGTTTATGACGCCCATTCACATTTCACGCCCTTGGGTCGGACACCTTGGTCTTAGATCAGCACAGAGACATAGCAAAAGCCAGCTCGTATTATCTCACCTTTGGTGACTATTTATATATGCTCATGCTTATATCCCAGCCGGAGATATTCTGAGCAGATAGAAAATAAATCTATTACTAATGGTCATGGCTGCAGATGAGATGTGAGCCACTAGTTCTTTGGCCCTCAACTGAGCAGCTAAGAATTGAGAAGTTTTTTTCATTGAAGTCCCAGCAAACTAAAGACTTTCTAATGCTAAGGTTCGAGCTGCTTCAAGCGAATCGAATAGGGAATAATCAGTAGAGTAATACCATCAACTAAATGTGTTTTCCCAATGCGATATTAATGAATAAGGTCCAGTGAGTCCAGAAGCTTGAAAAGTGAAGCGCATCAGTGCAAAGCACAAGGACATTAGTGTGGAAAAATGGATGAGATTAGATCATTCTTTAATAGAATCACAGGAGATGATGATATGGTATTCTTCAACCGAGATGAGGTCATGGCATTCTTAAATTTCATTCAGCATCTATCACATATTAATATGGCACTTGCCCATCCTTATCCTGCTCCAATCTTGACACAATATATCAAGCTGGAAGTTAAGGCGTATTTCAGTTGTAGTTTTTGTGTATTCTCTGAGTGCGCATGTTATCGATAAAATCTTCTCAGTGTTCGATATCAATAAAAAAATAAATTGGATCCGAAGACCTGCAACATCGATTGTCGCGTTTGCAAGTAAAGTCCCTTTATACTGTCCACACTTTGTGGAATAGGATTCAAGTGTGCAAACCAAATATTGATTGTATTATATATGATTTTATTTAAACCTGAGCTTTGCGACACATTTGAGACGTAATAAATTGTTATCGCTACAGCATGCAATTTGTTGCATAAGTTTGGTGCCCTCAAAACTTGAACACCGCCAATACACAGCGAGAAGAGGCAGCTCTTCGCAATGCCAAGCACTGATTTGATGCATTTTTGTGGGGTCTCCACCTAACTCCTTTGAGGATAAACGCCTTCAGCGGAAAGACATCACGAACGAAAAATCGTAATAGAATGCCAGGTGCACTAACACTTTTAGCACAGGCCGAGCACAACCAAATAACACACACACACACACACACACACACACACACACACGTTAAACCGGAATCGCGGAACGCTCAGAAGCGCAGTTTGTTTGCTTTCAACTTCAAATGTTTTACCACCCACACATTGAGGCAACCTCACAAAGAAAGAAAGGAAGAGTGCTGTAGTCGAGTGAGCTCGACTACGCTATACACTGAACCTAAGCTGTTAAATATATTAAAGATCAATATGCCAATTTCCCTTTAAAATGCTTTGCACCCAAATGAAAGCAAGTCTGCGAGTGCGCTCTGTATATATATATATATATATATATATATATATATATATATATATGTCAGACTCTATATATAAATTGGGTGTTTCATATCAGATCATGAAATTTGAGCAGTTGGTCAATATGTGCAATGTTATGCATTAATTAGAAGATTCTGCCTTTAAAGTTGTAGCATTTATTGCCATCGAAATGAATCGATATTCCAGAAAAAATGCGTATATCGATTAGATAAAGCAAACTTATTCTTCAAATTTGAGCTCTCTCGCTCTTATAGTCTTTCAGATCCGCGTGTCGGAGATGCTTCCTTCTGCCTGTTACATACGTTTGTACAAAACCATTATACCCTTTTTACCCATCTTAATGGGTTCAGGGTATAAAAGCCCACGAAGCTAAAAGAAAAATCTATTCCGTTGTTCCGCTTCTAAAGTTGCGTACGTTTGAGGTGAAACTCAAATGTGTGTGAGGCATGTATGTTATATATAAATAGATATATGTAGATATATGTATATGTATATACACATATATGTGTAATAGGAAGCATTCTCCAGACAAATGTCGTCAAGACAGTTTGGTCCTCACTTAGTCCATATAATATACACTTGTAGGAGTGCTAACGTTTTATGGTTAAAGCAATAACTGTTTGCCGAATAGTATTAAATTCCTGTGACTTTGCGCACTTTTGGGTCGCCTCATAATTCGAGACTGAATGAAGCACATTGATGCAGTGAGAATTGTAATGTTGCCACAACATTCGTAAAGTACTTCCGACCGCAAGACTCACATATCTACACTCTAATACACTTGCAGCAGATCGAGAACTTAGTAATTGATTGGTAAATTGATAATGGTAAGGTGTGGATGAATTTTAAGATGCGTTTGATGGTATTAAATTTAAATATATAAGTAAGATGCCTTTTGATTTCTAATTTTTTTTATTTTAAACAAGTCATAATATATATATATATACTGAAGTTACTATAATCCAAATCGATTTAGCTTACAGATCTCGCTTATTATTTTTTATACATTCTTAAAGCTGAAGTTGTTAAGAAAACCAAGCCATGTCTATGCTCTTATCTATTTATAATTGAATTAGCATAATTTTATTCATTTGTAAGGCTCAAGTATTTCTTTTATATGTCTTAGAACAATTTTATCAAGCAGCAACAGTACAACCACAAAATAGAATCAAAAGCAAAAATTCTAAACCAATTAAAATCGCTATGCACCATAAGGAAAAGAGAGCAGAAACATTGTTTTTCCGAAAAAGAAATGTATTTTGCTAGTGCAACGATTTGGTGAACAGAGCAATTTGTGTGACTCTTTGCTCGACCGAACTTGAAATGCATGTTGGCCACTTTTATAATTGAATATATTTTTGCTTTTGCACTGAGTGAATTTGTGGCTGACTTCTCTTAAAATGTGCATTAAATGTCAATAGGATTTCCCTATAAATGAGATAAAAGGAATTGGAAACATACCATAAAATCGAAGTGAACATGGCAAATATTTAACCACAAATACTTTGTACTGTTGCTCGTTGTAGTTATAAGCCTATTTCAAGTTGAATTTCAAATGCAATTTTTCTGTTGGACAAATTGTGTTTCAACTGGTTTTGGTCAAAGCGATAAAGCTGCAATTCAACCATACAAAGAGCACCAATTTTTTCACACACTCGTTCAATACACACACACGTGGGCCTTGTTTTTGTGTATTTGTGTGTGAGATATTCAAATTTATAAATTATGAAATTGTATGCCTTTGAGGCGTAGAATGTGCACAAATATTATTTTACACACGTCTATGCCCAAGCATATTTTCATGCATTTGCACAGTTTACACTCGTGTTCCACAATCCAATACTTGCCACACCCAATTGTAGACTTGGAGGGTATGCACCTTAACATCATTTACATGAATTTATGTTGCCGAAAATGTTACGCCTGACAGCAGGGGTGCAAAGCTGGTTTTTGGGGATACCAGGCAGGATATCAAGCCTGAAAGTTGGCCACAGCCACAGCCTTATCTGAGTTATGAATATGCAGGTGCTTATCGTCTGTGTATGAGAATATATATATATGTGTGTGTGTGTGAATGTGTGTGCCACGGACAATGTGACCCTACTGTAACTGTACTGCATGGGGGTGTGGAAAGGGAAAGGGGTGGCAGCCATACAAACTTTGCAAAAGATTTAAATATCTGCAAATTTTTTTTATTATCAAATAATTTTTTTTAACTTATACACAAAAAAACATCGACTTTAATTTAGCATGAGGAAAATACATATCCTTAAATCGTTACAACGAGCAATTAAGTTTGTGAAGGCAAATTACACTATCGAGGTTTCCACTGTTACCTGAGTGAATGAGCTTGAATGACTGACATGCTGCTCTTCGTATTATGTTCGCTCAATTAAAATTTTCAGTTGCGCGCTCACCAAACGCTAAGCCTTTAAAATACAAATACATAAATATATATATATATATATATATATATATATATATAAATGTATATATTATATATAAATTTGGATTTCGAGGCAACAGACGATGGATGCATCATGGGGATTATTGGGATTGCTGAACAAACTTTTGTTAAATGTCCCAGTATCAGTCTCTGCCTCGTTTTCATGCTCAGCTGCTTATAACGATGCGTTGTATTAAATATATGGATAGCTTTGTTATTTGGGTTCCTCAGGAGTCGAGCGTCATCTGTTGAGGCAGCTATTTGCAAAAGTGTAGAGAACATATTTAATCGTATACAGGCAGAGGCGGAGCACTGAAACGGAGCGCGGGACTCCCATACCAGTTATTAACTGAGAGTGTCTGCTGCATCGAAACATGTTTTGTGGTCTCTTTTATTTGATGTTATCAAACGTGCCTACAATTTTAAGTGCTTATGTCAAGCTTATCATGTTAGCACAAGCGAAATGTCTGATGTTTAAAAAAAATAAAATCTCAACAATCTGTCCCATTAGTTTGCAGACAACATTAACACAGTAATATGTGTGTACCCTGAACCCATTAAAAGTAGATAGAAATAAAAGTATGCAAGAGGCAAACAGAACCCATAGACTATTTATATTCTTGGTCACGATCAACGGGCGAGTCGATATAGCCGTCTGTCCGCCCGTCTGTGCGTCTGTAACTATAAAAATTTTGATTGTAGATTATTAACCGCCCCGTTCCGCGAATATCGATATATATAAATATCCGAAAACAAATTTTAATTGCGTAGTAATCTAATTGATATATTGATGATAGTAAATTAGGCATTAAAAAAGGTAGACTTAAAAAAGAGTGTAAAATTGCAATTTTTATCATATCCACTGTAATTAGTTAATTACATTTTACAACATTGCCTTTAATATCTGATTAATCCCATAATTAACTTATTAAAGTTATAACTTAATAAAACATGAAACTGCGAAAATAAAATATTTTAATTGCCATGTTAATTAAATTAGTTAGTTTGAGTTTTATACTACAACAATGTTTTTTCATTGTTGTTTTTTACATATCTTTGAATGAGTTTTTATTTATTATTTACAATGTGCAAGTTTTATGGTTTCAAAGAACGTGATTGTATTAGTTCTACTTTAGTAAATCACCCAATATACCACAATTTTATATTTTTCTTAACTAATTTGATGCAAACACTTAAAAATTTATGTGAAAGGTCCCAAGACAAATTTTTCAGATTAATCTAATGAATTAATCGTTAGAAGATTTTCATGGTTAGACAGTGGATTTCAGTATCTTTAAATATCTTTGAAGTATTTTGATTTTATTCATACATATTCCTACAAATAATTGTACACATCTATGCTGTCCATGTTCGATCGCAAGTAAATATAAAACCCATATAATCTATATATATCTTGCATTTACATTTTAATTGACGGCGGAGAAATAAATTTGCAATTAATTTTCATTTATGGCTTTTAGATCGACAGGTCGAAATGCTAATAGTTGCTCTATCTGCTGAATAAATAAATTTGAGTTATTTGTTAAGCCAGCCATCCAATAATGAACTCCAATTAAGCTGACTTTCTGTTTCCCTTTTCCCGTCGCATTGCAACCATAAATCCCCAGTTCTGATAATCAAAAAGTAATTCAATCAAAATTAACCACAATGCTTATATGCTTGAACAAATTAATTCCGCAATCAAACCAAAAGTGCATACAATTTTAATGAAGCCCAATTCAATTGCAAATAAAATTGACGCTGCTATTTGTTAGTATCCATTTTGTAATACATAATTCAGTTTAAAGCATTACAAATTCAGACCCGGAAACTTTTCTCAAAAACAATATTACTTAACTATACACAAAACGGGAAAAAATGGTTATTTCGACCATGTCAACTTATGAAACAAACAAAGATCACAGCGAAAGATTAATGTTGAAGAAATATAAAATGTGTCAAGCGATTAAAGTTGGAATTGCTTGTAACGCATTTTATTAACGGCAATCATTTATCAAATACGGGAGCTGCCCAGCCTGTAGCACATATATACATATATATGTATGTGTATACATATACATATATACTATGCTGGACACACTCTGAAATCGAAATCCATCTGTATTGGCCTACGGCAACACGGGATATGGGATATCGGATATGTGATAATAATGCTCAAAAGCCGTGTGCTGAACTCACACCTTTTATTTGGCAGTTACCTATGTCAGCTTGCTTTTTGATTTGACTGACCCCAAAATGGGTAGCAAAAATAATAATAAAAAAAAACACACACACACACACACACATATACAAAAGAAAGAGAATAACAGAACCCAATGACGCACCAAATAGCTTTCCCATATACATGTACTATGTTGCTCACATATAGCATGTGAAAACTGAAAGGCAAACTACGAATACAATAAATAAAGCCACTGACTGAATTCGCGTATGAATCGGTGTTGGTTTTTCTTTTTCTGCTTTTTGCTTTTTGCTTTTTGCAGCCAAGCGAATGAATAAAGAATGACTGACTGGCACATGCCAATCAGAGCGCAGAGCCATAATCTCTGATTGACATGAACTTAAAAGTATTATGACAAATATTTCGCAATCTGTGCGTGTCTCTGAACACAGCCTCTGAATTCACGCTTCTCTCTCCATTATTCATTTGTAAAGGGTATCAACTTTAGTTCAAGTGAAATATGTTACATATTTTAAAGTTAATTTTTTATGGCATGGCATACTGTTTCGATGAAAATTTCATTTAAATAAAATTTAATCACACTCAATTTGTTTGCGTTGCTTTTTAATTACACAATTTTCGCAAGCGTACCAAAGAATTTCATTAAGGATATTAAATCCCTTGCCCTCCCAAAGATAGCCTTTCTTACAAATTGCATATGATGCATATGGAGAGCGTCAGTTGTGTCAGTTATTTTTGCTGTACTTTACCTTTACTGGGCCCTGGCCATGGTTGACTGACAAACAATTCTGTTCAAATAAAAATTATTGCACTGCAAATAGCCGGTGGAATATTGCTGCGTTTGACATGATCTCCATGTTGCTGTGGCAACAGCGCCAACAGGCATACAATATATTTTTCTCAGCCCCTACACTTGTTGTAAAGAAGACAGAGTACAATTTTTTTTTTTTTTTTGGTTTTGGACAAACTGCTGCCTATCTTCATTTTACTCCGGACATGCCGTAAATCAATTTTATATTTATTATTTTCTGAATTGCACTCGTGATTGATAAGTTCAGTTATACAATTTTTTTTTTTTTTTTTTTGCATTTAACTCACTTAAGTATACATCGTTTGCATGGTCTGCTATTACTCAGATTTAATTTACTGTACGCCTCCGCAAACACAAACAGCCGCACCCCGCTTATCACTTAATTGGGAATGTGTGTGCGTCAGTGAACCGATGTGGCACGTAATTTTGTGGTCATTACAACGAATCCTGGCAAGCAAATATATTGCCTGTGAAATATACATATTTCGTTAATGAATGCAATTCCGCTGAAGCTCAAAGGCTATCTGTCCCTACCACCAAAGTAATGCAACATTAAATATGAGCACCAACGATTAATATTTAAAATATTCACATATCAAAGTAAAAAATTGGCATTTAATTCTAGATACTACTCTCCTATTCGTAGAACTAAGAAATCGATCTGGATATATATAATAGCGAGATTCTACTATCAACATTTCTTACTTTCTCGAATGTCTACAGAATGTAAGGATTTGCGTGCACATTTTTCTATAAGGGACAACATTCGAAAAGTATGTTGCCAAAATTTGGAATGGCTTTGAGAACGGAGAATCTGAACAATTCTGCTTAACTTATACAGGAACAAACTAACATTTATGAATACCGAATCTACAAAATATGTTTCTGGTATAGAGTTATCGAGATTGGACGAATATGTTTAGTTAAATGGAAAATGCTTAAGTTTTCACTGTGTGTATCCACTTGGTTGAAGGACATAAACAAAATATTTATTTGGGCACTCATAGCTTGCTGTGGCTGGCAAGTCCTTTCAATCTTCTCTTATTTGGGTGGCTATCGGAAAAACTACAATGTGAAACTGAAACAAATCGATGGAAAATGTACAAATTTGGCAGATCGCTGTTTGTTTGCCAGTATGTTTGTTTGTTCGGTTGTTTGCAATTCGGTTGTGGCACATTTATGAGCACGCATTAACCAAATTTGCATATTAATTAAAAATTAACGAGATTAAATAACCGCATAACAGAACCGAAGGTTCTGCCAGCCAGCAACCATTCGACAATAACCACAAAATCATTTGCACAACTGTTGGTCTCGTGATAGAGTTGATATTGATTACTTGTTCATGGGTTGGCACTCGTATTGACGGTTTATTGACACCAAAGAACGGTCATCCGTGATAATTGATTGTTAATGATTGCAAACACTCGTTCGATCACATTCCCAGCCATACACTTGAAAGCTGTAAAATTCTTTTGTGTCTGCGTTGCTTTTTTGTTGTTTTTATTTATAATTAGTTGGCAACTTTGGGTAATATTTTGACTCGAATTTTGTGGTTTTGCTTTGCCAAATTGGATCTTATCTCGCTCCTATTTTTAGTCAAGTTGAGCAAATCCAATTTGCACTTTTGAAATCGCATCTACACTCTGGAAAAAAGTCGAAAGCTCCAAGTGTTATAATATATACCTTATATTGAAATCTTGATTTCTTAAAGTAGCTCTTTTAGATCTTGACATGCTTGTTCAATCAATCCTGATATAATCTTAATTAAACTTAAACAAACATCATCTTTAATGATTTATGCTAGTATACATTTTGAGACAAAAACATTGTTCTGCTTCGATTTGCAATTATGGCTGACTTTTTCTCTAAGTGAAGAGCAAACAAGAATTAAATAGAAATAAAAGGAGAAAAAGACGAAAAGCGAATGTGTGTTTGTGGTTTGGACTTCATATTAGCAAAGGCAATTGAAATTCGAGTGCGACTGCAATTTCACGGAATCAATTGAATAACTACCTAAAAGCAATCGAAGTGCGTGCTCCAACCAAATATCTGGCGTATGAAAATACACAAATTGTCTATGGCAAAGTAATCAAATGAAAACTGTAAAATGTAAACACCAAACTGCAAACTGCAAAGTTTTTGGCAAATGTATTGCATCGATTTAGACGCAAAATTTAATAATCCCTATGCATGTCGGCAGTTACGTAATTTGTACAGGCATGCCTTGGTTGCGAACGAGAAACTTGTACACTTAGTGTTTCGCATTCAGTTGCAAACGGATGCGAATCCAATATTCAAAATGACAGTAAAGAGTGCATACAAATTTATGTGTACACCTGGCATCTGCACCATGGCAAACAAGACATCCTGCCAAGCAGGGATTATAAGCCGCATAGAAGGGAACATTTATGATAATTGCTGTTGATATTCGCCAGAGAGAATACCCAATGGCAATGAAAAAATAACAAATAACAAATAACAAACTAACATCCTCAATTCGCATGCAAACTCTTACAAATACTTAAACGTTCCAAGGAAATTTACTTTGCATACTTGAGCGTATCTAAAGCATACGCCTATTTTCCTCAGCTCTCTAACTGGCACAACAAATTACTTGACTAATATTTGCTTTAACACACGCACATGGACACATGCTCCAGTTGAAGTAGAAACTGACCACATAAATCTCGCCTTGGCCCAACTCATTAGGCACACTGCAGCTGCACAGGCTGAGGAGAGCACACACAGAGAAACACACACACAAGCACACACACTCAGGCGCAGATATCCCATAACACCCATAACAGACTAATAAACGTATGAAACACACAAAGACGAGTGCTATGAAATGTTTCAGCACATTAATGGTTGCCTCTCAGCTGCAGGACTCACGAATTTGCCGTTTGTCTATCTTTAAACTACGCACAGTTAGATGATGCCACATGAGAAACTGATTGATGGCACCAGATTGCTTCAGGCGGGAAAGTGTGCGGTCAAATGTTGTACACAGTGCAAAAAAGTTTGGCAGCTTCTGATGATCAACTAAGATTACTATGAGCATTGAAATTTAAAATATTTATGGAAAATTACTCAGTTTATGATAACTAAACTGTAATTTGATTTTAATAATCTCAAGTTTCTAAGATTTGTAATAATAAACTCACATTAAATAATAAACCAACAAAATATTACTTTACAGTCTTTGATATAATGGATATAGATTTCATATCAAGAATGATTAAAATTGAGTTTATTTGATTAAATGTGAGCTTGATTTTCTTTCTTTGCGACTGAATGGGTACTGGGCATTTGAAATAATTGTGTTTGTGTCATCTCAGTCTCAGTGCAGACTTGTCGAGCGTTAATACTGATTGATAGATAAACATTGCGACAGCAATTAGCGTTGGAAAAGTGCAACTTAAATTGAGGGTAGCAGAAAAGTTGCCTTTCATGCAGAATATTGGAGCAGGACTGAAACAGAGTGAAGACTAAGCCTGCCCCGACAATTGTAATGAAATTTTCAACAACAGTTTTTGCAAATCATTTCATTGCTTATGCTGACGGCAAGAGAAAAGATAAATATTAATAACTTAGCTGGTCAGCTCACAAAAGGTGAAGGCTAAGCTCAGCCCCATTACTGAGTTGCAGTCGCAGCAGTTTCGGTGAGCGGCTCAGTTCGCACTGCAAACAAAAAAGCCGAACGATTCTCTCTGTCTGAGGATGCTACAGCTAGAACCAAGCTGAGCCTTTTAAATAATAACAGCGGGGTCGAGCTATAAAGTAAGGGAAGACCAGTGAATAGACAAATAGTTTCGTTGTTGATGACAATACAGAAAAATGTAAGGCAGGACGAAACAAAGTAAGCGCCAAATAGCCTCGGCACATAATAAAATACAGTCAAGGATAAGCCGAGAGGTGGAGTGTAAGCAAAAATGAAAATGTTATGCCATATTGAAGTATTTATGTATGTATGTATGTATATATGGATGTGTATGTACATATCAAATGCAAAGCTACCTAAGCAGCTCTGCCCTGCTGTTGGCCACAGGGCTTGAGCTAAATATTAAAATTCATACGCCATGTTGTACGGTCAAATCACTTTTGGGCTGTGGCCCGATGAAAAAAGGAAATGCAAAGCAAAAACCAAAAAAAAAAAAAAAAAAAACGAGAAACAACAAAACGACAACTACAATGAAGGGCACATACATGCACACATACATACAAAGCACAGCATATTTTCCAGCAACACTGAAACAATTGCACAATTTATGTGGCACTTATTTGCACATCATTCAAGTCTGACTAAAAGTAACTAGCACAGCTACCTAATACTTGCTACGAAACCATGCAACGAACCGTTTAGAATTAATGGAATAAATAGCAAACCAGAGTGCCCGACTGGCAAATACTCTGTACCCAATACATTCAAAACTTAAATGCAATTACACTTATACCAAATTTCACCCAACAAACTCTCTCTCATATGCTCACACTTATATAGATTGTCACGTGATAGTATTTCTACCCCTCTTCAATTTGTACAGGGTATCAATGGAGTGGGTATGCAGGTGAGACACTCTCCTCGCTCAACACATGGTCGACAACTAAACTGCAAAAATATTACAAATTCAAAATGCTAAATGTGCATTTAACTTATGTATTTATGTAAATCCCTCGAAATTATTTTTCCCTCACGGCCCACAAGCCGAAGGAAGAAGCATAAGGAATGTTGCATTGCCACCAAAACAAACTGAACGTCATTTGAATAAATACTTGCATGCATATGTATTCTGTATGTGTCTATGTTCCTTCTTCTTTTTTTGTCTATTTTTATATTTCTTTCTTATTTTTTGCTGCCACTAACTATCCACATGCACAATTTTTCCTCGCCTTTGCTGTCAATTGTCAGCATTTCAGATTGATGGCATGGATTCTCGCTTCACTCTGCAGAGTCTGTCTGTTTGTTGTAGTTGTTTCTATATTCTATGCTGGCTTCAGTTTGCCATATTTTTGTTATATTTGATTTCATTCATTTCATAACTATGTATTCAACTCAACTCGGATGTATTTTATGGTCAGATTCAGTAGTCCTGCATACCTTTTGCACTCTCATTAAATCTGCGCAACATGTGCAGTAGATTCCTCGTTGAATTCTGTGTATGCCACATACGGACAGTCTCAAAGGTAAGTGCATACTTACATACATTATATATATATATATGTATATAAATTTGTATTTTTAAGGATGCAGAATGCACAGGTATGTTTGCTGGTCTGACGTTCTCGGCTTCATTTTTGTCATAACTTATTTAGTCGTAAGCTTCAAATAATTTAAGATAATGCAGTTAGACCAAAGTGCCAAATCCGATTTGGCCAGTGCCTTTGGGGGGTGTCGTTGAACAAGCTTCTCAAATGTTCAAGGGAAAGACAAACGCATCAACTCCATACATACATACATATATACATATGTACATATGTGCAAGAGAATATTTAATGTCACTTTGATCTCTCCACTCTCTGGGCAACCAGCAGAGATGCTTTATGGGCTCTGCTTTGCATTTAGATTGCATATTCATATTAGCCACTGTATTTTACAAACTCAGCTGCCGTAATCATTCGCTTCTAAACAGCTTAATCCTTTGCAATAGCAGTCTGTGTGTTGTCAGCAGTCACAGCGATGAACAAAAGCGTTGTCTGCTGCTATTGTTTGTCAATTTTATGCAAATCGTTGGCTGGCAACACTCCTTTTTTTTTTGTTTTTTTTATTTTTTTTTGTTTGACTTTTATCACCGTTGCCGGCATAATTTCGTAATTGAATTAAGTTGGCTCTTCGGAATCAAATACAATTTTAATAATTTAATTTTATAAGCCTATGCTGGGAAGCACGGTAAAATGAGCGTGCTCAACAATTTAATCAAATAATTAAAATCTAAAACTATTGCCAGCATTAAATTCAAGTCCAAATGGGTTTCAACTGTATTGAGGTAAATGCCCTCTTCTGCAGTGCCAGACTGTGCTGGATAAGCTACTTAGTACAGATTGCTGCTCTCTTCCTCTCTTCCTCCCACTCTCTCCATCTGCTCTTTCTGATGTTTTCCTTAACTTTGAAGATTCGCAGAGTCACAAACAACAGTAACAACAACAACAATAACAAACAAATTGAATATACTGCTCAGCTGCGGGCGAGCGCATTTTTCCTGATGAATTCCACTAAGCTGAAAATACGTTTAAAATCCATATGGACACGCTCCTGCAAGCACGCATCCGAGCACCCACCATGTCAGCGGTGGAACTTTCACTTTCAGCGCAGCTCACGTGGCCAATTGGGACTGCGAGTGCGACTGTGACTGCGACTGAAACTGAAACTGAGACTGGTACTGTGTTTAGTGCCCAAGGCCCGCTTTTTTTGGGCCAGCTATTGCGAACCAACGCCCACACACCAGTTTGGCTTGAAGTAAATTCACAGCCGTGGGCCGTACATCAGATTTTAATTCAATTACATCTGTAGCTGCAAGTTGTGCGCAAATATTTTCATAGGACAAATTAAAAAGTTGCTCGCCGTCGCAACAATCAACCCTAAAAGTATCCCAAATCAACTACACAACCACCCAATGAACCAACCACCCGGCACCCCGAGGCATATGCGTGACTCGCTATTTCCACTTGTGGCTGCTGTCTTGGCAACAAACAAATGTTGGTCAAAAGAGCACAAAAATTAATACAAATAGCACGCACAGCATTTGTGCAACTGTTGGTAGACGAGACTTCATTCAATATCTTTCACACAATCATCAGTAGAACATGTTTTATTATCAGCATACAACTAACAAAGTACACCTAACAAACTAAATAAAGTGGCCAAAATGAATATGTTCTATAACTGAATTAATTTACACTGAACCCTTAGGTTAATCTTTATATAAGAGAAAACAAAAAATTACAATATTAAATTAATTTGTTTGTCTTCTATAACAATTTATATATATATGAATTGTCGACTATGGTAAGAATTTGGACGAGTGTACGTATTATAGCACGTCTGATGTTTGGGACATCATAACTTTCAAATTGCCTTCTAGTTCTTCCGTCTCTGCCACAATAAGAACAGAAATCAGTTCTGATTGTTGTTGTTGTTGTAGCAAGGAGAGCACATTTAAAATTCCAAACAACTGCATAGGTGCAGGGTGCACTTAAGTGCGGTTCCGATTCACTATTGTGCTCTGCAGCCACCATTGGAGACTAAACGTGTTTTTCTGTGCAATCAACCGATATTGTGCAGATCTGCATCCGCATCTGCATCTACATGGTCAAGTGCTTATTGGGGTGAGGCTACTTGGATAAGTGGCGCATAAGAAATTTACCCAAAGGTATTGAGATTACAACAAATCGGAATAATTAAAATTAAAATCGCTTGGGATCAGCAATAAAAGCGGAGGCAAAAACTTTCCACAGGAAGTTGCCTTGGGGCGAAAATCTGAAGCGGAAATCGAAATTTGTTAAATGGAGCAATCGATGAATCGCGCTTGGCCCCCAATGCGCCACGCCCACTCACAATTCCACAGTTTGGTTTTACATTTTATCGCTTGTACGTTTGCACCATTTCAATTACAAACAATAACAATAAAATGTGGACGAAGGACGAGCAGGCAGGGGACTACAGGACAGACACGGACAAGTCGTTAAAGTTCAAGAAAGCGCGTTGCCATAATAAACAAAAAAACACAAAGAAAAAAAAAAGAAACAAATGAAAAAAGAGTAGTGCAAACGAATTAGTTCACACGGAAGTGGATGTCAGTTGAACAACCCCCCCCCCCCCCAACACCCCCTCACACCAAGCTTATCACTCGAGTCCAGGGAAGCGCGCTGTGTCGCTCGTGCGGAAGGAAGTTAGGATGTTAGGTGCCAAAGCGGGAATTGTAGGTAAATATTATTGCTAAGAAATTTAAATACTGATTTTTTCATTATCCACACTTGGCACTTTATTTTTTACGTTCAACTGAACACATTAATAGAAATGTTTTGGCTCCTTTTCGTTTCAGTCGTTCAATATTTAAGTTTATGCGTTTTATTTGTTTTTACGTTTGAATATACAAGAAAACAAGGTTAGATATACATAGATATAGATATAGATATAGATATAGATATAGATATAGATATAGATATAGATATAGATATAGATATAGATATAGATATAGATATAGATATAGATATAGATATAGATATAGATATAGATATAGATATAGATATAGATATAGATATAGATATAGATATAGATATAGATATAGATATAGATATAGATATAGATATAGATATAGATATAGATATAGATATAGATATAGATATAGATATAGATATAGATATAGATATAGATATAGATATAGATATAGATATAGATATAGATATAGATATAGATATAGATATAGATATAGATATAGATATAGATATAGATATAGATATAGATATAGATATAGATATAGATATAGATATAGATATAGATATAGATATAGATATAGATATAGATATAGATATAGATATAGATATAGATATAGATATAGATATAGATATAGATATAGATATAGATATAGATATAGATATAGATATAGATATAAATATAGATATAGATATAGATATAGATATAGATATAGATATAGATATAGATATAGATATTGATATTGATATTGATATTGATATAGATATTGATATAGATATAAATATAGACACAGATACTGGAAATCGAGTTTATATTCTCATCTCATAAATTACTGAATGGTTGTATTCGCGATGTTTTCTTTACTTTCTAAACTTTCTACTTAGGTGCAGTGTGAACTAATGATTCAAGTTTGTGGTATTGAGCTATTATTAAGAACCTGAAGCTCCATTGAAATAAATATACAGTTTTTTGTTAACATATTGCCAAAGAAAATACATAAAAGATCTTACAACTAAAAACTTATTTCATTACCAATTTCCATCAAAGTCAGTCAAGTAAATATTGTGGGACTCCTCCCGAGGCGCCATTGCTCTGCTCAATTTAATTCAACGCTAATAAAACTCGAATAAAATGAAATTTGTACACAATTTTCTGTTGAACTTGGCAATGACTTGACGCGATTATCATTGACAATCGTATGGCGAATACGTGACAAACGGCAGCCATGTGTTAATCCTGAATTGGCTGGACACAGTGCAGGATTACGAACTCGAAATGACAACAGCTACAAAATCAACAACGAATGAAATACACATAGGACAGAAAGAAGAAAAGAACAAGAGAACAAAAAAAGAAACAAAAAAAAACACGTATACATAAATAAGAAAAATAATAAAACAGCAACGGAAAACTTTATGGTCAACATTTTTAGTTGCGGTCGAATGAATAGCAAAGTGTATTTCATGAACAACACACATTAATATAGCCACTCTCACACGTACACATCTACACACACACACAGACACACGCATACACACATATGTACAGATTTAGGGATGCAGACACCCACACACGCACTGGGCGAAGAGGCAATCGTTGCCTTGGCAACATTTATTGTATCACAAGTGGCCAACTGTATCCCAATGATGGGCCCGATGTCCATTGTTGGCTCCGGCTGCTCTTACTCCATCTACCAACTCTGCCGCACTTTTATTATTATTGATGACAATTTTGAGCAGACAATAAAAAGAACACAGCAACAAAAACCAAAATAAGAACATCCTCCTCCAACTCCTCCACACATTCTGCTAGGCTCGACAAACTAAACACAATCAAAATAGACAGCGAGAGAGAGAGAGAGAGAGAGATACTACGACAGTTTGACAGTGGTTAAAAACTTTGTTAGCGCTAAAAAAAAATCTGACAATTTGCGTACTACGCCCACTTTAGGCATTTTCTTAATAAATGAAAATGTAAAGTTACCTCAGCTATAATAAAATATAGTAAATTACATAAGTTGCCAGCAGCCGTCACATGAACTGCAAAAACTTAAATCTAAAAGTTTTTCCCTCCCAATTTTTTAGTTCTATAAACTGAATTGTGGGTGCCACAAATTTACCCACAAGTCGAGCCATATTATGCAAAAGTGTATGTTTTTCTCACATCTGTTGTCCAAACTCTCAGTTACTTTTCGAGCAAAACAAAAAGAACAAATAAGTTTACCTAATGCGGATGCTGCATCATATCTGCAAAAAATGTTGATAATTTTTGCTGCTGCTGGGAAGTGACTGTCTGACAAGCACGTGCTCCATCAATTTTATACTTTATATATTCCCTGCCTACTTACTTACCCAAACACACACACACACAGACACACAGACACACTCATACATACACCCACACACTCATGCACTTTCACTCACATATTGAGCTGACACAGCCAATTGATTAACGTAAGCCACAAGCTGATTCAACTTTGCCGAGCTGTTGCAAAAGCAGCGCACCAAAGTTAATTTTGAATCGTTTATCAAATGGCGTAGAGCTGCAGAACTTCAAATGCATCTACATACATATACCGTGTCAGATGCCACAAGCCAGATGCCGGATGCCAGACTAATACCTCGTCGAAAGCCAAGCACCTCGGCTGGGATAACTTGACTAGCTGTTGGCTGATAACACCAGCAGCAGATGCAGCCAGGTCATAATGCAAAATAGCAAAATAACGCCCTAAATCTTGATCTCAGACATATGTCGGTGTGAATGGGAAAGTTGGTGATTTTGATGGGGTGGCGAACATCAAATTGAACGTTGCGAAACCCGTTGGGAACGTTGCTCAGTTATTTGTCAAATTTGGCTATGCTTGGCGCTTGCCAACAAATGATGATCTATGAAAATTTCGACAATATGAAAACTAAACTTGGCATAAGAGAGATGAAAAGATGGAGTATGTGTGAAGTATTTGGTCGATAGATAGAGTTCATAAATGAATGGCAATGTCTGATAGAAAACCATCATCACTCTGTTTATTAATTGCATGTTAGAAATCATTTCCAATCTCTATATGCATATAAGAATATTACAAATTAATCGGACTATTGCTATTGTTGATTGATATTCAGATATCAGAGCTGTGAATTTTAAAATTTCACATTGTTTTTCAATTGTTTCACATTTAGCTCCTAAGTTCATTTGAAGGATTTGAATTAAAGAAATCTGTAGCAATCCCACTGATAGGCGAGTCTGCTTAAATTACTACTACTTCCTCATAATTACTTCGCTTACTTAAACAAAAAAGTCGGTGTAGAGGTTATTAGATTACACAGGAATGCTGCAATGTGTGTAATGCAATGTGTTCATTATCTTAATCAACTCAGCATGGCATTTTAGTGGATCGTCTCCTTCATCTGTCGATGACTTCGGCAACATGTTGATGAAGATGTGCACAAAAACGCATTCATTGTCTGTAAGTGGATGCCTCTTAGTGTTTGCAGCAGACGCAACATGTAAGAAACAGCCAAGTGCCATAAGCGGAAATCAATTTCATAGAAATGAAAATCATCGCACACAACACACAAACAGAAACAGAAACAGAAACACAAACATCTACATCCATATCAACATCTACATCGTCGCAGCAGGACACTGCCAGGACAGTTGTGCACAGTACTGAGAGAATGAAGCACAAGTTATTGGCTGGGAGTAGACGGCTTTTGTCGTCCAGGCAGCAGTACAATGTAAGCCAGGACAGTTGTCCTTATTGAATTTCAATGACATCTCTGCTCTGCTCAGCTCAGCAGCAGCAGCAGCAGCAGGCAAAAAGTATAACCACAGTCTTTGCAGTAAGTATCTGTACGGGCCATACGCTCTCCTCGACTTACAGATGTGGCTGCATTTATCTATCTATATATGGCTCTCCGCATACTTACTTGTATGTGGCAATGACAAAGAGCGAGAATCTTATGCTGAGGCAAGACAACCAACCAACAACTTGTTGACCGGATGTGTGGCGCCAATAAGTACGGTAAATGGGATTATTTGTGGGTATGTGTGTGTGTGTGTTATTTTTTTCTGCTGAAGTCGAGCAAATTGAATTTATCTTAATTTTCCGTGGCTTTTGTGGCTGCAAGCGGCAAGTTGCCTTTTTTTCCAGCAACATGCTCTCAAAAGCCATGTCTGCTGAATACAACATTTTTAAAGTGCTTGTTTTTTTTTTGTTGGGTAAATGGGGGGTGAGGCAGGGTTAAGGGGTCCATCAATTTAACATAGGGGCAGGTCTTCCAAACAATTCCAGATCCTTGCTTGGCAACGGCGCGAAACCTGATGTTGAACAGGGTAAAGAAAAATAAATAAAATAAAAACACAAAATAAAGCGCAAGAAAGAAATGCAAAAAAAAAAATAAAAATAAAAAAAAAACTTGTATGAATTTTATTTATTTATGTTGAAATTAAGTTGCCCATAGCTGTAGAAATTGTTGCGGCTGTTGCAAATGTTAACCCTTGTAACAATTTGGTTTCCCTACCCTACACTACGTTGAATGAATAAAACGCGAGCTTGGCCCTGCACTTGGGTTGTGCATTTACTTGTGACCATAAGGTATCTGAAAGCCGAGACATTTTCAATGAACTACCGTTCCAGTTGTTGCTTCTTTACATAAAATATCTTTTGGTCTTGCTCTTGCTGCCCTCAGCGCAAAGCCATTCAGCGCGGATTTCTGTAGCTTGCCCCCAAAAAAAAAAAAAACAGAAGAAATTTGAATGCGGTCAGCCTTGATTGTGGCATAGCACTGGTATACAATATTCTTACATTTATGGCCCTCATTGCGATTGCATGTAAATTGCTTTGTGTTGCTCCTCAATGAAGCGTTGCAGTTCAACACAGATGTGACTTTAACTTACCAGTCCTCAAATATTTATGCATACGCTGTCGCGCCCCAACTCCTTAAAGGGGATTCTCTCTGTGCGTGTCAACTAATCCGCCACTTTATGTATGCCAGCTGGCTAAGCTAAGCTAATGGTGGCAGTGAACTATTTTAACCTAACTCAGAGGACCCACTGCCAAATGTGTGGATGCCACCATTATTGCCCCAATATGGGCTACAGTCTCCACGGTGTACATACTTATATATGCATACATATGTCCATGGGCGTAGCCTGTAAATTAGTTTTTGGGGCCCAAAGGATACCATCAAAACTTGCAAGACACTTCACACGACTCCAAAACTATTCCTATTTGTATACAAATTTATTAACTTGAGACTGCAACACAGAATAATACAACTTCTACACTTTGAACCCATTCAACATGTATAATGAGAGTTTAATGATTTTGTGCAAAAGTATGTAAGAGTCAGAAGAAAGCAATCTCCCTTTAAGACTCCTTTCGTCTTTCATTAAATAACTTTAATGCTAATAATAATAATAATAATAATACCTGTCTACGCTCATGCATAAGTAGTTGGCTATGTACATATAATAAAATTTTGTATATGCTAGTTGAGCTGGGAAAATGAGACAGGCTAACTGGAGTCTCTTAGCTAATGTCCGGCACTTTATGATTATTTTTCAGCATTCCTCTAGTTCCTACTCTCTCTCTCTCTGTGTCTCATTCTCTGGCCCTTACATTTTACCATAAACTACTTAGTTGCGTCATCGGGCTTGACTTTCTAAAATGTCCTCAATGATGACGATTATGCCTCCATCAAGTTCGCTGGCAACAAGCGATCGCTAATTGCCCCGTTTTGTGATGGAAATTCGTGGCAAATAGTCCTAGGGCTGCTGCTGCATCGGCGAGCAAGCTATTATAATAAAAGCCATTCACACAAAGTGCAAAAAAAAAATATATTGAATACAAATGGGCGTTGGCTGCGTGGCATGAATGCAATTTCTATAAAATGCGTTTAACAGCAGCAACTGCACAAAGCAACACATTTGCTGCATTTATTGCATTTTTCCGTTAACTGGCTCGAACTTCACACACACACACACCATACACACACCGTACACACGCACACCAGCCATTATGGGCAATAGACTGCTGCTTTGTTGGCAACAAGCATCTTTGCTGCTAGGAACACTCAAAAAAAAAAAGTTTATTCCATAGAATTTATAAATTGCAAAGCCAGCCTAACCTATTTTTCATTAAATGCATTTGTAAATAACGTAATTTTCTATTTACAAATACCAGTTTAACATAAACTCTTAAAACTCTTAAATCACTTATTATCCAAATCATTTTCAATTATTGCTTATTATAATCTGGTAGCAAATTGTATATATTTTTTTGTATTTATAAAAATCGATTTTCATTGTTTAAATTATATATATAATACCTTATAATTTATTTAATAATATTTATATTTATTCTGTATTTTTCAGCATAGTTTTCTGTGAGTGTAGCTGCTGCAGACGCCTGTGGGTGCTGCTGTATTTGGTCTGGCTCTTGCCCTTATAAATGGATCGGAAAATACGCGTACTCGAGAACGGACGCCTTGTTTAACGCGTTGCATAGGAACTACATCTCAGCTTAGCTGAGAGTTTCCTTTGTTGTGGCTCTTGACGTTCTGACTGAACTGAACTACGGAGAATATCAACTTACTGGTTGCACCTGTACATTATGAAAATGCATAGCCTGGCTGGTCGTCATAGATATGATTGCTACAATATAGTTGCGTCTATTATCTGGTAGGGGCTAAAGCTGCCAGTTTGGCTGCAGTCTCTGCTGCCCCTGCTGACTTCTCATTCAATATTTGTTTTGTGGTTAACCCGTGTGCCACGTGTGGCGTCTGTGTGAGCTTTGTGCTTTACGCTTTGTGCACTCGTCGGTGTCGCCTCATTGCGCACTTCATTCGAGCGGGAAATGCTTACACCTTAGCAGTTAGTGGCAACGGCAACGCTTGCTCTGCCACAAGGCGTATACGTGTCAAGGATAATTCATGAAAATCCGCATGTTTGGGCTTGTGTGTGCAGCGTGCAGTGTTTTCCACTTTTGCGCCAATTACACAATCAGAAACCAAACGATATCAAACTTAGGGCATTTAGAGCTTATTAAGTGATTTTAAATTGGCTGCATACGGTGCAAAAATGGAACCACTTCCAGCATAATTAATATTATCAGACCAAAAGCAAAAACCTATAAGCCAATCGAACTAAAAATTCTCATTGTGTGGCCGTTTCTCACATGCTGAGTGAAAATCCTTTTGAAAGTGATTGCAAAAAATGATGAATTTAAGTAAAAATATTGCAAAAGTTTTTGTGTATGAGAAATTCGACGACTCAGAGGAAATCGCTGATTGCTAATCACAAGTTTAATTTCATATGCCGCTACAGTTGCCGAATTATAAAACATTCATTTTGACGTCACTTTGCCATGCAGGCATATTTCTTTCAATTAAAATTATTGCACCATGGAAACGTATGCTAAATGTTTTCCTGGTTCTTTGCTCAAGACTTTAATTGCTTATAATTGGGCATTGCACTTGCAGCAACTACAGTGGGTGGCAAATGGTGCCAGCAAGGTACCAAGGAGGCAACTTAGCGTATACGCTAATTAAAGGACATGCTCTGCAATTAACGCACCTTTTTCTATGGCTGCCATAAAATTAATTGGCCCAACAAGTTTTGACTTGTCGCTGGGAAGTTAATAGCAGCACAGCTAACGCAAAAAGAAAGAGACTCCTAATTGCCACAGGCGAATACAGCAGCTAATTGATTAAGTATAATTATAATATGCCCGCAGAACAGAAAAGAACGAGCAAAATATTAAACAGATTAATGTCGACAGAAATCATATTCAACTCAAAATGGCAATAAAACATTTCAAAAACGTCTTCAAACAATAAAACAGCAATTGCAATAAGTGCATGTGAGGTAAAAAAAATTCCAAATTGAATGCATTTTCAACGAAGCGCATTTCAAGCGTAAAGCAAGCAAACAGAGATGCCGTGGCGTATACTTAATATACTGCAGCAAGCACTCAGCTACCAATTTGACTGTTAGCGTAATTTGCATGCATGCATAGTGGTCATGTCCTCAATAAATCTCTGACCGGACTAAGTTTTAAAAACGGAATCGCACTTTATTAAATAACCATCAACACAACTCAATACTATACAAAATTTTAGAGCGCAAAACGAATTGCGGCCAACGTGCGGTTGTAAATATGTGTAGATGTGTGTGTTTGTGTGTGTGTGTGTGCAGTATGTGGTGTGAAATCTGAATGTGTGTGTGTGTGTGTGTGTGTGTGTGTGTGTGTGTGTGTGTGTGTGGAGTGCACACAAAAACCTATATAAATTTTAGCAAACAACAAAACTTCGATTCTACAGCGATTATATTACGCTGCATGCCACACTTTTCTGGTTATCCGCTTATATTTAATGTCAACTGATAAATACACTATGCTATAGCACAAGGAAGAAATGACAAGATAGCCAAGCAGCATGTGCATCTCGATGCTGATGTGTATGTGAATGTGAATTTATGTGAAGCTTTTAACTCACAGCTCACAGCTCAATATGTAACTATATTAGTTTAATGAAATGCAGTCTATCAAAACCATGACAGTTGGCAATGCATCTAAATGCGACACATAGTCACTGTTACTGTTACAGTTAGTCAGTCAGTCAGTCAGTCAATCAGTCAGTCAGTCAGTCAGTCAGTCAGTCAGTCTGTCATACTGTCTCTCATGTCCGATATGTCAGTCCGTTGTGAAAGTCCTCGTCAGTTCAGCTATCTCTATCTCTCTCTCTCTCTCTCTCTCTCTCTCTCTCTCTCTCTTTCTCTCCATTTCTATCTGCCTCTTGGCAGCAGGCATGCTGAGTAGAAGGACTATGCACAAATTGGACGAGCGAATAGAAATGCCTCACGTCAATGCAAAGTGTCAGTTGAATGTGAGTGAATTGTGACCAAAACGGTTGTTTTTTTTATAATCCTTACTGTGTTAAATACAGTGCAACATGTCACATCAGGGTCCATAAAACTAACAAACCGCACAATATTCGTGCAACCAATATCAATAAAAAAAAATGGGTTTCACTAAATTATGAATTATTGGCTTTTTGCAAATAACTCTAATTTGTGGTTGCTTTTTTCATAAGTTCAAATTCATTATCTCCATTTTTATAATACACATCTATAACAGTTGTTAAATTTCAATTTGTACCAATTTGTATCAAATTTGAAAATGATAATTAAATACAAAATTATAATTTCAAATTTACACAACTTTATCGATTATTATATAAATAGCAAAATAACATTTGCACAGCGTATATCTAATAATTAGAAATTTATACTGATTACTCATAATTACAATTTCGAATTACTACGGAGGTGGGCAAAATATTGAATCTAGTGATATACTAGAGATGGATGATTATAATTTTACTCCAAAAATTGTAGGAGAATTAGAATAAGTCGTCAAAAGCAGGCAACAACTATTCAAAAAATGAGAAGATGGATAGATGAACAGAAAGCAATACAATAAGTTGTATAGAAGCTCGTTGCTCGTAAAAGTTGAGCTAAAAGTTGCGTCCTTTTGTCTTTGCCAACTTGAGCATGGTTTAGCGGAATTCTTTCTAGCAATATGTGGTGGTTATTAAGATTAATAATATGACTATCATGGCTCGAGAGCGGGTGACGAGCTGGCGAGCTGGCGAGCTGGCCACTAACCAGATTGCCCAGTTGATGTGTTTTTAATGAGTTGGCCGACAACAAATATCGCAAGATACTCACCACCCGCACCGCAGAAGCAATTAAAGCACATCAATTAATATTAAATATTTTAACGGCAATTAAATGAAATAATTCGCAGTCAGCATCAGCATCAACCACAAAATGGCCCAATGCGACCAATGAGCCGCACACAAAACAGAAAACAAAAATCCCAAACTGACATACAATGAGCGAAACGAAACTTTTCCGGTATATTACGGAATGAAATTTTCATTAACCGAAGAGACCAAAGTGATTTTGTCAAGCAGCCAAGTTTCAAGTGAAAAGTTTTCGACTTGCTCCAACTGGACACATGTTACAAAATTCGCCAAAAATAAATTTCGTGGGGCTCTGTGAAAGTTTTCACGCATTCAGAATGCAAATGAAATGCGCGCGATTGCTGACAAGCGAACTGAGAGCCAAGTTGAATTCGAAGTTGAATTTGAAGTTGGTGTTGAAGTTGAATTTGAATTTGAATTTGGAGTGAGCAAAGTTGAAGTCAGGCCGGCTGCATTTCTTATGAGCGACGGAATGAAAATATTTCAGAAAGCATTTCAATTTCTCCAGCTATACGCGTAATTGAAATTTGCATTTCTATGAGGCGTGCATACAAAAAAAAAATCCCAAAAGCTAAGAAGCTTCAAAAAAAACTGAACTGAACTCAAGCAGAACGAGGCAACTATGATTTCGACTCACAGCTAGCTGGCTGCTGGTGAAGAAAAAAAAAATGTGAAAAAACAATTAAGCGCCGTGTCGTGGAATTTTGATTGCGAATTTTAAGACCCGAGGGAATCCACAAAATAAAGTACTCGTTCACGTCCTGATGAAGGTGGCCACGAACAAAGCCTCATGCTAATTTCTGAGCACATAAGTGCTGTACAATGGCCTTATGCATTCTCAATGTAACAGAAACTAAGCAAAAAACTAATCTCTAAAGAAATCAGAAGAATGGAGAAAAAAGCCTGAATTCAATCGTTTGGTCAGACTGCCAAGAATCTTAAAAACTTCCTTAAATCAAAAAAAAAAAAAAAAAAAAAAAACTAAGCAGAAGTACACGTAGAAAATGAAAAAGAAAAGGAGGAAGAAAACATACCTAAAAACTTTTGCCAAGGGCCTGAAATTGTTTCAAGCCAGACAGAAGGACGTACATACTCGCGGATAAAATCAAATATTAGTGGCTGTAAAAATAGGAGCCTTGCGAGCCTAGACATCCCCTACCTGGTAGAAATTTGGCAAACGATTTGATGACCAGAACTCAACTGGTCCAAGAACTGTAGCGCAAATTTGGAACGAGAAGGCAAACGGTGGTCGGCAAACCGTAAATTTTATTGCATGACTTGATTAAATTCGCATGCAACCCCAGCCGACAATCACTCCACTGGACGGGGGTCGAAGCTGGGTCAGTCAAATCAACAAAAAAAAAAATAAAGCAGACACACACACACACACAAAGAAGCAAACTGTGGCGTTTCTGGTTTTACCATTTTCTTGACATTTCCCTCATTTAAACGTTTTCACATTTTAACGCAACTTAATGAACTTTTTAGTGCCAGTGGAAAAGAAAACGAAAAAGTCGCCAGTTAATGTTGTGAGGGATATTTTGCTGGTCGAAAAAAAAACAACTTTGCATTTTCTTGTTTGGTTTTTTTGTTTTTTTTTTGATAATGTAAAGGGTGTGATTATGAACGTTATGTTTTACTTTCGACACGTTTCGTTGATTTTCCAAAGACAAGCAGTCCATACTGCCCGCCGACTACTTACTGCCATTTTTCCACGAATCCTTGCTTAAATATGCTTCACGAAACTTAATGGCATTTAAAGCAATTAGAAGCATCAAATAAACATGGCTGATGGTTAAAAACGCTCAACTAGACGATACTCATTGCCAAGCTCAATGCATGTATGCACAATGCTCTATGCACAATGTACACTCGGAAAAAGGAAGATAATTGTGCACATCACGCCATGCAAGGCAATTAAGTTTACTCTACAGATAAGTAGAGTATATGAAGTATATGCTATATACCATATAATCAAATATTCCGATTTTTCACAAATCCATAATTTTATTACTTGGTGATGATTTTATTTATAATTTTAAATATTTAAACTTATTTATAAATGACATATAAACGTTGTGCTTTAATCTGTTGTATTCTGTTAAATGTTTTGTACCTTTTCATGCAACATTAATGTTGTTAATTAATTGGTTAATTATGTTTATTTATCAATATTCAAAAATTGTACTAATAAATATAATATATTGTTAAAAAACATTGCGTGACTTATGCTCATTAAAAAATACTCAAAATTGAATCGCTATACAAAATGTGATAAACAAACCATGAACCATGAACCATGAACCCGCTCCATTACGTTGGATCATGGTAAATGTGTCTTTAAAATAATATTGTTGACAGAGGGTATATTGTGCAGACAGGCAGACTGCTATTTTTATGCTGAATACAGGGTATCAATGGAGTGGGGGATGGACTTTGATAGACGTCGCTATGCTGCGCAAAATTTAACGAAGCTTAACCTCGTTCAATGGGGAAATACACTTTACGTACACTTTGCGCTGTCATTTCGGGCGCAACTCGAGCAGCAATTGTGCAAATACTTTGTGCCAGCAGAAGGAGTTCAGTAAGTGGTCGTCACAGAGAAGGAGAGATGAAGGGAGAGTGGCGTGGCTTGGCGTGGCGTGGCGTGGCGTGGACTGAAGTGGGGCAAGAGGTACAGTCGCCGGTACAGTTGAGGGGTCGAGGTGCCAGCGAACTTTTCAAGAGTAAAATGCAACCAAGAATGATGAATGAGTTACAGGTAGCAGCCACCGCTCCTAATGCCCTCAACCTCAACGAACAGCAAAAGAATTTCCATCGAAAATATTGTGAGAAATTATTTTTGATTTACGCCATCGCGAACACTTTGTTGAACGTGTTGGATGTGTCATCCATAAGTAATGCAAAAAATTTGAAAGAGTCACGGCAACAACTGTCAATCGTAGCACAACATTGAAATTTAAAATTGAAAGTGCGTCGGCATAATGACGGAAATTGGTATCATATGATATGGCCAAAGATATGGCCAAAGACATGGCCAAAGACATGGCCAAAGGTAATGGAATGCAAACCGGAAATGCGAATCTCAAGTTAGTAACGCCATCCGACCACAAGTGAGTAACTGTGTATGTGCGCGTGTGGAATGTGATGCAGCTAAGGTTACCTTATCTTCGGGTCGATCGATCTCAGACGCCAAATGATACTGGACAGAGGACAGGGACGCGCACTCAGAGAAAAGCGCTGTTACAAATGCAAAGAATAGATTCGCTACAATCTTCACAACAATTATATCTATATTTTTTTAATATTTATTCTTTGAATCATAAGAATCAATCTTAATCTTAAAATCGAATACTTATGCTTAGCAAATAACTATCAAAATTTTAAATTTACATCTAAGAGACTCATACTCAACATGATTTAAACTCGAAAGAAAAAGGAACACTAAAATATAATACATCATTAATAAAATTAATAATAATAATAATACTGATTTCCATTCAAGGCAAAAATGTGCTAGTATTTTTCTGAGTGTAGGTGAAAGTGAATGCTGCTCCTAAGGCAAAACCAGGGCGAGGCAATGAACTTGACGCTGGCAACTGCACAAATATCGAATTACACATTTTCCATATGTCATCTCAGTGGCGAGAGCTATAAATACACCACAGCATCTAGGCAACCACACACTTGAAAGCTAAAAGCAGAGTGCGTGGGTGCCCACAGTGTGCAGAGTGAAGAAAGGAAGGAACGAACAAAGGAACGAAGGAAGAGAGCCCGTCAAAGGATTAGCTGTTTAAGCAGTGGAACAGGTACTTTCAAGTACTCCCTCAACATGAGACCGGCTAGCCGCGTTGGCCAGCGAAATTACCAACACTCCGCAAATCCATTAATGATCAATGAATTACTGAGACCCAGTTTATTGTCGCAATTGATGTTGCTGTTGTTGTTATTGTTATCCATAACAATGAGGCCGACGGCAGCGATAATGGCACAGTTGCCACAACTGGAGGATTTGGCCTCACACCACTCGGCCCATCAGCCACATGCCAGAA
This sequence comes from Drosophila setosimentum, assembly GCA_035043505.1. Classification (NCBI taxonomy): domain Eukaryota; kingdom Metazoa; phylum Arthropoda; class Insecta; order Diptera; family Drosophilidae; genus Drosophila; species Drosophila setosimentum. The sequence continues at coordinate 4,255,475 of JAWNMY010000076.1, read as the reverse complement.
GCAATTACCATGACCCAAACGGGGAGCCGTTTGCCGGATTAGCAGGATATGCGAGTACACGACATTATTATGGTGGCTCTGCCGACGGCCAGGCGTTGTCGTTCGATGATTATAGCGGAGGCGGTGACGGTGGAGGGGGCGTTGGCGTTGGCGTTGACGTTGGCGGCCTCGTGGGTGACTTGGCAGCGGCACCATATGCAAATTATCAGCCAAAAGCCGTCAGTGGTGTTCTTGGTAGCAAGGCCAACGGCTTTGTGCCAACAACAACCACAGGCGAACTACACGATAACTACAACAACAGATTGCAGTCGGAGGGCAAAATCGATTTTGTCATTAATACAGCAAATTATGAACTCGATGTCAATGGAGAGACAGTACAGCAGCAGCAACAAGGGCGTGAACAACATCCGACTGACGTCTACCATCCAAGCTATTCATATCTGCCACAGGCGCCACCGAAACAGCCTCTGCCTTTGCGCGATTATCGTATTGAGCAATTTTCCAATTATGTGCATGCAGCTCAATTGGCCGGGGAGGAGCAGGAGAGGATGTCATTGCAGCCGCGACAAGTGAATGATGACAGCGACCAAGTTTTTAGAGAGCAGCGACCCGAATTTATCTTTCCTGTGAATCGACAACAAAGATCTCAGGTGCCCCAGCCCCAGCCCCAGCCCCAGCCCCAGCATCAACACCAGCAATCGCACCCGCCACAAGCAGAGGATCAGCAATTGCTCTACTCCCAGTCACAAAATCACATTGCCAATTTACCAGCGACCATCCTGCCCAATTCTCTGCCACCGATTACATCCAGTGTGCATCACACACCGGCGAGCCACAAGGCGATTGCTGGACTGCCACTGTCGAAGCACATTGAGATCACCAAGCATGTGCCGATAACGCATTATAAAAAGCAACTTGTGCCCTTCAAACAGCCGATCGAGCTGCGAGTTCCTCGACCCGTAATCACAGCTATTCCCAAGCCAATTGCCATCAAGATACCAGTGCCCCGGATGGTGCCAGTGCCCCAACTGCAAGAGGTTAAGATACCAATCGAAAAAGTGAAGACCTTTCCTGTGGAGCAACCGATACCATTTGTCGTTGAGCGGCGAGTGCCGTACCGAGTAGAGAAGGCAGTAGCCCAGCCCATCTACTATCCGTATCCGGTTAAAGTGCCCATTGTACGCACAGTGGTGCACAAGCAGCGCCCACAATACGGAATGTCCCCACTGGCAATTGGCTCTTATGGAGGTTGGAATGCTGGCAATCAGTTGCTGGGATAGACCAGCTTTCAAACCAACGAAGATTAATTATATTTATAACAATTTTTTTTTTATATATATATGCATTAATGTGTACGTCATGGAAGTATTTCAACTGAAAGTGCGATCGGCATACAAAAATTACACAACGAAGATTAATTATATTTATAACAATTTTTTTTTTTAATATATATATGCATAATTGTGTACATCATGGAAGTATTTCAACTGGAAGTGCGATCGGCATACAAAAATGACACACTACGATTTGAACAGTCTTGGGATAATTATCTCTTCCTAAAAATTTACAATATTTCGTAATTTAATTAATTTAATGACACATACTCACATTGTATATTTCTGAGGTTTTTTTTTTAGTAGTTATGTTTTTAATAAACAAAACTTTACCCAACATTTCGTTATTGTGATAAACGGGTGTTTTTAAATCTTAGCTAATCTCTGATAAATTGTCGGCTTCGACGAGATTATTGCAAAAATTCCATTCCGATCATATCATTAATTTAAACACTTTAAAATTTGAAGATTGTTAACTAAAAATTGTTAAACGGTCATGAGTCAGCTTTTGGAATACTTCTTACTCAGCTTGTTTTAAACCCGTCGGCGTCAAAAGCGAAATAATTGCAATTAGTGCCCCCCAAAAAATAAAAAGGGGTGTTAAGACTACAATGCAACTGAGAAACTTTCACCCCAGCACAGCTGAGACGAGCATAGCCAAAACGAAGTCATTTAAGCCGGTAGAGTCACAGAGCAACCTCCAAATGAAGAAAAGTAGCCAAGTAAAACTTTTTAATTGAGCTAAGATCCAACAAATGCGGCTAATAAATATGTATTGAAGTACTGTAGGGCGAGGACTAGGGGTGGAAGTGCAAGCCAATGCAACTGCTAATTGCCAAATGTAACTCCAACAACAACAACAACAACAACAACAATGGCAACAGCTTGAACAACAACCTACAACAATGCTACACAAAATAAACGCGAGGTTCAACTTCAGAGCGGCGTTAGCGAAACAGAAACAAAATTAGCCAAAAAGTAAATTCTTGACTCAGCTCAGCTTGTTGTTAGCTGGCAGCTGAATGTTGCTGATGGAATTTGCTGCAAGTTATTGCCGACTAATGAAATTAACGCTAATTGACTCGGATGTCCTATGCCAGTGCATATTGTTCTTGTTGCTGTTTTTGCTGTTGTTGCTGTTGTTGTTACTGGCCTTTGAAAATTTTTGTGCAGCGTCCTTGCATTATTTATTTGACTCGTGCATTGTTGACCAGAGGCTAAACAAAATAACCAAAACAAATCGCATCTATTAATGATAAATGGACAACCGCATCGATAATAGGACGAGTGTCTGACCTAATCAAAGGCTTACGTCACCTCCAGCAAACATTTGCTACAATATTGCGGTAACGCGAAATTAGAAATCATTGGACCAAATGATCAATCTATCTAACAAATGAACTATTGTGTGTTTTCGCTTTAATTTCTGCGTACACTGAGGGAAACCACATTGTGTAACAACAATTTTTTTGGTTTTTAAATTTTTTATTTATTTTAAGACATATTATCATTATAAAAAGGGTTATTCAGGCAATTAAATAGAAATATTTTATTTAATGCATTCGATAGAAAAACGATTTCTCCATTCAAATTAAAAAGCTCAAATATTTTTCCACAATTTTGTTATTGCTCTAAGCACTTTGTTTTGGCTCTTTATAAAATTTATTTGAGTCAGTGGAAGTTAAGAAATGGTCAATCATATATACATTTATATATATATAAGCTTTTAATAGTATCGTTGTTATATTCTCGCAATTCATAAAGTCTTTGTTCTCTGAAATAATTTAATAACTAGTACACCCATTTACCAAAGCAGCCCCATCTGCTGACCCACTTATATCATTGATTTTCTCATTTTTGTCCCTTAATGTAGGCCTTAGTAAAAAAAAGAATTGATGGTTAGCCATTTTAATAATGACTGTAACTTTTATATTTAAGAAATAAAATTAATAATTATTTAAATCATCAAAAGTGGTAAGAGCCATTAATAATTATAATTATTTTTAAATCGAATATCTAAAATGCAATATGCTAAAAATAAATATATATATTTCTTTTTCAGTGCATATAAATCCATGAATGTGTATGCTCTGAATAAATATTTTACTATGTGATAGAGGACAGTGAACATAAATTCATAATTGCATCACCCGCAAAAACCACTTCGTTAAGAATTCTGTGGCTAGTTTAACAATTGTCTGTCCCACAGACTGGCCAGGGGCTGTACGAAGCCCCCAACTTTTAGCTGGGTTAACTGTGAATGGGGCAAATGCGAAAGCCGCAAATCGCAATGAACATGCACGCGGTCAAATTGGCAACCACGAGACTGCTGATGACGCTGGTTAAACGCTTGATATGAGCCGGGTGGCTGATTCTACCTGTCGATTGATGTTACATATATTAAATATTACGTATGCATATGTAGGCATATACCCAGCGGCACGTCTGACCTTCTGTGATATTCTGTGATTGCGTGCAATTAATTTATTCACATGAGTCAAGTGTGGATGGGTTAAGATACACACAGCAAAAACACTTGGTAAGATGAGATGCCTAATTTCAAAGCGCACAGATGCCAACAGTGACAAGTGTGAATGTGGAGGCGTTCGTTCGAGCATGAAAATGACTTTATAATTTGGCGAATGATGGCGCACTTTTTGTTTTGTTGGCCAAGTTAAGGAAGCGTCTGCTGCCTGCTGCCTGCTGACTGCTTGTGTATCCTAAACATAAACATTAAAAATTAATCAGCACTTCTACCTCAAAAAACTTTTCATAATTTCTGCGCAACCAACAACAACAAGTTGAAAGGGTTAAGTGGTGGGTGCACAACGCAAGGAAATGGAGCGACAAAAGGAACCGTTTTTTGAAAAATGACAGCAAAGTTACACACACACACACACACCGACAGAGAAGCAAAAAACAATTGCAACACCCCCCCCCCCCCCCCCAGCGCCCTCGCTGGACCACAGCTCCGAAAACTTTTCAACCATTTCGTGGGTCACGCGAACCCCTTTTAGAGTTGGCCTGGCCAGCAACCATTTTTGGTTTTCAAATTTATGTGCGACATAAAACTTGGACTCAGGTGGATGTAATTTTTGATGTTCATCCAGCGCTGCTTTACTTAGTGTTAACACACTTTCTGGGTTGTTTTATATCAGCTTTAATTGGTTATATGCTGGCCAAAAATTCAGCGTGACTAAGAGGTAGCTTCAGATACACCCAGAAAAAAAAATTGCCAAGAGCAAGCAATCCAATATCTAATAAGTTAGACAGTTTAACTCAACTCAAGCTTACATCATTGAAAAAGCCAAATTTGTCTCTAAGGATAAGTCTTGTGCAGCTTAAATATTGGTAATTAACTAACTAAGTAGTTTGTTAGCTTTTAAGGCTGTTTTTCTTGATTGTCAACTAAATCTTGTCAACTTGTTGCCCTTAAATCGTACAAACTATTATCGAACAAACTGAGAGACCCTTATACATATATATCGATTTGAATATTTTAGTAATAACTTTTTTGCTAAGTGTAAGCATGAGAAACAGTGTATTTGGCTTACAGTCAGGCAGAACATTATCGCAGTTTATTGCCATGAAAAGTGTTCTCTTTTCCTGATGGCAAACCGGCGTATGAGTGATATTTCTTGTTTGAAATTTATGTGATGCTTCTTAGCATAGACCTGTGCACATGCATAAATATATATATATATATATATATGTATATATATACAGATATGCTCATATATATGTTCATATATAGGTGTGTGTATATATGTATGTGCGTGTGTAAGCATCGTAAAAGTAAAGTGCAGCTACTGTTATATTTTGTGATTACCATAAACTATTTACACACTACTTTAATAATCTTCAGTGCACAGCAGTAAAAATGTTGGCAAGTTTAATGCTCGGTCATATGTACATATATAGGCAGCCCCAAAAAGGCATAAAACGCTTTTTGTCAAGTGACTGAACCAAGCCTTTCAGTTGCTATACAAACTTGGAGTAGTTTTTGCAAGCTCCTCAGGTGAATAATCGCAATTAAAGAGTTTAGAAAATACAGGTGCAACGAGTTGTGTTCATTTTGCATTTACTCTTTTTGCCTTGGGGTGCATTAAACTTTATACATCGAACAGTTGCAAAGTTTAAGAGATCCTTTTTCAATGGTTAAGGGAACATTATCTTCAATTGACTAGCTGCTGTCTTCTGCAGCCCATCATCAGATATGTCCCTTAATAGAAAAAATGTGTGACAAGCACTCCGATTTCATACAGCAATTCTAATTAAAAAATGTTGCAGGCACATATGTCTAATGTTCTGCATACTCCACACACACATACGCATATACACACATACACACATACACACATACAGGAACGTAAGCTACGTCAACTGCTATTATAAAATCAGTCGTCAGTTCATAAAAATGAAAGAGCAAACAGGACTGACCCACATTTCAAACTGTGGCCATAACTCGTGTTACCAAACGCATAATTAGCAAAAATGACAGAAACAGATCAGCAGCCAATAACTTTGAACAAACCTACATACGATATGAATACGATAAATTCAATGAACAAGTTGAGTGGACCAAACATGAAGCAACTTCACTGCAGTTCCATGAACACGCTGACAGAACATTATTTATTGCCCGGTTAGGTAGAAGCAATATCTCTGGCTACGTCTAACTTCAGCTCATATTCACGTATCCTCTTGCAATAAATAATTTAGCAATTTGCCATGCCTTAACGGGGCTAAGCAATGCTGCCGAGAGACTCCTACACAAGTTGCAAGATAAGAATGGCCAACTAACAGTCATTTATATACACAATATATGAGCTGCACACTGAGACTTGTCGATGCCAGAAAGAGCACCAATTAAAATGTGTATGCATATACAATTATTTATTGTATATACATTTTCAACTCAGTGAAAACAAGTTCAGGCCTGTAATCGGTGGCTTAAGGTACTTCAGTATTACTTGATGGAAAACCTACTTTTTCCGGTACATCAACTTGTTGGAATAGTCATTAAAATGAGCTGAGCTCGTACACAATTTCAAAATGTCAAAAGTCCTAAAAACTTCCATAACGGCGCTTTAATTCCAATAACACATGCTATTCCTGGTATTTAATGCACAGCGAGAAATAATCAAGTATTTGCAACCTATAGCCATCTTGTACAGCAAATGTAATATATGTTTTATCTAGATCTTCGAATTATTCTCAGTGTGCCATTTGCAAAAACAAAGTCTAGTTAAGGCCATTTGTATGCGCATTTCGGTTGCCACAGCCACATATGAAATTGTACGCTGGCAGCCATCTGGTAATTGGCAACTTATTTAAGCCATTTATATGCCAAGGGGGGACGGTGCAGCTAGGCGCAGGTATGGTATACGCTTTGCGATATACAGTATACGGGCGATACGTAAATCATTTTATCTAACAGCAGATATGGAGTCCCCTCCAACATACACATATGTACTTAAATAACCATGTCCCATCCGTGTCCTGGAGACTGTCGGCGCCATTTGCAAAGTCGGTTGGTTGGTTGGTTGGTTGGTTGGTTTAGCACGTGCCGCGCTCTGTGACGGAGTTTGGATGGGCAAACCCGTTACAAATCCCACCACATGGCCAAAATCTAAGGCAGCTGCAGCGAATATAAAAAATAATAAAAAAAAAACATTAAACAAAAAAAAAACAGAGAAAATCCACTGAATTGTGTGGACGTCAAGAAGTATGTGTTAGAGCCGCCAGCGCAGTGACAGAGGATAAAAGTATTCCCACTTATAAGTAGCTTGAGAGGAGTCCCAACTGATGGTGAAATATGTTCATATGTTTCGCACTCAATAAAACGTGAATTAAATAAACTGAATTCAAGTTTAAAATGCAGCTCTGAGTAGAATATGTCTGTGTGTGCTTCTGAATCTACACTTATTAGAGTGCTATATGTGATTATGCATTGTGTCATATTTTTGGGAAAACATGTACAAAAAATATTTATACATATAAATAACACGCTGAGGCAAACTTTATTTATATATTTATTATTTTTTTATTTTTCTTTTTTTGGCTATAGACTGTGACTATAATTTGGAAAGCAGGCGTTCAACTTTCATTGTGCAAAAGTTTTTTAATAAAAATACAAACTAGTTGCTACAAAATGGCACAGACACCCACCCACCACACCCATACAAAGGCATAAGCGAGAAGACATTATTAAAATCAACTACTTGGTTGGCTGCAACTGCATCTGCTTGCAATTATGTTTAAAGCATTTAATTTAGTCTGTGCTTTAGCAGTTTTTCCTATTAATTCAGTTATCTCATTAGAACATTAACTTATATGCATGCATCTGTTTTTATTTGCTCAGCAACAAATTTACGTGCAACTTATGGAAAAAATCACTGCTCTCCAAAAATCAAGATTTTCTTTGTTGCTCAAATTAAACAGAATTTTTATCCCAAATAAATAACAAAGTATGTAAGAATTATTGCATTGTAAGTCCAAACTAAAATTTCGTGATTTTCATATTTGAAGAGTTTGCTTTACGTACAACAAAAATTCATCTTAAATAAATAATAAATCAATTCATGGATTTGTAGCAAAAGCGATAGTAAAATCAACTTGAAAGAAATTGAAATATTCGTTTTAATACCTAATATTTTAAGAGTTTACTTTGATATCATCGTAGCATACTCATTGGATAAAGCTTATAAACATTGATGAGTTGATGAGCCACAGTTGTATCAAGTGTGTAAACACCACACAGACACTCACACACACACACACACACACACACACAAAGAAAGAGAGAGAGCGAGAGAGAGACACACTCATGCGACAGTGGAAAATACTTTGTATGCAAAATAAAGTGCTTGAAAAGTCACTTAAAGTGTGTTGTCGCAATAGCATTTCCCGCCCGGCATAAAGAGCGTAAAAAATGTTAAATGATAAATAAAATTTATAACCGCAACAACAAGAGCAGCAACATCAACATCCAACAGCGACATGCAAAGTCGTCAATGATGTGAATAGGGGAAAGGGGTGGGGGGAGGGGAGGGGATGTGTTTGGGGTGGGCGGTTGGCTGGCCAGCAAATGTTGCGAGAAAAAGGAGTTTTTACTGGTGTCTGCTCGTTGCTGGTTGCTCGTTGCTGGTTGCTGGTTGCTCGCTGCTTTGTTGTTGCAGGCGACATAATAAAATGCAATTTAGACATCAAAAATTCTCAGTAAATGGAGCGAGTGGAGAGCGCCAAGGACATGTACGCTGTGACAAAGACGAAGACGAAAAAAGAACCACAGACAGCCGCCACATGACTGACAAGCGGCTGGCAAAGCCAAAGCCAAAGGCAAAAGGGGAGAGGCACCACAACCAACACAACTGCGGGACCTGAGTATGACAAAACAGTCGGCGGATTAAAGGACGGAGGACGGAGGACGGAGGACGCAGGACGAAGGACACAGGACGCAGGCATACAAATGGCAAATGGCAAAGGCGAAGGCAAAGGCGAAGGCAAAGTGTGCGTGCGAATTGTACAAAATAGCAGCAAAATAGGAAAAGCAGTGCATGCAAGCAATTGAGTTTTATTTTGTCAGGACTTGGCAGATGAGCAATGAGCAATGAGCAATGAGCAACGAAGAATGATGAATGATATTTGCCAGTGCTGCTCCTCTAACTATAACGAACGAGCTGACGAGGGCAAGGACCTATCTGCTATCTATCTGACTATCTATCTATCCGTCGGATGCGAATAAATTACAATAATTTAATGACAGTTAATAAGTTATTTAAATTATGCAATGCAATGCGAAAGCAAACTTAAAGCCAGAAATTAATGGAAACTATCAGCAAGCAAAGCACTGCTTTATAGAAGCACTCAAGGTGACAGCGGGTCAAGGCAATGATATGGAAGTGAGTGAGGGTGAGCCAGAGGGAATGAGAGCTGTGCATTCCAACGCGTCGCAGAGGAAAACAAAAGGTGTGCTCTTAATTTAATTAGAGTTTGCGTGTTGGGGTTGCACAGCTCCACTCAACTCAGCTCGGCTCTGTTTGGCTCAGTTCAGTTCAGCTTCGTGCCACACCAAAAGCCAATGTCGAAATTGCTTGAATTGCGCCGTGGACATAAGGATATTCCGCCTCTACACTCAACTCTGAATGTAATGGTCTGAAAATAGCATTTGACAGTTTACAAAACAACAGCCACAACAAAAACATCCGCCTAAATACATTTTATTTCGTTTAACACAATTTCATTCGGTGCGCCTTAAGCGAATCAAACTTAAATAAATATAAACTGGCTGGGACACGAGGCAAGACTGCGACTGTGTACATAATAAATGCAGCGTAAAATCACAGCCAAATACAAGTAAGCGTATGTCTGGTAGGGAGTGCTAGACTAACAAGTTACTCTGTATAATAATAAATACCCAACTCTTTGAAATAAAGTTTGAATTGATCTCTTTCTAAAATCTGTGTTTTTTCTCTACTTCATTTTTATACGTATAGAACTTTTACTTTAACTTTTTTTAATTGTATTATTAAACCTAATAATTTTAATATCACACACACAAATATGTGATGTAGCTTATAGCTTATTTCAAATTTGTACAATGTTTGCTTTTTAATCGGAAATCATTTTCTTCACAATGAAATCTGAATCTGCATCTGATCAATTTCTATTTATTTATATCTGCCAATGTCAATATTTTTACCAAATTTAGATGACCTTTTCTTAAAAATTGTGATTTCTCTTAATCAGAAATCCTATTCTCTTCTGATTTTTTGGAAGTTGGGATAGCTATCGATTCTATTCTTGATATGTGTTTATTTAAATATGGTTCTTGCTCAAATAACAGAAAATGGATCGAGTCTATATGCCATATTTCAGTACTCTTGCCCCTGACTATAATGCTGAACAAAGATCAGGAAGCGTACCTTATGATACCCGATTTGAACAATTTTCAGAATACAGGATATACATAAATAAAAAAAAAAGACAGCCACGACGTCATCTGACGGATGCTACAAATGAATTAATGCGGTGGTTTCGTGTGTTTCATATGTAAGTACTTATTTCTGGATTCAAACGAATGCAAATTGATGTAATGTTAAATGAGTCACAAAATTGGAATACATAACACAAGCTTTTTGGTTTAACAAAATTCATTTAAGAACTCGACAAATGAATTTGCATGAAAACTGTTGCAAATCCCTTTGACGATGTCGTTTTTTATTTATTTTCTTTTTTTTTTGCTTTACAGGACATTTATGATTTAATGAACTTAATGGTTATGGAATGAGGGTTAAAGTGAAGTGCAGCTGCTTCCGCATCCTCATCCACATCGTCTTCCATGTCTACCACCAGCTTTTGACCTTATGCAAGACGGTCTTGAATACGGGCACCTTAACAGGGAATGGCTTGGGTACCTTTACGGGCAAATATTTGATCACTGTGTATGGGACACGTTTCTCTACAGGCACTGGAATGTGCTTCTCCACTGGATAGGGCACAATGCGCTCCACTGGCACTTTTAATTCCTTCTCAATGGGCACTTGCACCTGTTTGGTGATGGGAATGTGAATGGGCACCGGTTTCTTAATGGGAATGATGACCGCATGAGAGATGGGTATTTTTACGGGTTTCTCAACGGGGACATGTTGCTTCTTCACATGCTTCACGGGCACATAGTTGATGATATCCACATGATGATGATGATGACCGTGCGACGATTGCGATTGCTGATATGAATCATGTGAATCGTGGCCATTGGATTCGGCTAGAAAATTGGAGCTGTGCTCCTCCGCATCACTTGCTTTATCCTCGTGCGAAGGTGCAAAGTAGGAGGCGTGTTCCAATTGCTCCTGCTGTTGCTGTTGCTCTTCGGCATGATGCTCCTGCAATCCCTCATAGCCGGAATGTTGATAATTTCCCACAGAGATTTTATCGTAGGCATAATGATTGCCCGCCTGCTGACTCTGATGTTGATGTTGAGACTGGTCGATGTCGCTAAAAGATGGCAGATAGGCGGACGAGTAATCCCCCTCAGCTGGAAAATTGTATGTATATTGCTGGTGATGTTGTTGCTGTTGCGGCTGCTGTTGCTGAATGTGCTCATCTCCGGCAGCGATGCTGCCGTAACCGATGCTTCGTCCCGCCTCCGTATCAGCATAATCGTTGGCAGTTGCCGCCACCGCTGCGACTGCTTCAGTATCCTCGTGCTGCTCCTCATAAATTGGTATCTCTTGTTTTGACAGTGTCTCGGTGAGCGTGGGCGCCACTGAGGCGTAGCCGTTGCTAATATGTCCCATGCCCGAGAGATTTGTGAGCCCATTAAGCATCGCTCCCAGTCCACCATGGCCATAGCTACCAAAGGAATTGCTTCTATAGCTGCGACGCTCGCCACCTCCATTTGTCGCAGCTGCTCCTCCTTCTGCTGCTGATGTTGATGCCACATCATGCTTCAAGGCGTAGCGTTGCAATGGTCTGTGCAACATGGACGTGCTCGGCTCTCCCAAAGGCAGCCAACGATTATCGTACTGGCCATAACTGCCGCTATATAACGATGTCTGAAGGCCGTCATTCGTGCTCGTCCTCGTCGCAAGTCCTGGCATTGATGAAGCTTTCAGCGGCATGACAATGCAGACAATTGCCACAGCCACAATGAGCGGCATTTGCTGTGCGGGTGGGTATATAAAAATGCGATGCAAATTATTATTTTAAAAGGTAGAGTGCTGTAAAAATGTATGTGCAAAATATGCCCGCGTCTGCTGCGCTTCTCTCTGCTTTGAGTGTATGCATTTTTAATAAACGCCAAGCTGCGAACAATTATTATCAACAATACTTAGGTGGGCATCCTTCTCAGCCCGCCCACTCACCAGATTGGAGTTGGCCATTTGGCTTGGTTATTCGGCGGCTTTCTGTTCAGTGAGTTTTGCCCGACAGACCTTGTTGCTGGCTGTGCGGCTGCAATGGAAATGTTTGCCGTTTGTATTTGGCCCGCGTTTATATACAGCAGTTTTCCTATTGCAGTAGGACAAACAACAAATATTTTCCTATTACACAATCCGCCACAAACTCAGCCCCAGTAATTTCTTTTCTTTTTTTTTGTATTTTTTTTTTTTGTTTATAGAAGGCGGCCGACGTCGCCATTCAGCTGTCGTCGTGCAGCAGTCAGTGCCAAAGAGCCAAAGAGATTGTCTTGCATTTGTTTGACCCTCTCGACTTTGCTTACATTGTGTATATTTCTTTTTCTTTCTCTCCCTCTGCGACTGACTTTTAGGAGTCATAAGCTGGGGGCTTCTACTATTAACATTTCGCACCAATTTCTCTCCCTCTCTCTCTCTCTCTCTCTCTCTCTCTCTCTCTCTCTCTCTCTCTGTCTCTCTGCCACTCTCTCTTTCCTGTTTAATAGCGCATTTATGAATTAAGTTACGCGATCAATTTGAATCTGCAACTGCAACTGGAAAACCAGCTAAAGCCAAAAAAAAATACAGATTATCAATGATAAAATACCCTTGCAGATTGAATATATTAACTATTTATTTAGATGAATAACTATATCAAAGTGCAAGATAATTTGCTTTAAAGATCACTCAATTTTCCAGATTTTTATTTTTGAGTGATTTTCTAAAACAATAAATTTGGTAGAGCATTTATTTATTGCATGCTGGGAAAAGTCGTTTATTAAAGTACCTACCATGGACGTTACCCACTTTTTGCTAATGTAAGGTTCTTTTGTTGGGATAAAACTGCCCTCTCCTACCCCTCACTTGATCAGTCTGCATAAGACAAGTTATAAGTTAAAACAACAAAATACATTTCTTCCAAAGCACATCTTCATGTTATCTACCAACGTAATATACCCATATTGCACATGGTTATAGGGTAGAAATCTGATGGAAACGCAAATGGAGGTAAAATACAACATTAAAATTTTAATTGTATGCATGCAATTCGCAATTTGTGCTTAACTTGCAATGAAAACAACATCCTCTGCTGGACGAATTTATTCAAACTTCTTCCTCCATCTTGGCTTGATATTTTATGGCTACTTTTTGTCTGAAACCCCCTTTGAATAATTATGCTTTGAACTAATAAACAACATTGTTTCAAAATGATGTGTACTAAAATGCTCAATCAACTTATGATTAAACTAAAATATAGTTTTTAAATTATGTCTTAGCCAAAGAGATACTCTTACAAAAATTTGGATAGAAACAGAAAGATGATAAACACATAATAAACTTACAATTTCTTACTTTCCTAAATAATTATTAAACCATTTATCAGTACTTATTCATTGATTTTAAATGTATAATTTAATTGCTTCATTTTAAAATAATTTAATTCATAACTTTTATTTGAACTTTAACGCTTTACTGTATTCCACATTAAATAAATAAAAGTTTATATTATATAGATGCAATGATGTGATTTTTTCTTTTTTTCGGCTTACACATTGCGCGACAATTTTATAATGCCTCAATGGAAGCGTATACAAACACAATGGCCAAAACATTAAGTTCAAAGTCATTTTCCATTTGCCACGGCAAATGAACGAAGCCAACATCGACGTCGAGGAATAAACTGAAAATCCGGCACGCGCCAAACTTCATAATGAACCGAGCAACTATTTAGATAGTTGATGTCTTTTGCATGATCACGATTTGTCCGACTGTGCGTTTTGTGGCCTTCATAAGAAAAACAAACTTGCACTCATTCAAAGTCGCAATCAGGCATAGAGTCTCCATAGAGGCTGCATGAAGGTTGCTCAGGCAACCCGTCAGCTCTAGCTTAAAAGTGGTGCAACAACTTTGCCCGACTAGCGAGCAAGAGAGGCGAGAAGAGACAAGCCAGCGAAAGCTGAAGAGGCGAAAAGAGACAGCAAGCTGCTCTGCAGCTCCAAGTAGAGCGCACTTGATCCAAACTGACAAAAGCTGGCTGCTGTGATTTGCCTGAAATTTGACGTTACCGTTAAAAAAAAATAAAAAAAAAATGTAACTTGAAACTTTTTAAATTTTCATTGGTTTTGGGAGTCGCCTGCACATTTTTTATTTTTTGTCCAGGGTCCATGTCCGAATGCCCAAAAAGGTTAATTTTAATGGCTTAAAGATTTTCCTGAGCTTAAGCCATTGTTCAGCTGAAGTTGAATCTGTTTTCGTGGCCGGGCCGAAAGCCGAACAAAAAAAAAAAAAAAAAGTGAACGCCTTTTAAGTGCACCTGCAGACATGATGCTGCTGATTATATTTTTCTTGCCAAGCGTAACAGCTCGTTAGTATTTTCAAGTGATTTCCACTCATTTTCATTGCCTCATCCCGGCGCCCTCCCCCAACCAGCCCACAACTGCACTTCAAGCGACGAAGGCGAAGGTGAGCGGCATCGCGGCCCTGTCCAAAGGAAGTGTACTGATTTGAAAGGAAACAAACATTTTTTGGTGGCCTCGCTCGCCTCGTTGCCCAAGTATTTTTTCTTTCTTTCTTTCTTTCTGCTGGCCGTTACAATTTTTTATATTTTTTTTCTTTTTTTTTTTATTTTTTTTATACGTTTGCTGATGACTTTTATTTTTGTTGTTTTTTTTTATCGCAATTTACGCTTACTTCATTTCAATTACAATTACATGATTTCTTTCGAATGGCCGAGTGGTTGTGCAATTTAATGAACACTATACGCAAAATTGCACTAAACTTATGCAATTGAGGTCATGTTTAGGGCCTAAAGCACTAAACTTGTATATCATATTGTTAAATGCCTTTTTGTGTGTCTTCTGTCTATTTCCGGATTTTGAACCACAAATTCACCACTTGACAATTGAGTGTTTTCCAATACACATGAGAAATTGCTAAGCTCCCGTATCCATATAAAATATATACATATATATATATATATATATATATGCACACATGTATATCAATATATATTGTACCTATAAAAATTGAAATAAAAATGTTTTATTGACTGTTTCTGCTATTGCCTTTGAACCATTTGCAAACATTGTATGTGTGAAATTCTGTGCAATATTTTTGACACTCGAATTTTTGTCCAATGTTGCATATTTCAATGGATCTGAATAAAAATGTCAAACAACTATTTATTATGGGGCATTTGCATTTGTTTCTATGCATTCATATTTTGCTGTTGTTGTTTATCGTAAATACTGAAAAGCAATTGTAAATTTGTACGGAACAAATGCGGACAAACACAAAGAGCAGCAGCCGGGCAAATATTAAATATAAACAAAACTAGAGCAAAGTGAAAACAGTTACAGTCAGTTACAGTCATACTCCGACTGTGGAATACTCTGATACTAGTGATAAAGAACTGCGTGGGCTTAACCAATAAATATCTATTAAGAATCTGTGAAGGCGTTAGCTCATTAAATTTGGGAAATATAGACTTTTGAGATTTATGGGAGAGGGAAATTCTTGGAGGTGTTTGATTTTTTAGGAATAAGTTCCTTGCCACGTTTTGAAAGATATTACTAGCAATGCACCTTTCAAAATTGCTAACTCCAGCTATCAAATTGAGTGGGATAATTGGTTTTTTTCGACTAGATCGATACAATACTTGAAGGTGGTTATCAAACAAACGGTATCAAATCTTTCAAAACTTGGTGACTGTTTCTCTAAAATTGTGGCATATATATGGCTTTATCGATTTGCGATGATGGATTTCATAGCCCTCTGGTGGATGCTAGTGGCACCCCAATTTTAACACGTTATCTTAAGCAGACACATTGTAATATGTATTCCAAGTTTCAAAATGTACATTCTTTATGTGCTAAAGACTTCAAATGGGGAATATAAGCTTGAGCATAGACACATACAGATACCTACACCAAAATAATTGGATCGACTATAATGATTCCGAGTCCGAGGCACAGAGTCTGAGCACAGAGTCATAGAAAGAAAGCATCAGAAATACCGCAGTCTGGCCACAAGTGCTCAGTAACTACTATTTCAAACTCAGACACATATTATATATATTTATATATATTTATTTGCATACAAGCCTTTTGCCCCACATGACGAATACGCATTAAGAGCGAATTAGCACACGAAGCTCAAGAGTGCCCCAAGGGGCGGTAGCGGGGCAGTTTGTGGGAGGAAACGAACTAAATGCGCCACTTGTAGTATTAAATTCACTATGCACATTATATGTGAAGTGTCATAATAAGCACAAGTATGAGTTAACACACACACACACACACACACACACACACGCACACACCTACAAACACCTACACACACCTAAACACACAGATCAAGGAGTGTAGGGCTTCAATTTGTGTGGAAGTAGAAGTTTTAGTTCGCCTTTCATAAGCGACTAACTAATTAAGATAAGTGTGCCTGATTTTCATATTAATTGCACACAAACGGAACCCGTTGCGCTGCTCTTATCTAAAATGCTCCCGAGTAAAGCAAATCGTCAAACGTTGCTTGGTGACCAATGTGTGGCTGTGTGTAAATGCTTATTACGAGTAATAGGTGCGTGTGTATGTTCGTGTGTGTGTGTGTGTGTGTGTGTGTGTGTGTGAAAGGGAGGGGGAGAGGGGGCAGGGGCGTGACTGGCAAACATGAAGCAAAACAGGCAGCGTGCTTTTCAAGCGGACGTGGCTTACATGAGCATGTGTTTTTAAGCCTCGTTGGGTACAAAACAATTAATTTTACGCCACGCCCACACACACACACACACACACACACACACACATACATACATATGCGAGCACAGCACAATTCAGCCTCCTGTGAAATGTAAAGCATAAAAGCACCGCAACAACAACCGGAAACGGAAGCGCACAACTCTTTGCGCGAATTAATCACACAACAAGCACAACAAGAACAGTGACCAAGTACAGCATATCGTAAGAATGAAACGGTCACGCATAAGCCGCTTGCCCCAACTCCCCTTACATTTACTGCACACAGAAAAAAAAGCATCGCCCCAAGCTGTAGATAATCGCTCTAAAACTAAAAACATTATATTTTCGAAATGACAAACAACATTTTCCGAAAATTTATACAAGCTTCTTTTTTTATTAACTATAAAAGTACTAAATAAGATTCTTAGAGAAAAGCCTTTCTGGAATTGAGAAAATAGTTATACAATCCGCTACTGCTAAACTGATATGTTTTCTGACTTACAGAGTGCTATGTATAAGACAATTTTGAACATAAAAAATACCCTAGAAATTATACATATATTTTTTTTCAATTTGAGAGAAAGTTATTTTGGCATTAAGAAAAGAAAAAAATCTGGATTCATTCATTTCATAAGTATACTCTCCGAAAATAAATTAGGTTACTCTTGATGTGATTTTTTAAACTAAAGTAAATTTTTTTTCTGAGTGTGTTCTCACCCCTTTGAGCGTAGAGGAGTAGTTGAGTTGAGTTGAGTTGAGTTCAGTTGTGTTTTGCAGCACCCCAGCGAACGAAAGGACGAACGGACAGACGGACGGACGGCGAAACCCTTCCTTCCAGTAGTTTTCATCAGACCCCGAGCTCATTAACATGCTTACCGCCACCACACCCGCTCCAGCCTTAGACACCGTTGGGGGTTGCGTGATGCCGTGCTGTAGTTGGCTCGAATAGGGGCGTAATTGCGACGTGCACCTATAAGGCAAACGCGCCCAACGCTTACGCCGTACGTTGTATGGGCAACCGTGTGCGGCTATTTCGGGCATATTTTGTCAATCATTACGTTTTGTTTTTATTGTTTTTTAAAATGCGAATGTGGCAAGTGAAATTTAACGAGCAGCCTCTCGCTTTTCGCTTTATAATGCAAATTAAATAAACATGATTTTATATGATTTCGGTGTCTGCATTGTCAACGGACGAGAGTCCTGTCGACCGGGTCCTGTCGTGTAAGTCCTGTCCTGCCTTCTTTTGCCGTGCGAGTTCACCGTGTCAGTTTTATGGGTCGTCAGCCATTTGCCATTTGCCATTTGCCGAATGCGACATCTGCAACGCCTTCGAGTGTAATTTAATTGAATAATTAACCATTTTTATTGCCCAAGCTGCAATGCGTGTGTGTAGGTGTGTGTGTAGGTGTGTGTGTGTGTAGTATATATGTATAGTTGTGTGTACGGTTGTCCTTTGCATGTACATACATAAAAATATGCAAAACGTGTCATTTTAATTTACGAGCATACTGTTTGTGTAACCGCGACCACGACAGATAATAAACACGCGCAAAATTAAGTATACGCCCCGCATCTTTCGGACTGAAGCATGCCACAAACTTATTGTTCAAAACTAAACAAAATTTATATTTGCTGAAAGCAAGCATATTTTAGGCTAACTTCTGCATAAGTTGTACTCTTAAAAGCATTGTCCTTTCAATTGAATATATTTATTGCTTTCCTCTTAGTGCATAAAGTGTACACGGAGAAAATAAATGGTGTTGCTTTTGTTAAACAAATACAAAATACGTCCACAAATCTTTTATAACAATGATAAGCCTCTGCCTTTATAATTGGTGCTTGTTCACTATCGGAAGTAAATATGTATATTAAATGACATTCGCAAAGCGGAACCAGCTATGGATAAATTGAAACTTGTTCTGCTCAGGGTATATTGGAACTTATCTTCCAAATTGTAAGTCTCCAAACCTTAAAATCTGTGCGATTCGCATGCTCATACAAACGGACAAACTCGACTCTGCTTTAGATCCTGATCAAGAATATATATACTTACCTAATGTAGTCACAGACTCTTCTTTCTGCCTATTAAATTATTTGATTCCCATGATTATTTGATTCAGGTTATAAAATCAAAGACTTGAGTTGAGGTAAATCAAACTTTACTTTTCGATAACATATTTCTCGCTGTGTGGCTACTATAAGCTATGAAAAGGCATTTTATAAGGGGCATTGCACTTTGTTTGGAGACTTCGAGAAATAAATGGAGCTAACCTTACCATTAGAGCAAGCTGCTTTATTAGCTGGACTACTGACACTTTCCTGCTGTTGCCTTTGCCTGCAAATTGAGCGTATTATTTCAGAATATTCTGAACTTTCAGGCAGTGCAAAATTGATTTATAATGTATGCAATTGCTGCGGACATTAACACGGCCCACTGAACGTCAATTTTAATTCCAGGAAGTTTTTAATAATGTAACCCGACGTTTAAAAACTGCATTTATGGCAAAGTCAAACTTTTAACTGCATTAAATATTTAAATACGCAACTGTTGGCTCTGCTAAGGATCCAAATTGGAAAATCACTCCATATCCAATTGAATCAATAGTTTTACAAATGGCTCAAAGCATAATCACTACAACTGACAATGATCTGAGGAAAAGTGTTCCATTGGCTGCACTTGTGCAAAAACTTTTAGCACTCTCCACGACAATTTGAGCTCAGTTAAAGTAAAAGTTAAAGTTCAAATGTTGCAGTGCTTGGCCAGTGTTAAGCTTTATTTAAGGATTCCATGTACATTTGTTATGGCTATATTGTGCGTATTTTTTGGCACAATGTTCGCCATATCTATAAACGTAATTGGATATGTGGCTCTCTGACTTTTGGTTGGAAGAACTTTTCGATTGCTCCCGCTTGCAACACACGACCACACAGATACACGCAAACACACACACACACACACACAAACACACACTCAAACACAAACACGCACATACAAACATACATGCAGCCAGAACAAGACAAGTAAGGCTAAGCCACACGTCTCCTCGGGTGGAAATTGGCAACAATTGTAGCGCGCCACAAAATGCCAACCATAAAAAGTTTTATGAAAATTTCTAAACGCGCCGCGGTCTCAAAGCTCCCCCCCCCCCCCCATCCTCAAGCATCCTTTTTATTCGATGGGGTAAATAAGGGGGGGGGGGGGGTGGGAGGTGTGGTGGTAACTGGCCCATCAATTTACCAATTACTCGACTTGAAGTTGAGTGCATGTAATGTGAAAAACAGAAATAGTTGAGGAGAAGGCGTGGGGGGGGGGGGGTCGGGGGCACTGTTGAGTGTCTTTAAGCGTGTTTCTTTTATTCGCCAAGTGCTTGTAGTATAACATTGTGGCATCAAGTGTCAGCTTGTCTTTCACTATTGTCCCTTGCCCCCACTTTGATTGCTGCATCTAATTGCCACAATAATACCACACTCAGCCTAGATTGGAGGGCGGCACTTTTCTCCGTTTTCCGCTTCAACTTTGGCTACATGTCAAGATGTTGGTCAGATGGCTTCCGCTTTTCGGCAAATGCAACAGCTGCAGCTATTTTTGCTTCAGAGAAACCCCATTCATGCAACAATATTTCTACACTCGGCAAAATTATGCGAATCTTGTACTGATCATTTTCCAATTTTACTTTATTTATTTAGGGATAACTACAACCAGTCCACACTTCTTAAAAAATACCAGATGTTTTAAACTCAAAATTTATATTACTAATTTAATTATATTGAAATAAAATGAAGTAATAAGAAAATAAAATAAAGTATATAATATAATAAATGTGGTTATTAAATTGGGAATCGCTGAATAAACCCAATTGACACAAAATTTGTTAATCTTCAGTTGCTTATAAGTAACAAAAGTAAATCGTTCATAAGTCAGACAGAAAGATACATAAATATGTATATACAAAGGAAATATCGGCCAATCTCTGAAATGTGGATTAATTTAATTATACCACAGTTAACTTAAGAGAAGTAAAAATAGTAGAGTTAGCTGGTTAATTCTTATTGTAACTATGCCAGTTTATTTCTTAAAACCAACCCATTGCAAAAAATTTTTATTTTGTGTATTTATATGCTCTTTTTAAATATATATTTTTTTAATATATTTTGTCAAGTGTATAACAACAAAATAAAATGCAAATTTCTGCATTAAGTTTTTCGACACTAGCAAACTTTTTCGCCCAAAACTTTAGATATTTTCCATTTTTTTAAATATAATTTAAGCGTTTATAAAAGATAGAGTATGAGAGAGAGAGAGAGAGAGTGAGAGAGCACATTTTACACAGTCAAGAGACCCTTAAAGTTGCCACTATAAGTTGGCTATTAACTTGGCTTAATATTTTCGCTTTTCGTGGCCCACCTCAGTTTTAGACAATAACTATTTTTGCACTTAGCTGCAGTTGAAGCATAAAATTGATTTTTAATTGAAAATTGCTTGCATATTTTGTGGGTGCATCCCTGTTGTGGCTGTGTGTGTGTGTGTGAATGTCTTTCAACGTGAGTCGAGTACTGGCAAAATTGAAAACAGCAGGCAGCTTAATAAACCCTACAGCTTCAATGGCGTTGTCTAAATTTTCGGACTGCAACTGAGCATTCACCTGGGTTTCCATTAGTGTAAAATCAAATTTGAGCATTGACTTCATCAAACGTGACAATGTGCGCTTATCAGCAAGACAAAATGTCAAACGACAAAATTCTATATAAATTTGTCACCATAATTGAAACACCATATCTCCTAAGATCATTTTCTCTGTATAAACCAAAGATTGCTTCGTTTATTACGTGAATCAAATTTTAAACTAAACATAATTGCTTTGTATAAATTTTAGGTATAGCAATGATTTTATATCAAATTAATGTTTTTATAACGTATTTTTTCAATCGTTTTACCCAGAACCCATTAGAAATGGATAAATAGAGTTATTTAGTTTTGAGCAAAAGTCTGTAACAAGCAGAAGACTGCATCTCCGATCCCATAAAGTGTATATATGATTGAACAAAATCTACAGCCGAGTGGATATTGCCATGCAAATCTATCCATCTGTATGACACTATACGAGTTGGAGACTTAATTTGTAATATAAATACTCCGTATAACCCGGACAGATTAAGTTTTTATTTTAATTTAATCGATAACTGCATATGCTAGCAATAAAAGCTATAAATTCAAGGACATCAATATATAATATACACATGCATCAATTTAATCAGCAAAGGATGAGAAATACCAAAGTTATAATTCAATCTCATTATTATCAGCAGGCGCAGATATATTTTTATTTACTCTGCAGTTTCTGTGCCGGATATATGAAATGAGAGCTCACTTGCATAAGTTTGGGAATGCAAGACTTTTTAAAGGGAAATTTGGCAACAAAACTACAATATGTTCAAGGACTGCAGGATTCTTGAATGTTTGTAGTGATGATGGTTTGCTTTTGGGAAGATCGGCTGTATTAACATTGCTGCTAGGCAGGGGTATATATACATATATGCATATTGAAATGTAAAACCAAGACAAACGACGAAACGACGAAACAAATAGGAAACAACATGCACAGCAATGCCAACAACAATAACCATAAAAGCTGCCAGAGGTGCAACAGAAGCGTAGGCAAAGTCGTTGCACAAATAAATGGAGAAAGAGGAGGGGGAGCAGGAGCAGGAGCAGGAGCAGGAGCTGGATGAGCTGGGGCCAAAGCGACGTAGTCAAAACCAACCTGCAAACATGTTGAACTAGGTCAGGCTCTTAACATTTCGTCCGTGTGAACTTCGCCGCAGCAGCAGCAGCAGCAGCAGCAGCAGTAGGAGTAGCTGTTGCTGTGGCACTGGCAGCAGCTGCCGCCTTTTAACACCTCCTGCGGGCGGCAGAGCAGTGGACACACAGAGCATGCGCTTCGCATTTTATAACTTTCAGAAAAATGGGGCCCCTGCGGCGAATTCGCCTCGGGGCAATTCGCTCTAGCGTGTTATCAGCAACGGAATTGATGTTGCTCTTGTTTTTGTTGTTGTTGTTGCTGTTGTTGTTGTTGTTGTCCTGTGAACGATTGTTTTGTGCATTTCTCCCTTTTGAATATCAATTGCATTTTATTATAGTATGAGGCATTTATTGTTTTGTTTTGTTTGTTCAGTTTTTTCATTCGTTTTCTGCTAGCGGCAACATCGCGTGTCCGCAAGCCAAGCAGCAGATGGCACTTTCCACAACAACAACAGCAACAACAACAGCAACAACAACAGCAGCAACAACAACAACAACAACAAGGACAACATTAACAGAAATTTTCTTGCACATTTGGCTTTTGTCGAGCCGTGTCGTGTGCTGACATTGCCAAAAACCACAGAAAAGCTCGTGCAGCTCGGTCGTCACCCTGTCCCATGTCTCATGTCCCATGTCCCATGGTCTCCTGTCTCCTGTTACCAGTCATAAACAGCGTTGTTCCATTCTTGCCTGGCTGCCTGCCTGCCTGCCTGCCTGCTTGCCTTGTTTTCTTTCTTTGTGGGCCATATGCATGTAATTATTTTTGCAAAAATATTTCAATGCAAATATTGCAGAGCCTCATTCTGCATCATGTGCATACTTTATGCACTTTTCCTTTTCGTTTGACAGCAAAATGTGTATGACCGACTTATATTATTATATTTCTTCACTTTTTTTTTTTTTGGTTGAACTGGGCGCAATTTATTTGTGACTGTTACAGTTATATTGCCGCAAATTAAATACAAAAATTTTAAATTATATTTGCCAAATGCGGCAACAATAAAACAACAATTTTATATATGCAAATTGATGTTGGCACTCAGCGCCCAAAAAAAAAAAAAAAATGAGCAAACTTAATGGGCAACAAATTCGAATACGAATACGAAACGTACAAAAGTGAATTTTCGCAGCTAAATATTTACTTTTCAAGAAGGCAAAAGCCTTAATACAGTTAGCCAAACTCCCCTTCTACCAACCTCCCGCCCCTCCCCCCCTTTCGTTTGTCCCTACGGAATGTTAAATGCAATGGGCTGAAAATTCGCTCAAGCAAACGATAATTATCAGACACATACAGACGTTTGCTGGCAACACACATTCTCTCACTTTTAAATATTTCCAAATATTGATGCCTAGTTGTACCCTGTACATTTTGTATATTTAACAATTTTATACAGAGAGTGTTCATCAATAGCCATATTATCATAATCCGTTTCGATTTCGGATTATTCTGTTAACCCAATTTATTATCTAAACTGCATCTTAAAAGTATTCAGCTTAAAATAGATCAAGCAATGTAAACGGAACCAAAACAATTGTTTCATTTATAATATTGTTTAAGAAAACTTTTAATTGATTCGTAAAAAAATAATCAATGAAGGGACTTCACAATCAACTGCAGCTGTGGAACAGAACAATTATCCTTTTGATTTTAGTAAGATAAAGAATAAAAGATGTGCTTGGGTATCCTCGACTTCCATACCAGGATACTGTCTTGTCAGGCGTTCGCTGCTGTTTCATTTTCCAATTTTTAAGGCAAAAGCTAAGACGCTGGTAAAAGAAGCTTGACAGCCACATCCTGCGAAATCTTGCGCCCTGTGTAACTTTTGCGTTAACATTATTTTATTTAATTAGGTAAATGTATGCAAGCCCAGCAATCCCACATAAAATTCAATATACATATATACACATATACACATATACATATATACTCATATGTATGTATGTATGTATGTATGTATGTATGTATGTATATTTGTATGCATGTACATGGCCGGGAAGTAAGACAACACATGTTGTTGTAATTACAACCGCGTTTAATAAAGCTGCCTGCCTACTTCTGGCTTCTAATTGTAAATATGCCACATTCCCAGTGTGTATGTGCTTGGGCAATGGAGGCAATGTACATTAATTGTTGGCAGTAAAACTTTAAAGGCATTCATTTTGAAAAATTAACTACCTAGCTGAGGCACAAGTGTACCTAAGTAGGCACATTTCAACAGCAATGTGTGATTACTTACATTTTTTCTACAATTTTCTATTTCTTACCATTTACGCTCTCCGCTTGCTGTTAGACATTCTTTAAAGACATTAAATTATTTTGAATAATTGGTTCCATTTTCGAATTAAAGCATTCTCAAACTTCTTCAATTTAGTATGATTTATTATAAATGTAAATTATTTAGAGAAAGTTTGTATTTATATGAAAGATTTATAACTGGTTAATACAATTAGTTAGGGCTCTTAACTCCTTCTAAGATATGAGATTGGATCTGTGTTGAAAGCGCAAGCACTATGATAAGATAGTTAAGAATACTTAATATTTAGTTCTAAAATGAAATCTATTTGATCTTTTAGTAAATGTTACTTTAATTATTATCGATATTAAATACCAAACTGCTTCATTGATTATTATAAGTATGTTGAATGCATTTTTATTCAAAGGTCCTATTCGAATAAAACAATTATATAGATTATTTAAAGTCATTCAAAAAACTTTTCACAAACAATGAAAATTTAAAATTCTTCTTTTCCTTATGCTTTTTTTGATTTTTCTTATGACGGAATATTTCTCATAACACGGCCATATCCTGACGGATCCCTGCGATTTTTGTTGCGTAGGAATGGTGCCAAAAGTAGAAGGATCAGTGGGTAAAGTATCTGCAGTTGCCGAAGTGTGCTGACAGTGGGAGGTGGAGTCTGTGGCTAAAGATTATCAGGTTAATTTTGACTAGGTAGTCCCATGTCTGGAAGCCGATGGCAAACAGCCCGACGCCTGCAATTATAACTAAACGTGGTCAAATAAAATAATATAAATATCTTTGGTAATGTAAGTATCTCGATATCATTCTGCCAGACTCTGTCTTACCGGCTTTCATATTTGTGTGCACTTGTTAAATATTTTGTAATCAGCTCACACGTCTAGATTAATACTTGTCTGCTTGTCAAAAGCTAACAGTCGGTTAGCCGTCAGCCAACTAGCCGGCTGTGGAAATTAAATTAAATTGAAAACAATATCGGAAATGTCAAATATCGTTAATACGTTTAGACTCGCGTAATTCTTTTATAATCGGATAAGAAATTAACAGACCAATTAGCTCAGCTACTTGCCAATCATTTAGTCAATTATGATATTATGTTGTCATCGGCATTAAACCTGATTCAGACACAAACTAACAAATGCGATAACTGCTAAATATACAACTACGGCAACAATTGAGCAAAATTCCCAACAATCTTCCTATAAAAACATGAGCGAAGATTGAAGTTATTTTAGTTAATTATGACATAATCGTATTGACTTACAACTATAATGAATAATTCAGAATATACAAATATTTTCAACAAACTGAGGATGATGGAGTGTAGTCATCAATTATATTATATTATATAGATTTTCCAATGAACTACCATTAAAAATTGAGCGAGGATATTAAGTGGCTATTTATGATATTTATATAATATATATATATAGTAATTGCATGTGGAATATCTGCTAGTCGTGCATAGTTTCAACTGCTGAATACTCAACTGGCCTTTACACATATTAATCAATTAAAATTGGTAAATTGATAAATCAAAAAACCTATGTAAATTACCCATTTCAAGAATGTACTGCAAGAATATCCAAATCGTACTTGTATTTTCCGAAAAAAAATTAACAAGGGTTTTGTGCTTTCCACTCAGTTTTCTTTCGCCGTGACGTTAAGTCTTCTTCTTTGGTCTTTGGTTTCTTAGGTAATCCCATAATCCATAGATGCAGTTCGTTGCGACAGCAACCCAACACGTAAGGATTTGGCCAAGTTAGAGCCGGTTTTCCTCTAAAGGTATGCTGCATTTTAGTTGTGCTTGAGGGCGACTTAGCCAGGTCAACAACATAACTGTGTGCCACTTCTGAATTTAGTCAGTGCAGCAACCAAATTGTTGTCTGCATTCTGCATTAATTGAAATCTAAATATTGACTTTGATAATACTTTTTGTTTATTAATATTTTTATTGATTTTGTGTTTTATACATTTTTTTCTTGCTTGATTTTTGTTTTAGTGTTTAGTATATATATTTATTTATATATATATATATATATATATATATATATATATATATTTATTCTCCCGCATATCCATACCGTGATACAGTTCTCCCCACAAATACAATATGTGTTTTTTGCTTGTAAATATGATATACAATAAAAATGTCTATACAATTAAGGATACAAAAGTGGTTAATTTTAAGCTTAAGCTATAAATTATGTCTTCCAGTAATTAAGAGCAAAAGTATTTGTTTACAGATAGATAGGTAGATTTAAAGTACAAATCATATAAGGAGTAATAGAGATAGATATTAGCATAGTATATATATAGTACATTTTGAAATCACTTTGAACTTAGACACTAAACAGCGAAAGCAATTCAAAAAAAATAACCAAAGTGTTCAGCATAAAACTCAATAAACTGAAATTGAAAATCATCAACATTGTTGCAACCAAAACACAACACAAAATCGCTAAGCTTTTTAAATGTCACACTCTCGAGTAAAACAATGAAGGCATTATGTAATTTGTATCTTCCAATTTCAATCAATCATATCAAGCAACTCAACCAAAATCTCAATCGCAATCGCGGTCTAAACCATTACCCAATCATATCTTTGAGCTTTACATATGTGTGTATGTATGTAGTTCACAAATATGTAGTAGTTTGGGTGCCATTGGCATACATGTACATATAATGTATGTATATTTTGTATAAATTTGTGTGTCGTAAATGTTTTTTTTTTCTCATCTTTAGCTTGAATTATTATTTAATTATTATTTTTGTTTTTAGCCATATATGACCTTGTCGGTATCTTTGATTAGCTAATGGAAATAACGTTTAAGTATGCGTGTATATATACATCAAAATATTTGTTATTAATTTGCAAACGCATATTGGCATTTGGATTTTATGTTTGATTTGGATTTAGTTTTGTTTTTTTCTTTGTAAAGTTTGTAAAAAGAAATTTAGCTACCCTCCGCAACTTAAATCGAATCAAAAAATAATAGCACTTGCGACTGACCACTGGCCTGTTTTCTTCTTCTTGTTTTTCTAATCTCTCTCCTTTGTTGTATGCCTCATCCTAATTGTGTTTTGTTTCTGTTGTCCCCCCTAACTGATTTGTCTCACACTGTGTTCGGTATCACTTTTGGTCAGCCATCTAAGCAGAAGAGCCGCGCGAAGCCTTAATCATTATTTTATACAATGTTTCATTGTTCTTTGTTTAATATGTTTGGAGTTTAATATGTTTGTTTTGTTTTCCGCATTATACGCTCGCTGATTAATGCCAGTTGGGAATTTTCAACGCACTCGCGAAGTCGGTCTGCAAAAAGCATAGAGTTCAGTTACAGTTCAAAAGAGAATACTTTATTAATAAAACACAGCCACTCACCTGGACGATGGGGCGGCACTGTGGCGCTTGGGAGTATTCGGTGTCGTTGTCGCCGCCGTCCCAGTTGCTGATCCCGATCGATTGGTTGGTGTGCGCGCCCGGCCAGCCGTCGGCGTCGCTGACGTCGCTGTGGGCGTGCCGGCTAAACTATATCGCTTGGGCTGAACAATCCGACTGGGGGATCGAGTGCTGCACTTGCCACTATTCGCTGTATCGTGGCCATTGTTGCTGACTCTGCAGATTTGCGGGGAGGAGGAAAGATTAGCAGGCATGCTTGGTTTACTACATGGTTTAGGGACAGTCTTGGTTGTGGTGCTCGGACTAGGCTTCGGACTTCTGTCATTAAGTCATGCAAAACCATAAAAATAAGAAATAAAAACAACAACAATCACAATTGTTGTGCCAAAAAAGAAAACGAAAATTTAGCAAGAGAAATTCCAAAAACCCCAAAAAAAAAAAAAAAACAATAAATTTTGTGTAGATTAGATTTTGATTTACCTGCCGGCTGGATAACTGACTGGTCGTGGTATGCGTGACTTTAGCGCCGAGTTGGCGGATGTGGCCGAATTTGTGGATGTGGGCGTTGAGCCGCCACTCTTTGTCGCCTGCTCGTTGGCCAGCTCCTTGAGCATGCTCGATTCTTTGCTCATGAGCTCCCACTGGATTTGCAGTCGCTTGAAGCGATTGCTCTCAATCTTGCGCTGCTCCTGAACATCGAGAGTTTCGCGTCGCTGCAGGGCCGCTATTGATGAAATGTTTGGTGAATTGGGTGGCGTTGAGAAACGCTTCGCTCGCGGCTCCGTTTCAGCGACAACAGCGGCCGCAGCAACAGCAGCAGCCACATCATTGAAGGAGACCTTCTTCTGCTGGCTGAGCACTCGGCTCACTTCCTTTTTGAGGGCGGCGGCATCGTACAGCACCTGCTCACCGGAAGACTCGAGAATTGCGGCAATCTCGGCATAATGCTTGAGCTCTGAGCGTGGCAGCGAAGCCAAGAAATTCTCGGCACGCGCCCGTGCATCCAGATCCTTGCGTGATAGTCGCTGTTTGACTGGTGGTGGCGTTGGCGTTGGCGTTGGCGTTGGTTGCACTGTCTGCTCCTCTTCCTCAAAGACTTCGGCCAGCTCATCCGTCGAACCTAACGCGTAATTGTATGGCGGCTCCTGGAGACTGCGTCGCTTCTCCAGCTTGGACAACTGTTGCGTCTGCTTGGCCTCGATCATCGAGTTGCGTTTCGCCTTGCGCAGAATGCTACGTGGCATGGGCTGTGGCCGACTGGCCGGGCTCGTCTCGGCGCCCGAGTCCATGCGCTGCTGTTCATACTGATAGACATACATCTGTTTAAGGGGATCGGCGGCATCCGCCTCCGAGTCGGTCAACAGCGTGGATGAGCCACGATAGCCGGAGCTGGGCGGTTGACTGGAGCCCGAACTGGATGCCTCATCCAGTTGTGTCTGCTGCTGCTGCTGTTGCTGTTGCAGCTGCAAGGTCTTGGCACAGTCGCAGACATGCGTCCGATTTCTACGTATCGGTGGCGACATACAGAAGAGTGGTCGCTGCGAAAGTTCCGCATCCAGCTGACCCGTAATCTGATGCACCTCCGGAATGTGTTGCAAGCGACGTCGATACTCAGACGGCAGCAGCGTTGCCAGCGATTGCCAGTCCGCGATATGCTTAAAATCCAGCGTCTTGAACAGCTCATGCTCGTTGGCACTCTGCGTTGCACGCTGCTGCTTCTTCAGTGTGCTGGCGCACCCAGAGCCAGCACTCTCCAGCGTCATCTTGTAGTTGAAGGGTGTGAAAATGATGTCGGTGTTGGTGCTGCTGCCGGTGCTCGTCTTCACAAAACCCAAATCGGGCAGCGCATAATTTGGATAGATGACATAGATGGGCGCCTCGCACTGCTCCCCAAGATTATGCAAATTGGCGAGAAACGAAGGCGGCACACAACGATATCGTTCACTCAAACTGCTGCTGTGCGTGGTGCTCAGCGAACCGCAAGAGGTTTGCATCGAGCGCGTTATCATCTCCGAGCTGGAGGCATACGAGAGGGGACGTTGACGCTGCGCTTTGCCAGCCATTGGCACCTGAGTCAGTTGCTCCGAATTGCTCGCATCCGACGATTGCTGACTTTGTGTCTGCGTCTGTGTCTGGGTCTGTGTCTGGCTGTTGCTGTGACTGTGTGTGTTCGCAGCCAGCTGATAGAGTTGCGGATTACGCAACGGCATACTGCGACGACGATGAGCTGGTGAATTGGTCGCCGTTGCCGTCAGTGAACCCGTCGAACTTGAACTGGCATTGGCATCATCATGGAATACGGCATCGCAACGGGAGCGTAGCGTACGCTTTGGTGTCGTTGTCGTCGTTGTTGTCGTCGTCTCCGCCTCCGCCTCGGCATCGATGTCCTCGATCTCATCGTCCTCATCGTGGCGACTTACCGCCGACCCTTTGCCAGAGTCATTCATGCTCTTCTTGCGCAAACGTTTCTCCAAGGAGCCACTGCTGCCACAACTGGACGATGGCCAGCAGCCGGATGAGACATCCATACAGGTGAGGGCACCGGCTTGTGCCTCATCGGGGGCACAGCTGCTTCCGGTGCCGCTGCCACTGCCACCGCTGCCACCGCTGCTGTTGCTCTTTTGTTTAATGAAGAGCTTGACTAGATTGAACGCAGCCGCCGGATTTGAGTTGGCAGACGAGGCAGACCCAGAGCCAGAACCCGAACCCGAGGCCGACGTGTGCTGTGCCGAACAAAAGTTTTGACTAGCCTGCGTCGAGGACAGTCCACAGCCGCAACGATGCTTATGGCGATGTGAATGAATATGATGATGATGATTATGATGCGACTGTTGCTGCTGCAGTTGTTGCTGTTGCTGTTGCTGTTGCTGTGGAGTTGGTGTTGGTGTTGGCGTCAACGATGACTCCTTGTGCGACTCATCTGTCTGCTGCTGTTGCAAGCGATCCGAAATCGAGACACTGATCGAGATGGGCATCTGGCACATGGGCAGCAAATTTCTCGAGCGTGACGAACACGATTCCATTGTTGATGTACTGATCGCTTGCGAGACATTCAATGGTCCTGACTGATTCTGATTGCCCGTTTCGATGCCAGCCGTTTCTTGTCCTGATGATGCTGCTGCTGCTGCTGCTGCTGCTGCCGCCGCAACACAACTCAACTCTTCGCTCAATTCACTTTGCAGATTGGGCAGACTGTTGCTCTTGCGGACGCTGCACTGCGGCAAATGACGTGTCAGGATAATTGTCTCCGTGTTGTTGATGTTGATGTTGTTGTTATTGTTGTTGCCGGAAGGATACCTGCGTGCGGGCGATACAAACAGAAGCGAGCGTCTTTACAAGCCCAGCACACAATTATGGTCATCATTTGTTTTGCGGAAAATTGTCTACAGTTTTATTGGTTTTTGACATATCTAAATCGCATTACGGCTGACGCCGGACGCCGGACGCCGACGCGACCCAGCCCTACTTGAGTCTACCTGAAGGCGTTTTACATAATATTTGGGTTTTTTTTTTTTGCAAATTTTTATTTGGGTTTTAGTTAAAATACCCATTCAAAAATGAGCGTCAGTCTTCGGCACTTTAAGAGCTGCTCAAAAGTTGATATGCAACATTTTTGGTCATCATATATGAATGGGTCAATAATTTAGCAATATGTAGATCGATATAGATTTATGACCCAGCTGCAAGCTGACAAAATTTGTAATTGACTAGCAAACATTTCAAATAATTCATACTACTAATTGAAAATTGCAAATAGTTGAAGTTGATCAATGCTCGGCAAACTTCAACGAAAATTCTGAGTACATTTTCCACAAACGCAGCTTGCAACATATGTGGTTTTTTTTTTTCGTTGAGTTTTTCCCCCGCATGACTTTTGGAATGGGAAAAAGTTATCTCTCGCAGTCAACTAGTCAACTACGCCCTCGACTGGAGAAGAGCACTCTTGTTGCTTGTATACTTTATGATCCCACCACCAGCATCATGAAAAAAGAGTCGAGTTAATCTAGTGTTGCACATATTGCTCACTGGCAGATGGCAGATGGCAGATGGATGGATGCAAAGCGAGCGCACTGGAAATTTCTGAACAGATCCACATTTTGCATTCGCTGAACATTTGAAGCGTTCATTTTTGTATGTGGCACGCAAAATGAAACTTAATTGAACTAAATTGAAATGACCTCACGCCGACCAACCAAACGAAAGGGGCAAGAGTGGATTGTTCACACATCCGCCATGCGCTGCTGCTTGACTGTCAAAAACCAATCTGTATATGTATGTGTGTGTGTGTGTGTGTTGTGCGTGTGTATTTGGGTATTTGTACTTACCGCTGTAGTTGAGCTTTTGTCGTGTGGTTCTTGGGTGACTTGCACAGGAACTGAAATGATTGGGCCGAGCGTGACATGGATACCTCCAGGGCCTTGTTTCGCTTCACAATGTCCTCCAGATTGCTATGCAAGTTGATGCAGTTCTGTTTATTGCGCACCGCGATCTCACACGGCTCTGCTAAGGAGCACAAGAATATGATTCAAATTTAAACAATGAACATCACTCAGTATGTGTACACTGAGAGAAATAATGTAGTACTCAATTCAAGTGCTTTCATTTTATGCGTATTTCTTTGACATGTTTAATTGTTTCTCAATTTTCAACAATTTCCAATACAATTAAAGCGGAAATTCTCAACTTTTACTGCAACTTTTTTCGATGCAACATTATTTCGCTCAGTGTACGGTCAGTATTGCATTATTGCACTTACCATAGAAACTCTCATCCGAGTAGAGAACACTGCCCTCAAAAGCGATCGTATAATTGTCCTTGTTGCAGGTGAGTATTATATCGCCCTCATCCGGATAGGCATCCATGTCCAGTGAATCGACAGAGATGTGCGATTCCTTGACGGGTGAGAAGAGCAACTCCGATTTGCAGAAAGAGTTGTCGATCAGCTCGTTGGTTGATGTTGTTGATGTCTGCGACATGTTGTTGTGTCCCATATGTTGTTGAAGTTGTTGCTGTTGTTGCTGTTGCATGTTGGACATTATCATATTGTTGCTGTGCTGCATTTGTAGCTGCAATTGTTGCTGTTGCTGCTGCAGCTGCTGTTGCTGCTGGTAGAGCAACGATTGCTGCAAGCGACTGTTGGCGCCACCGAGACTTTTACAGTAGGCCGGCAATTGTGACAGTAGCGAGTGAATATCCTCCGTCCGAAAGCTTTCCATATCGGCCTCGGCGAGATTGGCATCCAAGTTCTTGGCCAGATCATCATAATAGATCAGATCGCCCATTGCGTTGTACGAAGCCGAAAGGGAGCTGAGCACGCTGCGTTGCATGCCACCGCAGCCATCCCGATAGCCATAGTCGAGAAACCACTGATAATCGGAATTGTCATGAGTAAAATCTTGCGACGAGGCCAGCGAACAGTTGAGATTGTTGACACCACCACTAATACCACCACCACCACCACCACCACAAATACTATTACCAACACCAACACCACCACCACCACCAGAAAGCATGCCACCTACCACATGTTGCTGCTGTTGCTCATTGCTGCGTGCCGCTGCAGCACTCGGCGTTGTTGCATTGCTGTTGTAATCCGATTCGGGTGTTGCTGCCACTGCTGCTGCTGCTGCTGCTGCTGCCATATTTGTGGAAGCCATCTTATAATTGCTCTGCCGCAGTTGCAACAGAAAATTGTTATTGTCGGCCTCGTCGAGATTGTCGAAACAACTGTTGTTGTCGCCGTCGTCGTCGTCGTAGTCGTCGTCGTCAGAGCAGAGCAGCAAACTATTGCTGGCGTGACTAATGTTGCTCACCTGCTCATTCAGGATAATGCTACGCAACGCGCTATTATAGCGATCCAAATTGCTCAGGACAATGGCAACATTCTGTTTGAGGCTCTCCTCGCTCAGTTCATCGACAGCATCGGCGGCGGCGCTCTGATCGTCATTCGATCCGATCGATTGCAACAATTGTTGCTGTTGCAAGTATTGCAAGTGTTGCTGTTGCAACAGGCGATCGTTCAGCTGCTGCTGTTGCTGCTGATAGCGTTTGCCCAACGTGAACAGCGAATTGTTTGGACTGTTTAACGGTATCCGATATTGGTATTGTTGTTGCTGTTGTTGTTGCGCCAATTGTGGCACTGATCCACCTGGGCCGCTGACGCTGGCCAATGGTTTTGTGCTATATGCAGCCGTGTTGCCGTTGTATTGCTTACCCTCACCAACAACGGGCAATGATTGCCGATGTGCTGCTGCTGCTGCTGTTGCTGTTGCTGCTAAGCGTGAATTGATCTGTTGCTGATGATGGATATGGGGAGTTGTTGAGTTATGTGAATTGGGTTTAGTTTTGGTAAATTGTGATGTTGATTCGTGATGATGGTTCGTTGTGGGTTTCGTTTGTGGCGATGTGAAGAATAATGGTGTATGTTGTTCGAGATGGCTGTTGATGTTGTTGCTGATATTATTGTTGTTGTTGGCGTTGTTGGCGTTGCTTGTTGAGAAGTCTGTCATGCCACGTCGAAGTTTTGGTCCTGCAAATAGAGATAGATAACAACAGTGAATGTCAATTAACTAATAATCAGTTGTAAAGCTGTCTCATTTAAATTAAATGCAATGCTGCATGCCACACGCTCTAAAAACGCACAGTTTCCACACGCTCTCCTCCATGACACATGCCATGCCTCAATGTGTTTCAATTAGCTTTTATGTTGACAAGCAAGCAACAAAGCAAGCCAGCCGTAATAAAGTTATAGGCATTATTTGTATACGCCTCCGAAAATGTTTACGACTCACAGAGACCCAAATAGGGTCGGGCATCTACAGATGCTTTGACATCGGTGCCGTGCCACGATGTGGCACGTACTATCAGTCCACAAAAACTTCTCACTCGCCCGTTATAACTAGATATATACCCCTGCGCTGGGTACTAGACCAGATTTTAAGTATGATTTCAAATTGAATAAGCCAAATTTTGATTTTAAATTGAATTAGCCAAATATTATAGGCCATTTTGGCATACAAGAATGAAGTTTTATCTTTATATATTAGCTACAATTTCACCGTATACATTTATATATATATATATACATTGTAGCGGAACATTATATGTGAGAATGTGCTTTATATTGAAAATTTGTAAGATGATGGCTGATGAACCATAAATATACCTTATGAGTTCGGCGATTTGAGAATTTTTTATGAGTTCAGGGCATAATAAGAAATAATGGTTATTTTAGGCACGACAAATAAAACATCCGCTTGCAGACCTCAACCTCAATTCGTCGACTGCCAACTCAAATTTACTATACATTTAAAAGAAATAGTTACATTTTTATTTAATTTATTACAAAGTGCATAGCAAGAGTCTGAAGAAGAAGGTTGTTTCTGTTCCTACTTTTTGTATTTTCTGTGTGACATTGACAGGACAGGCAACGTCGCTTTGCACATGCAACATGCAAAGACCACAGAATACGGCGACTGGAAATGGATAGTAAAGGTTAAAATGTTGGCAGTTTTTTTTATTGGTTGGATTTGCTTTGCATGCTTTGTGACAGTTACCACCAAGATATGAAGTAAGAAAGGGAAAATGACTAAGTGATATCGGG
The DNA here is from genome assembly GCA_035043505.1 of Drosophila setosimentum. Classification (NCBI taxonomy): domain Eukaryota; kingdom Metazoa; phylum Arthropoda; class Insecta; order Diptera; family Drosophilidae; genus Drosophila; species Drosophila setosimentum. Next base: position 4,219,449 of record JAWNMY010000076.1, on the reverse strand, counting down.
TGAATCGCTAGCCATATGCATTATGCTCGAGACTGGTGGACTATTTGTTAAAATACATGTTTATAATTAGCTGGTTGTGTAAACAAACATTTTTGGGGAGGTCTCCCAACAAAAGAAAAACTAGACTGCGGCGAACATACGCTGGAGGCAACCTTTGGCGGCATTTTAAATGATGTATATTCATATTATTATTATTATTATTATTATTATTATTATTATAGCTTAGTGTGTGTGTGTTTTTTTTAAATTCCACTCCAATTGCCTTAAATTGTCAGTTAATTGAGGAAAGTTTTTTTTAAAGTGTACAAGAAATAATATTGTCACAGCAAAAATATGTGTGTTTGGCCTAAAGCCAAGTTCAAAACCAAAAACCAAACAAGTTAATTAAAGTTGACTTAAATGACTACGAGCTAAGAAAAACTGCGCACCTTGAGCCAAAACGTTTAGGCCAACAAAATTGTTGTTGTTGTAGTTGTTTTTGTTGTTTATATTTATATTTTTATGGCCGTTGTTGTTGTTGTTGTTTAAAAAGTCATTTTCATTGTTGTTGGCAACATTTAGTTGTTGCTGTTGTTGTTGTTGTTGCATGCGCTGCTGCATTAAATACTGTTGATTGCAGGTAATGCTAGCAGCTGTTGTTGTTTTTTGTGGCAGCAACACGCCCTGTTCTCGCAACTGCTGTTGCAGTCGACGCCGCTGCAATAGTTGCTGTTGCAGCAGCTGCAATTGTTGTTGCTGCAATTGTTGATAGTAGCGTATTTGTTGTAGTTGCTGTGGTGTCGAACCATTGTTGGTGCTGTTGTTGTTGCTGTTGTATTGTTGTTGCTCCCTTTGGGGCGCATAGTAGTTCTCCTTGGATGAGCTGCTGCTGTCACAGCCGCTGCTGCTGGTGGTGATGGTGCTGCTGCTGCTGTTGCTGCTGCCGTGGCCAGTTGTGACGGCAACATGTTGCCAGCAGCAGTTCGAGTTGCCGTTGGCATCAGTGTTGTTGCTGTTGCTGTTGCTGTTGGTGTTGTTGTTGTTGTTGTTGCGTGGGCATTCAACACCAGCTTGGGCACAGGCGGTGCAACGTTGCCGCCGTTGCACTTTGGAAATGTCTACGAATCGCATGATGAACGCAAGTAAAAGCAACAACATTGAATGCGGCACAAAGCGCGCTGCAACAAATGTTGTTGATGCAACAAAATGTTGCCACAGTTTTTATTTTTGTTAAGTTCACGATGTGTGCGTGTTTTGGTGTGCGTTAAGACCAACGCAGTCACAGCTCTAAATTTCTTGATCTTTTCACTTGTTGCCAAGTTTTTGGTTTGCCCTTTGGCAATTGTTATTTTTAGCTTTGATCTCTGGATTTTTGTTTTTTGGTTTTTTTGTGTTAAGGGTTCAACTCTCCATTGATTGCTTCCACATTTTAGTCGATCGTTTTGCTTTGCTTTGGTTTGGTTTGCTTTTTAGTTTGCTATGCTTTACACGCTGCACTTTTCATTTTGATTTCTTCGGCGTACTATTTTCTATTTTTAAATATTGTTTTGCTTTATGCGTAAGTTTCTCTGTAAGACACATGTGTGTGTGTGTGTGAGTGTGTGTGTTGTGTACAGTCACAAAGTTTTATAAATACTCACATACATACAAATATTTATTTATATTTTGTGTTCGGTGTGACTGCATATAAATCTTATTTATGAGTTTTCTGCAGCACTCTAAAGAACAAAAACAAAAACAAAAACAAAAAAACCTGCATTTTAATGTTTTTTTTTTTCTCCTTTTCGTAAAGGGAAAATTTATTTTGTGAAACTTTTTTGTTTCGCTTTTTTCGCGCAGCAATTGAACAACCCAAAATAAACTGCTGCAATAAATAATGCTGTTGCCCCGCCCTCTTGCCCAACTACTCCAATTTACAACATTTGCCACACAATATTGTTGCAACTGAGACACATGAAAAACATATCCATTTTTTGGATGGGTGCAACAAGCCTACTTTTGTTGCATACATTTCGGACCATAGATGTGGTTGGCCCCAAAAGCCATTGCGAAACGGAAATGGGAATGGAAATGGAACTGTGTGCTGCACTTGTTTTCGCCTGGTCTTGTGGCATTAACAACCGCAACAGCAAGAGCAACAGCAACAACAACTCAACTTCAGTTCCTGCGCCTTCTTAATTTAAACAGCATTTAAAACCTGACAGGCAACCAAATGGCAAACATTTCACAACAATAAATTGTCACGCCAAATTCAACCAAGCGCAATCGAAAAGAGTAGCAAACGAGAAAAGCATTTCACTAAATATATATAAATAAATAAATCTGTACACTCAATGTCGTCGACGACGAGACGTGCCAACAAACAAACAAAAAATTAATCAGGTGTTTTTTTGACATATTTGATGAGTGACATAAGCAAGAGCCAGAAAACATATAATATCTCTTATCTAGTATTACCGAAGAATAAGCATTACTTAGTGGGCCGACTGCAAATTACACTATGCAACTGATTTTAATAAATATTTATAATAATTATTAAGAAACAAATGATTTAAATCATAAAATTAATATTTTCTTCTATGTAATATTTTATAATTTTTATTTGAGTCGGTCTTTGAGCTAAGCTAATATTTCTAGATTTTTGGCTTGACGCTGCAAACTTTTAAAATGTTTTTAATTTTGAAAAGACAATAAATATTCATGTATATTTTCTTGAAATGATTACATTTTTAGAGTAATTTATATATTTGCTCAGCAGTGCTAAAGATTTATTCATTATTATTTCTTTATTTACTTAATTAATATTTATTTGTTGCATAGTGTAATTTGCGTAATATTCGAGGAAAAGTTCCAAGGCATTAACGCATTGTCTGCAGCGGAAAGCGTCTTGGCCACAATAGACACGCCTAGTTTACTTTTGGGGGGTGTGGCAAGGGGGTTTGGGTGTGGGTTGTGTGGTTAATCGCGAAGACACAAAGGAAAATGCTCGAGACACTCGAAAACGCCGTGCACACACCCCACTTAAATTCGCAAAATACCAATTCGGATTCAGAAAAGAGAAAGTGCGCTAAACAGCAAGGAAAGCAATGTGACTACACTGAGCAAAAACCAAGTGGCTGTTCATACATATAATTTAACAACGTTTAAGTACAAGTACGAACTCCTTGAATTCGATTAGTGTAAACAGGAGCAGCGAAACCGCAAGAAAAAGAGCTTGCAACAAGGAGGCAACTACACAAGCACAAAATGGCTGCCACGAGGAACAAGTGTGAGGGGTGAGGGGTTAAGCCAACTGGCAGCTTGCCAAGTGGCAGACAAAATGGTACAACTCTTGAAGGGGGGACGAGGGGGAGTTGACTGGTTGACTGTTCAAAAGAAAAGAAAAAATAAATAAAAGGAAAGGAAAGGAAAGGAAAGGAAAGAAGGAAAACAACGTGAAGCATCTCTTGCACTCAATCGATAAACGAAGAAATAATCATAAACAGGCACACAGCCCAGGCCCAGAGTGAGTTCTCGGGCATGCCGCATGCACTCAATGTTGCCACTGCCGCCACATTTGGCACCCATTCTGGAAATAGACAAAAGTACAGCTACCTCAAGGTATTTAGCTGCTGCTGGCAATTAAGAGAAAATAAAAGGAAGACAAAAACTTTAATGCACACACATGTGTGTGTGTAGGGTTCACTCACATATGGACCAAAAACAAAAAAAAATATTAAAAGCATTTTATGTGTTGGTTTTTTCTGTTTTTTTTTTTTTTTTGGTTTTGATTTGTTCTCCAGCTGGCCAAAAAGTTTTAGATACTTGTTACTGCCGCTACTAAATACTGGCAGCTGGCAGCCAGCTTCAGGGCACGTCGATATAGAGAGTAGAATATAAGTTTCTGGCCTGATGCGTTTTAGTTCAACGCACTTGTTGGCCTACATTGCTGCAGTTGCCAGTGGCCGTTGTTGCAATTGTTGCAGTAAAATGTACAATAACCCCCCCTCTCTCTCTCTCTCTCTCTCTCTTGCACCCACCATCCCCTCTCTGCTTGTGCTTTACCTCTATAGAGGAGTTGAGATTGCCAAATGGCAAAACATAGAATGAAAGACACCCAGCTACAAATGCATTTGCATCTATATCTATAGTTGTATCTGTAGCTGTATTTGTATCTAATTGTTGTTATTGTTGTTGTTGCTTGAAATTCCATTCTATTTTCTAACCGATTGCAATTAAGCAATCAAGCATTCGCAATGCGGAACAAATCAGCGGCAGGCAATGTGTCGATTTTCATTTTGCAATTGCATTTGCATTCTAGATGCCCCATCGATAAAAACTAATCTTATTGCCACAAAGAGAAATGAAGAAAGAAAAAACAAACACAAAAGCTCGAATGCATTTTCGCGCATACATTTCTTAGTTGGATGGATGATCTCATTTTTCCAGGCTGCAGAAAACTCAGGCGATTTATATTATTTTTTAATATGCCCAACGCACTAGGTGTGCGGGTATGTATGTATGTGTAAGTATATATATATATATATATATATATATTTATATATATATATATATATATGTATTATGCATGTGTGTAGCACAAAAATACCGTACGAGAAATTATTTAAGTTTGACAACCGGCAGCGACGATAGCAAAAACAGATAACGTTGAAAGCCCCTTTAGTTAATCACACACTTACACTCACACGCACACACACACACACACACACACACACTCACTGACTGATGCACCCCGTTATTTACAAATGTATCTGAGACATATGTATATGTATGTGTGTTGTATATGTATAGTGGTACTAATGCGTCACTTTGGCATTTAACGCGCTTTTCTCTGCTGATGATGCCCGTCTCTCCATTCAATTACGTTTAATTGGTATCTGGGAGAGCGTATCTTTTGAAATGTTATCTAAAGATATACATATATACGCAAATATGTAATATATATATATATATATATATGTGTATTATAAAAAAGAAAAATAATTGCTTTCACAACAGACACGAGACGCGGCGCACATTTTCACGGTTGCACAAGCCCAAGGAGACTGACTGACTGAGAGAAAAACAATACGAGCGAGCAAGCCGAATGGAACCGAACCGATTGGAATGGAATGGAATGGAACGGCGAGATGCGTCGACCGACGACAACAAGACCAGGCAAACTTAGCGGACGACCAACGAACGATGTTGTCGTTGTGTGGCCATCTCACCCGGCATGTCTGTATGTGTTGGTATGTTTGTGTGTGTGTGTGTGTGTGTGTCCATGTGCATGTGCAAGGGACACGAATGAGAAGCGCACGAAGTTAGCCGAAAGAGTTCCAATGATTATACAATGTGCAGCAGCAAAGTAGCCCCACCAAATGCGGAACAAGTGATATAAAACAAAAATATCAGCGACAGTCGCAATTGGGCGAGAATACACTCGAAATAAATATGTTAGTAAATATCTATGTAATAAAACTTACTTATTTAGATTTATGCCTGGGCTAATGGGGCAGACCATAAACCATTTGCTCGGCTCAAGTGGAGCACTCGAGGCAATGAAAATAAATGAAGCGCTCAAACGAAATAAAACGAACCCTCTTTTTCCACACTCAAAAAAGGACACAACACACACACACACACAGAACACACGCAAACACACGCAAACACATCATGACGATCGTGATTAGATAGTGCGCATGTGCGCGTGCCTCGACTCAATAATAAAAACATCTGGGTTGTAAGCGGAACGGAAGCAAGGAGGGGAAGGGAAAGCACCACAGGCAGCGGGTGCAAGTGCTCAATAATGATGGCAACATTCTCCAATAAAACTATTACAAATGCGCATAAATTAAAAAAAAAAAAATTCAATGAGGGCAGCACAATATTATGGCATACTTGAATACACATTACATTCTATCTATCTATCGATCATTGGGAAATACATAAATAAACATAGCAGCGCACCCTGCACACCCTTCAAAAATAATCATTACTTCGCTCTCTTAACAACACAAATCGTTAACGAAATAATATTTGAACATTTATGAGAGCAGCGAAACAAGTAAGCGTATTTTTACATATATCTCTATCTCTATCTCTATCTGTATGCCACACACGCATTTATCGCTGCACACCGCGTTAAAGAAATATTCACAATTTTACCCGCACAGCCTTTAAATCCAACAATTCTTATTTGAAACAGCAAACAAAACAAGTGAGAATGCTGTAGTCGTGTGACTACTCGTCTACGATATACCCTGGAGCCCAGCTATTAAATATTTTCTAGTTTTACTGTGCCTTTACAGATTATATGTATTTATATGTATCGATGTTTGCGAGACGTGGGCAGCTATCCATAAAATGATGTGAGAACTTATATATCAAATATGAAGTCTCTACCTCTTATAGATTTTGAGATCCGCGAATTCATACTACTCGACGGTTCGACCTGATCAAGAATATATATACTATATGCGTTCAGGGATGCTTTCCTCTGGCATTTATATGCTTTTGCACAAAACCATCACACCCATTTTTAATGGGTTTAGGTTATAAACATACACAAGAAATAATCTATTTAATCCACCCACTCTTCGCCAATAATGATTAGTCGGCAGCTGATAGAAAAAACTAGGGTGATAAATAATATTTGATATAGCAGGGCACTTTTATATTGAGATTAAAGTATGTCACAGTTATAACTGCTCAGAACTTACCAAGTCAAACTGTTGATTAGATCAAATTCATGTAAAATGATGTTTGTTTTCATTATTAGTTTTGGTTTTTTGAAAACATCTGAGAGCGGATGTGTAAGGTCATATTCATAAATCTCAAATTGAATTATGTACGAGCAAACAGAGAAAATAAACAGATGCTCGCATTGACGTTAATCGCAGAATCCACACAACTAGCGAGTAAAAAACTGCGAGAGTGGAAGCAAATGCAAAGAATTCTAGCAATCTTTTAGGTGCCGTACAAAAGACAAAAGACGAGTAAATAGAATTCGTTTCGCTGGCGTATAAGTAGAACAATAAATGCAATAATGGCCATAACTTAATGCCAATCTGAATTTGTTTGACATATTTCGAAAATGCCTAAATGTCAAACATGGCGTGCCGATTTATATAAATTTACCAACTTGGTGCCGGGCTTACTCAGAATCGAATTTTTTATTTTCATTTTGTTTTTTTTGTTTTGCCACTTACTGTGGCATGACTCATCGCGTGCATTTCAAAGTCATCTATGGCAAATCCATTTTCGCGTCGTGCTCCCCTGCCCCAGCAATTGGCGACAAAAAGCCAGCTAGAGGCAAATTAGCGAAGAACTTATGAACTGTGTTCGACCACCCTCGGCTCGTTGGCCTCCTACTTGCCCAGAGTTTTAATTGTATCGCACAAAAATAAATTGTTTATTTGTTGGAAGAGAAAACATAGAAAGCGAAAAAACAACAAAACAACAAAACTGTGCATCGCTCCGAGTCCCACTTGACTTGCGGTGGGTCTTTTAATATTGCACTTTGCTCTTTCGCCAGGGCTACGATTGTGACTCCGTCAATATATACATTTTTATACTCTGAACCCAATACAAATGTGTGAAATGTGTATAATGGTTTTGTCAGGCAGACGTAAGCATCTATGACCAGATAAAGCCAAAATATATATTCTTGATCAGGGTTAACAGCCGAGTCGATATAGCCATTTCCCTTTGTATATCAGCGAGAATGTCCGAGCCTAGTCTGCTAATTTGGAATATTAATTCTATTTCCTTTTATCAATTCCGATAGCAATAAAATATACAAATTTATATATAATATATCTTCAAATTTTATTTATCAACTGTACAAACACCCAAGTTATAGTCGAAAATATGATATCATATTGATCTCATTACTATCAGCAGAAGAAAGCATATTCTGCATAACATTCATTCGCATGCTTACATTTAAATGTAAGTAGCTTTTTAAATTTGGCAATATAACTATAATATATTTAACAACAGTGTTCAGGGTATCTCGTAGTCGTTCTGCTCTTTTATGGAATATCTTAATTATATAGTCATCTGTAGCATATTGAGATGTAATTGAGCAGCCAACCGTAATTTCGGGGTCAAAGTCATGAAATAATACTTATTTAACTTCGCAAAGAAACTAATTACCCCAGAATTTTTAAAATTTAATGACTGACAATTTGAAATGCATTTTTAAGATGAATATTCAACATAAAAATTGAAAAATTTAACTAAAATTCATATCAAAGCATTCTCAACATAAACCGTCAGCTATAAAAACCGGTTGGTTTTTAACAAGTTTAAATAGTAAGAAGTCATCGAGGCGCATAACTATCGATTCTAGATTCCAAATTTAAAGTGCGTCGAAAAATATTTAATGACATACTTAATTTTGTAGCGGATCGTAATTATGTCAGCGCACAAGAGTGATAAATCCCACTGATGGTGGCTGACGACACCAACTAAAATGGGGGTGCGGCAGTAGAAGGGTGAGAAGGGTGATTTGCACCACCAGCGAGCGCCACATGTGGTAACAAGCTAATTAAAGACATGATGATCGATTCTCCCAGCATTGAGTTGAGCTGAGACTTGAAGAAACTCAACAGTTTGATTGATATGAAATTTACATTTGTTTGTTTCGAATTCTTAACAATATCGATACGAACCAAATTCAATACTTGGCAGTTTGTCGGCCACAGCTGCCACGCCTCAATTGCAACATATTGATACTTAACCACCGATTTGTACATGTGCATGTCAAAGATGATGATTTATCTGTCAGGGGCACAGACTGTGGCACATGTTGCAACTTAGTCTTGACATGCCACAGCAGACTTTCCACACAATCACACACACACACGCATACAACGAAAATGTGTCATATATCAACAACTAGTAGGCATATGGCATATTGACAAGACAAATACGCCAAATGCTTCAGATACCAAAATCCCATCATTCCATGCCATCCAGTGAAAATTGCGTAAAGATTTTCCTCAGCCGTCAAACGGAGTGAAAGTCTGTGCGTAATAACCGGGCCCATAAAATGCGGAATAGTCTATACAATCCATATACAAGATGTACAACACAAACAGCTAATCAATTCAATGCGGCAGCGCTCCGGGGACCAATGCAACGACGGGGCAACTAAACGACTCAGTCAGTGCAACATGACATTACGACAAACAAGCTTGACGCAGCAACAAATGTGCGCAACTGCAACATCGATTGTCATTTAGCTACACAAACACACACAGACACACACATACACGCATAAATACGCGCTCTTAAATAGTTGTGTGTGCGTCGTTAACTAATTTGTATATAAATTGGGCAACATTTTAAAAAATATCAGAGTGAAAAACCAACAGCAACAATAACTCCAGTTATTCAATCGAGTTTCAACCGGTTGTTGGCCACCATCCTTAGTTTTCACCACGACTGGCACTCAAAACTCTAATGAATAGATGAAAGGCCCCCGAAGGCGCTAAAAGCTGCAATAAAATCAACATTAATAATAAAATATAAAATAAAAGAGGCGGCATATTGTTGTCATTTATGGCTAATTAAGATTTATCGTAATGAAAACAATGAAAACATAAACAATTCAATTTAAATTTAATTAAATGATAAGCAACTAAACCTATTTAGAGGAAACCATACAATTCGGTGACAACGGGGAAACGAAACAGAGGGACCAAGTCTAACACAAGCCAAATCTCCCTAGCTATAATCAGAAACGATTTAGGCAAATAATAGCCATGGGAATAAAGAGATTATTCAGTGGTCTCTTGACAAGACTCCGTAGTTAAACTACCTAAAATATATACAGTTGTGATTTTGTTGCTGAAATATGAAAATGCATTTTCAATTGTAACTTGGGTGTTTCTTATCCAATCTCCATGAAAATTGTTCAGTTAATTAATTAATTAATTCAAAGTATATTAAATATCAATTGGACAGCTCTGATCTGTGCGAGGTCTACGAGAATTTTGATTCCAAATTTGACGTCGCTATCCCTTATAATCTATCCATATCTATATCGACTCGACTATTGATCCTCATAAAAACTAAATACATTTTATGCTTCCTTCTGCTTGTCACACTTTTTACAAATTTTTAACGGCTTCAGGGTATAATAGTAAGCTTATTGGCATTTGCTGATGAATCAGCTATTTTTCTCACTAAAACACATTCAACATGCACGAAGCCAATAATTTTATGAAAACCTTAAGGCGAAATTCATTGAGTAAACTTGCCCTAACAAACAAGTCCAATAATTAATTAAAACTAGACTTACGACATAAAGTTACCTATTCAAATATGTAAACAGAGACACACATGTTGTGCATAAGCGTGAATAAGCGAGAATAAGCATGTATTGATGCAATGATTTATGGCTGATAAGATAATGCATTATATGATCATGTGATGTGGCTGCATTACCTGATATTAGAAATCTTCAAGTTGAACGTCAGTCGGTTTATAAATGCATAAATTGGCGATATTCTCTTCAACAGTCGCGTGTTAAAGTCGTGAGCCATGCCACAATTGTGACTAAGCTTGCAAAAAGACTTATGCAGGGTTGAGCAGCTGGTCAAGTTCAACGGACGGATGGAGAGGCCCACCTGCTATGAGCCGTATTACAACAACAACACCTGAATAGATGTATTATTATCGCCGGCAAATGGGAGAATTTTTATTGAAATGCAAAGCACGTCAATTACGTGGCATTAAGTACAGCCAAGCTGGCTGCCGGGGAAAATCGCTAAATTAATTTCATCATCGTTCGTTACTCGACTCTGTTGGCAAGCCCCCTCTCAATTGAATGCAATACTGACCTAGTGCAAGCGTCTATATAGTATCTATATATATATATATATATATCTATTATTTATCATAGTTTACAGCCCACTTCTGGGTAGTGTTCTTCTAGTAGTCAAAATCAGTCAGCACACACTATTTTATTTATCTGATTTATTATAATAATTTTAAAAATGTTGTTGGCTTAATACATAAAATTTGTTTTAAATCGATTAAGCAAAAACTTTCAACTTAGAACTTATAATGCAATAAAGCCAAATAATTCAAATATGTTTTTATTTATGCAGCGCAGTCACGCGATTGATAGAATAGAATGTAACCAGTCTCCGAGGACTTGTGTATATCGGAGGTGAGGCCATAGAAATCCTCAATGGTTGAGGCCTCAATCTTATCGACCATATCATCATCGAACAGTAGCCAAAGTCCGTGACTCTTCACAATGCTGATGTAATGGCCACGATTTGGTCCCGATCCGCAATGAATAACGACAGCCGTTAGATCGTATAGCCGATCCGGATTGACGGCATCGTCCGAGGTGTTAAAGAGCCGCAACTCAAGTGGAAAGACGACACGATGTGAGACCTTGATGTGACGATTAAATTGTTCCATATACTTGAAACGCTTCAAGTGCAGCGCCAGTATCATTGGTAGCTTCTTGACACGCATACGTTTCTGTGCCTCCTGGTAGCTGCAACAGTTGTCGCACTTGAACTTGTTGTCCGAGCAGAGGGTCTCGGTATTGCTGAAACAGCGCAGGCAGTGCGTTATAGATGTATTCTGATCGACGTCCACCTGTAGATCAAAAAAGTTCTCATCCTTGCTGCTGACCGTCTCACAGTTGAGGCAACGTGTCTCCGATGTGAGTATACCCTGAAAGATCTCATGCACCCATGTCGGCTCCGTATTGGCGCCATTTGTCTGCACTACCGGGGTAGTGGTTGCAGTAAGTCCACCATCCAGTACACTTGTGGTGGCAGCACCACTCAATGAACCCGTCGAATTGCTGTTGCAATTGCCATTGGTTGTCGTCGAATTCGAAGTCGAGGTCGTTGTTGAATTGGACGAGTTCGAGTTTGTATTGGAGTTGGTCGATGACTTTGCGGTGGTGCTGGTAGTGCCGCTACCACCAATCGATGCAGCACCAGCAGCAGCAGCAACGGTATTCCCATTAGTCGTCTTGCCCGGATTACCCGTATTGTTGCGTTCGGCCAGAATGATCTCGTTAATGTGATTGATCAGGAAATTGAGAAATTCGTGCGCATCCTGTTGCATATAGTTGTCGAACTCCTCCTTCTCTTTGCGCAAACGTGTTATAAACTTTTTGGGCGCTATCGAGCCAACTTTCTTCTTTTGCGTCGCAATGCTATAGAAGAGATCCGCCAGGCACGAGAGCAATGTCTCTTTGGGCCGCTTATTTTTTGCCTTGTATTCGAGGACCTTCTCGCGAAAGGGCTTACAGAAATAGAGGGCCTGCAGCACCGAGTTGCTATAGCAGGTATTCCCAAAATTGACAAGCCCAAAGTAATGCTCATTGGGCGGAAACATTTCCGAGCCAATCTCCCGCTCCAGTTGGGAGACATTCGCGCCCATGTTGGTGGCTACGGGCGCTGCCGCGGCACAACGGTACAGAAAAGCCCACACTGTGGATGCTTTTTGGTTCGGTAGTCAATTGTTAGGCGCACAGCACACTTATTCGATTACTATATATCATTCATATATATATATATATATATATTTATTTATTTTTATTTTTTTTTGTTGTGGTGTATGTGTGTTCGGTTCGTTATCGGAATTTATTGCTTTTGATTTTGCTTTGATTTTTTGTTCTTTACTTTTGTTTTTGGGAGCCGTGGCTCGATTTTTGTCTACAGAGATTGGTTAGAAGATGCGCAAAACACTTTTCTATATTTGTCTGAAAATAAATAATTTTGAAGAGGGGATACACGTGAGTTTCTTTCGCATAACACAAACGACAACAAAATTAAAAATATTTAAATGTCTAGTTTGCTTTCATCATTTGACGACATTAAAAACTAAGCGTAAAACTGATAAAGTATATTATAACTAAAATTGGCATACGTTATCAAAAAAATAAAAACAAAAAAAAAAGGTAGCTCTGCAAATATATATTTATATCCCCTCTCCAAAAATATTTTCAAACAAAGTGTTTCACATGCGCATATTTTCAAGAGCACTTTTACAATTTTTTTTATTATATCAATCATTTTTCTGTTCGTGAAAATATACATTTTTTTTTATTTTTGGTAGCAATTTTATCAATTTTGTAAATGTAATAATAATATACGAAAAAAAATATGTGAAATATTTTGAAAATAAGTGTAGTTAAGACGGTAATTTCTTTGATGACAAATTGATTATGGAGAACTTTAATGTATCATACCATAAGACGTCATACAAAAATGTAGGTTTTTAACTAGATCTCGGGCAAACATTCACTTGTAATAGATAACCCATATTTAAGACGACTAAAGGATGCTCTGCCCCCCACCACAGTTTTAAATAATAATGAATTAATCATTGCTGTTGGGCTGGTAACAATTCATTTAAATTTACACGTTCGATTATTCAGTGGATTGATAAAATAAGATCTTCTATGACTAAGCTAGTGCTTAATATAGTATCATTCCCATGTCGTCAGTTGGTTTGGTTCGGTGATTTTTTTAACCGCTAGACGTGCGCTGGGAAAATTCCGAGCAAGTGCAATGCCTCTCTGACGGGTGCCAGTTTCCATTCCATTTATTAATGGCAACGGGCCATCGTGTGCCATGTGAAATGCAGCAGAGACATCGCCAAACTATAAAAGCCATAGCTTGCGCTTCGAATAACACTTAGAATCAATTGCAAGCTAAAAGTGAAAACATCAAGTGGGATTTATCAGTGAACAAACTCTTAGCTACCTTAAGCGATAAATAAATTCGCCATTTTGTTAAGATCTTAACTACTAAACTAAAGGAGAACCTTTAGGACTACCTTCAAGTAAGGAAAAGCGCACTCGACTCTGAATCGCTGCTGGGAATCCTACACAAAGCTGGAGAGACAATTTATAACGATAAACACTACTTACTACCTATATGCATATGAACACAAGAAAACAGTTACTGGTATTAAGCAATACCCAGTGGAGACAGTAAATCATCTATCTGGAAAACTACTTAAGATTCTCGCCTAAAGGATACAAAAACCACATACGTATTTAATTTCATGATCAGCATTAAGTGTTAAAATAACCAACCCGCTATAATACCAAAATAAGAATGTGCCAAAAACTTTAACATTAAATTTAATAAAGGTTCTTTGTAAAGCAAATAAGCTAAGCAAGAAAGCAATCTTAACAAATATCTAAAAATAAACTAAGTAAATATGTTTTATTAATCACATTAGCAAGTAAGATCTGAGGTACTTTACCAGACTGTTAAATATTCAACAAGTATTTTTGAAAAGCGATTTTTATTTATGTTTTTTTTTTTGGAAAAATGTGGAAATAAAGGCAAAGATAAATAAATTATATAAAGACGTTCGATCAATGTGGCATTTACAATTTAATTGGGTTAATTTTTAAAGGCATCATTACTGAATCATTAAATGAAATCTTCCCTACTAATATGTGTCGTGCTTATCTTAAGTCAATCAACTGTGAACTTTTTCCAAGCACAACTGCACCACACTAATTAACTGGTAACGAGTAGTACTCACTCGATTGCACTACTACGGGTAATTTTATGCATAGCTAACTAGATAAAATGGATAGTATAAAACTAGCTGCGCTCTCAGATAAATTCTCAGTACACCGCCAGGCAAAATGCAACACGCTGTAAGTATCGAGATAAGTTTTCAATTGCAGTTGAGCAGGTGGTTTTAATACATTTTCGACCACTTCAGATTCTCCTCACTGTTCTGTTGACTTGGGCGTCCCAAGGGATCCAGCCGCTAAAGCAAATGAATAATTCGTTGGTTGAGTCAAATACAACTGCAACTGCATTCGATAAACTTGGGATAAACAATTCTACACCGATTTCACAAAATGAAAAGAATTATGAAAGTACAACAGTTAAAAATGCAATAGCAACAACGAATTTAACATCAACGTCAAACAACACAAAAATTTTGACCAAGCCAAAACCAACATCAAAGCCGCTTAATTCAAGCATTGAAGCCACAACAATTGCCAATGATACTCGACCACTTGATTTTAGACCAAGATTAAGCGCCAAACTATTAAAAATACTCACACGTGAGCGTCGCTAAACTTGTGTTTCTTTTACTTCTGCTTTAGTAATAAAATAATCCGAATGTTATTTATCTATATTTAAGCTGAAGCTAGTAATAAAAAAAAAATAGCATTTATTCGATATATGACAAAAAAAAGGCTTGAAGATTTTTTTGGTAGTTACGTTTTTTGCATTTTGGTCATTTTTTTAGGATATCCGTGCTTGTATCCGGCAGTAAATAAGGGTTCGTCTCTAATACTTTGTACGACCACAAAATGAGGTAACGCCCCAACTCCCTATTCCCAAAATAATTTGATTCTTTTATATTTTATATTGTGTAACTATTGAGAGACTATAAGATCTAGGGACTTTAATTTCATAAATTTCAATTGATCGACAATTGCAACCATCAATACGTATCAATTTCCAATAGCAGTAAATTAAAGGCACACCCTTCAAATTGATATGTAATATACATAAACATATTATTGATCAACTAAACAAAGTTTCATCAATCGGTTATAGTCGATAATATATTTTTATACTGATCTCATTAGTATCAGCAGAAATAAGCATTAGCTGTATGCATATTTACGCATGCAGGATATATCGTAGTTGAGCTCACTCGACATATTTTAGATTTTTACAATCCAAACTATTTAGTCACTCAATAAAATCTTTCCCAAATAGAGAATAGAGAAATGAAAATTGTAATACTACGCCAACACAATCTGAGATGGATCTTTTCCAACACCTGCTGTCAATTCATAGATCTAGTTTACAGAGCAGTGGGTAAATTATTGAATCGTTAATTAAGCAAGCGGTTAGTATAAAACTAGCTGTGTTGTCGGCTAACTTAACAGTACTGCAAGTAAAATGCAACACACTGTAAGTATCCAAAGGTGTTGTTCTCAATTGTTGAACAGGCAATAATAACAATATTTTCCTCTACAGATTCTCATCCTAATTCTGTTGGGTTGGATATCGCTAGGGATACAACAGCCCCAAAATATGAACCAATGGAACTCGTCGCTAAGTACCATGGAAGTTGAAAAGAAATCATCAGCTGAGCAGTCCACAACAACAATATTTCCCAATACGAGTTCGAGATCATCTGAAGTCACAACACTTAAACATAACCATAATCAAACTGTGAATGCGTCTAAATCAAAGCACCAATCAATTGGATGGAAACTAAGTTTGAGCGCCAAGCTATTCAAATTAATCAATATACTAGGCTAAAATCAATTTTTAATAACTGGGTTAGTAATACAAAAAAAAAATGTATTTAAAATTAATAGCCGCAATTACCCAAAAATAATCAGGTGCATTTCCAGACAAAACGATGGGATTTTTTTTTTTAAAGAACAATAGCAAGCTCTTATTGACGTTAATATAGTTATTTGTACTGTTTAGTTTTTAAATCGAATTGTGAAATGTTTTCGAATAGTATCAGTGATATTCCCCACGAGATCTGTATAGACGTGGCCAGTTGTTTGGTAATCAAAATTCGCAATTACTGTCAATCATCGCTGTCGGTCATAGCAATGCAATTATGAATCGAGCTCAATACCAGCACAATACCGATTTGTGAATATAACTGGTTTCTTGCCAAGCCATTCATTCAACACAAACTAACGGATAGAATTGTTGTGATTCGGAACTTCTCAATTGCAACCGGTCAAACTAGTTGCGAGTGCAAAATATCTGAGAATTATTGTAGTAAATATCGCATTGTATATATCAGTGATAGTAAGAAATTCTATGCACTCAGTGCAACCTGACAACTTCAACTAGAATGATCAGTGGACAGAAGAAGACAGTGAGTAGTGGTGAATAAGTACGAATATTTGTAAAATGCTACATTGTGACATGCAACAGATATCTGTACAGTTGCTGTACTTTCTACTTGTGATTTGTATTACTTGTATTGAGCACAATCATGCCGCTACCAAGGTCCTCTATGAATTCCAGTAAGTAACAACCCGCAAACTCTTAAGATCTACAATAACAATAACAATTATTAAAATTATCCATTGATAATTAAAGCATTCGCGAGGCAACAGGCGAACGCAATGAAACCGGAACGCTCAAAACATCAACAACAGCAAACGACACAACGAGAAACGAACCGGAACTGGTGATTACAGGTAAACGCACCTCAAACGTAATCCTGCAATCCGGCAATGATGATCCGAGTTCGGGCAACAGTGTCTACAGAGAGACGGCCTACTATACGGCCGATGATAGTGGCTATCATGTCACATACAATATTAGCATAGAACCACTCGAGCTGGACACGCGACTCATGGGCAAAACACTTAAAATAATTGTTGGCTAACAATTTGACAAAAAGTTTAATAACAATAATAATAATAATAAAGAAGCAGACAGCTGACTGAATATGATATGATACATATATACATATATATATATATATATATAATAAGTGTCTATTGCCAAAATTCCAAGTGCATCTAAAGTTCGCTCAATGATGCATAGTGTAAAATGGCCAAGACCAATCAACATATTTATACAAGTATAATAAATAAATGAATTCAATACCTTACCGTTATGTAAAGTTTCCTTTTAGTGTTGGATACGGATTTGATCTTCTTCTGTCTTTTTGGAATCTTCAGGGGGAAGTTAACCCGTGCTCAATGCTCGTCACGCAATTTTCTAGACAAACACTTTCCGCGACAAATTGGGCACAAAACAAAGCAGATCATAATCTGCTTAAATGAATGAATGGTTGCCAGTAATTTAAAAGTGTAGCAAAAGAATGCCTTTGCCTGCAAAGAAATATATAGAGGAAGCAAACAAAAGGGAATCTCATTCATTATTCATATTCAAATAGGCTTAAGTGAGGAGAATATAATTTTAATTACAATCTATATATGTTTGTAAAAGATGCAACCTTGGCCACTGAGAAAGTAGTAAACAAGCTCATCAGTACACATGAGAACCGAGAGCGAATTTGAATTAGAATTAGAATGACAAAAAAAAAAAATGGAAAATAAAAAACTCGTGCTACCTTGTGGGTCAAGTGCGCGAGAGCAAAAACATTGAGATGCTGTGAGAGATTGGGCATGTGTGAGTATAATAGCAAATGGCAATTGGGTCACTCGAATGGAGAAGAGTACAACATTTTGCTGGTACAACGATTAATAAAGCTAATTAATTAATCAAGAGGCAAACTGAATGCCTGGCTGGCTGGCTGGCTGGCCCGACTGACGATAAGCCTCCGCCCAAGTCAAAAATCGACGTAACGCTCTATTTGAGTTTAGTTTTGCGACGACAACTAAACGGAACATATCATACTAAAGCTAAAGAGCAGCAAAAAAAAAAATCCAAAAATTATTTACATATATATATATATATAGATATTTGCAATGGAATTGTGGATGTGCCTGTTGTTGGCAGGATGTGCGCTTTTATCGCTTGGCGCGACACAACCGCTTGCCATCAACTATACAACGGATATCCTGCGCCTGGCCAAGGCCGCCCACATTAAGGCCTATCTCAGCGAGGACGAGCATAAGCCATGCGATAATTTTTATAATTATGTTTGTGGCAATTGGCCACGTTTGCATCCGGCACGTATCAAAAATAAAAAGACCAACTATCTGGAGGAGTTGCAGGAGCTGTTTGTGCGCAAAAGTGCCGCTATGTTAAAGACCGCAAGACCCGGCGGCGATAGCAGTGCGGATCGTTTATTGAAGAGTTTCTTCACCTCATGCTACAATCAGGCAAATGACACACAATCGGCGCTGAAAACGCTGTTGGAGGTGATCGATTTTCGGGGTGGTTGGCCCGAGATACGGGTGCCTTCGTGGTATCACTACGAATACGATTGGCTGCAGGTTGTGGCGACACTAAAACGACGTTTGGGCATCGACATACTCATTGGTTTGGATGTGATTCTCGACTACAAGGAGGAGCATATGCATCGTCTGAAGATCGGTGCACCACAACTACCGCTGGGACATCGTCGTCAATATTTGGATGCAAGTTATCACATGACACGCCTGAGATATCAACGGTCAATTGCCGAGAAGCTGCAACGTTATTTTCCGGAGCAATCGGAACGTTGGTACGATGAGGTCTCCGATCAGGTGTTGGACATTGAACAGCAACTGGCCAAGGGATTGCCACACAATGCAGCATTGACGCTGGAGCAGACGACACGACAACGTACGGCGGCTGAGATGAAGGCCGCATATGGCAGTTATGTGGATGTGAGTCGCTATCTGCAAATGATCTTCAATGATACGATGTATGTGGATCTGTATGAGACGCCTGAAGATTATCTATCGAATTTGGTGGACGTGATACGCTTAACGCCCAAAATGCATTTGGCCAACTATACAATTTGGCGTACACTGGATACTCTGGATCAGGCACGTGTCCCCCAAACTGTCCAGCCGGGCATCTGGTGTGTGCAGATGGTGCGGGAGCATTTCCCCCAGCAACTGGAGAGTCTGTTCCATCGCAACTACAACAATATGCAGATGATCAATGATCTGCAGTCGACATGGTCGGATATTAAGCGTGTCTTTCGCGAGCAGCTGCAGGCATCCACAGATCTCCATTGGATGACACTGGAGACGAGACAACGGGCCATCTCCAAACTGGACGCAATTGAGCTGCAATTCCGTAATCATGACGAGACACAGCTAATCCGGCAGATGCATGGATTACGTTTGCATCCGGATCAATTCTATCTGAATTTGGTTAATGTGCTGCAGTGGCGCACACAGCGCCAGCTGGCAAAGCTGGTCGAGGAACCGCAACTGATGGATCATGTGTACAAGGTGCCACACTATGAGCTGACCAACAATAAGATACAAATCCCGATCACGTTTCTGCAGGCCCGCTTCTTCTGGGATCCCGCCTATCCGAATGCGATCAAATATGGCACCCTCGGAGTTCTGCTCGCCCGCCAAATGCTGCATGGGTTCGATGATGTGGGCAGACACTATGATCGACGCGGGTATCGCAACAATTGGTGGGATTCCATCACGGAAAGTTCATATTCGCGTCGCTCCCAATGCTTCCAGGAGCAGTATGCAAGTTTTGTGGAGTTCCACGGCAAAGCGGTACACGATAAAGGATTAAATAGCCGCGTTGTCGCCGATAATGGTGCGCTCGATATCGCATATCGTGCCTATGTCGAATGGCTGAAGAACACCGATGAGTCCTCGACTCTATATCAGCGAGAGCAATTGCCATTGCTCGATAATACGCACAATCAACTTTTCTACATGTCCTATGCGCAGTTATATTGTTCCGATTATCCGGAATCTGTGGAGATGTTTGAGGAGCTGCCGGAACAGATACGCGTAAATACGGCACTCTCCAATTCGGAGCATTTTGTAGACGCGTTCAGCTGCTCCCGCAGCGACAAGCTCGACGCTCGCTTCAAGTGTGCACTTTATTAATAATTTCGACATACATTATCTTTATATATATAATTATCTTCAAACAACAAGTCTAATAAAGCTTTACACATGTCTGTTTTTTTTTTTTTTTTACCAAGACGAACCCCACAAGAACTTGCTCTGCGAGTCAGTTGTAAATTAAAAAAAAAATTAAGTTTTACTTTGCACAAGTATGTTTTCAATATGGGCACCTCAAAAGTACTTCGTCTGTTAATCAGTCGCAAACTAAACCAATAAATCTTAGCACAAGTCTGTTGGTAATACAATCATTTCTTCCATTCTCATCTGTAAGATGTGCTCCACAGGAACTTCCTGTCTTAATCAGTTGTAAATTACACCAAAAAAATCTATATTTCTCGCTCTCTCTCTCTCTCTCTCTCTCTCTCTCTCTCTTTCCCTCTCTCTCTCTCTCTCTCTCTCTCTTTCTTGGCGATAACCCGCCTTGAACTCATGAACAGACTTATCAGCAACACTTTAAGTCCGAGCTTGGAGATGTTCAACATTTGTGGACAGTTGCTGACAGAGATTTACACAAAAAGAGCAGCATGTTAGCCGGATTCCAAATTGGGACACTGATCCTATTTCTACTGCTGGCAGGCATCATCAGCTGTGCGCTGGGCAACGAGGATCAATTTCAGCGTGTCTTTCAAACGGCGGAGACAGTGCGTCAGAGTAAGTCGCAGGCGATGCGACGCCAAATGAATGTGGATACAGATCCGTGTGATGATTTCTATGAGTTTGCCTGCGGCCATTGGGATACAGAAGAGACGCCGCAATCAAAGCGGGTGAAACGCATCGATGACGATTTGCAGCGACTCCTGAAGGAGACGGCACAACGCAAGGATAGTGCGTTGGCGCGTCAGGCCAAGGATTTCTATCAGTCCTGTGTGGCTGCACCGGCTCAGAGCAGCCAAAAGAGCCAACAACAGCAATTGTTTCTCAGCGAATTCATTCAACAGAATGGCGGCTTTCCGGCCGTACCCGGCTCCAATTGGCGTGTCTATCGCCAGGACTATGAATGGCCGCGAATAACGGGCGCATTGCGACGCAATTATGGCATGGACATTCTGATTGGACTGCGGATTAGCTACAACTATGCCAGTGTGCAAGAGAACAGCATCTATCTGACCGAACCGAGCACTCTGCTGCCCAACGAGCTCTGCAGCAATCACAGTCTGCAACGCAATGATTCCGCATTCCGTGCGATCGAGGAACGGGTGGCGGCACAGCTAAGGATCTGGCTGGCGATGGGCAATATAGAGTCAATGCATCTCGCCACAGACATGATTAGTTTCGAGCATGAGTTATGCGGTGGTATGAACGATTGGGTGCCATGGAATTCGGATGATCGACTATATAATGCGAATTATACGCGCAAGAATCTAAACGAATTGGGACAAATTTACGGTTTGGATCTGGAGGGTTATGTGAGCAGCAGCCTGGGTCAGTCTGTCTACTCGCCGGTGTATATGACTGCACCGGACTACTACCGTCAGCTGCAGCGCACCCTGCAGGCACACAATGCCAGCCAGATAGCCAATTATGTGATGTATCGAGCCGTTGCTGAACTAACCTTTCCCCTGGACGACAATAAATCGACAACGCGTCGTTTATCCTATTGCCTGGGCAGGGTGAAAAGTCTTTTACCAGCGGCACTGGGGGAACTGTTTGCGAGTCAGTTTGCCAGCGAGGAATCGCGAGAGCAGCTGATGCAACTATATGACCAGTTAAAGGATGCTCTGCATCGCAGTCTGAGCGCCGATTGGCTGGAAGATGCAAGTCGACGCACTGCTCAAGCCAAACTCAACCAGCTGCAAATCAGTCTGGCGAGCTACGACAAGCCGAAGCCGTTGAAAGTGCAATTGGAACGCAACAATTACTGGAAGAATTTGCGAGAGATTTTGGGCGAGGTGCAGCAACAGCAATGGCAACGTTTGGGCGAGAATTATCCAATGCCAGCGGATGCAGTCGAGGCGTATGAGACACGTCTACAACACCGTCCAGTGCAACGGCGTATCGATGTATCGTGGGCGTTGTTGCAGCCACCCGATTACGATGCACGTTACGGCCAGGCCGTGATGTATGCCACATTGGGCACACAACTGGCCGAGAAGTTGGCAATGGCATTCGATGAGTTGCATTGGTCGGTGGGTTTCCTCGAGCGTGACACTTGGGAACCGTTGACAGCATTTCGATATCGCAATCGCAGTGAATGCTTTAGTCTCCACGTCGATAACTATTTGCAGCACAATCAGAGTGCCACAGAGATGCTCATCCGGAACAGTGCCGGTTTGAATGTGGCATTCAATGCGTATCTCACGTGGCTCAACTATCAGGCGCCAAACAATGATTTTATGCGGCTCACAAGGGAAACACTGCCGGGTTTCAACTATTCGAATACAGCGCTGTTCTTTGTGGCCTATGCCCAGCAGCACTGTCAGCCCAGGGAGCGGAAAGAGCGGCGGAGCGGTTGGAGACATGAAGATATACTCAATCTCACGTATAGTCTACGTCAGCGGCACAGTTGGACAAGATTGCGGGTGAATGGACCGTTGAGCAATCTGTTGGATTTTGCTCGCGAATTCCGTTGCCCAGCCGGTTCAGCCATGAATCCGGCAGTCAAATGTTCTATTTACTAAGTGGGCATTATACAAATCCCATGATTCTAACAACAATATTATAGTAAAATAATATTAAAAACCAACTTTCTTTGATTGAGCATCATTATTGTTGGGTAAAGGGCGAAAAATCCAACTCTACCTTTGGAAAATAATATTAATTATAATTAAGAATGTTTTGTAATGGAAAATGATTTCCTGTTTATTGACCTTAAACGAAGCCCAGGCAAAGTCTCAATAATAAATAATGCCGCTCCAAAGATTACTTCCTTTTGTAGTCCATATATATTCATATATTCATATATATTTTCATTTGTACCGACTTGAAAACACTACTTAGACATTTCAAAAGAAATTTATTTATGGTTTGCCTGTCTGTGAATTCAATATTCTACAGTTTTGCGTGTAACAAATATTATTAAAAACTATGTTCGTTTTACACAATTATGTTTCAAAACAACTTTCGTTTTATACAAATACCAGTTTGGGATGTGAACTGAATGGGTAAATGTAAGAAATAGTAATGAGATCAATATGAGACGATATTGTCGATGATAATTTGCATATTTCCTATTTTTATTTTAACTAGATAAAATTAATCCACTTGATCAGTAACATTTATATCAATTATATTGATAAGCATTGAAAATATATCAATATATATATATATATTTATATGTTGCAAGCTTGAAAATAAAATTGAAATACCCGCAAAAAATTAGGCAGTCGTTATTAAAAAAAAAAAGCAGATAATTGAGGAGTGGCGAGGTCGATTTTGTTTACTTCTCTCCAAAGGCGGGAGAGAGCAGGCGATAACCCACTGTGTGCACGAACGGATCACGGGCATTGAGCGCACACTTGACCTAGTTCGACCAAGTTCAGGAGCGAAAAAAAAGCACAAATCGCTTATCAACAATGCCAGCTCGAAAGAAGCTCAGTCGAATTTTTAGCGCTGCGATGAGAAGTACACGAATTTTGGTTTTGATGTTGTGCCAAGTCTGGCTGCTTACGCAAAATGTAGCAATTGCCCGCTACAACAGCATGAATCGCATGCCACAAGGCGGTCACTTTCACAACAGCCACGACGACAATCATCAACCGCTTGAGAGTGACAAGGAGCGCAGAACACGCCAAACTATGGCCAGAGATATAAACAAGTATATGAATCTGAGTGTCGATCCTTGTGTGGATTTCTACGAGTATGCATGCGGCAATTGGGGCCGCTATCACAATCGACAATTGCGCGAGGGCCAGCTGACAACGGCCCAGCGTCTGGTGGAGCAGGGCATTGAGGAGCAGTTGCAGGAGCTGTTGACGCTGCCGCTGCCACCGCAAAATCATCCCAAAGAGTACAGTGCGGCGAGTGCGGCAAATGTGCGCAAAGTGCGCACCTTCTACGACACATGCATTGCCATCGAGGCAAACGCAGCCGAGCGTCGCCAATTCCTAATGAAAATACTACGAGAGCATGGCGGCCTACGAAATATTCCGAATTCGCATTGGAAGCCCCACAATCATTGGTTGCAAATGTTGGCGTCGCTGCGTCGCAACTATGGCCTGGATATATTGATTGGCCTCGATGTAGATCTCAATTTGCAACAGTTGCGGGGCAACAGTGTATATCTGGGTGAGCCCCAATTAACCATTATACCGGCTGAGCACTGTAACGCTCGGAACATGCAACAGTCGAACGTGCGTGACGAGATCTATGAGAAGATCCAGGATGAGGTGGCGAACAACATGCACAACTGGTTCGCCATGGAGAGTGGCGAGGCGGCTCGCTTTGGCGGCGACATTGTTCGCTTCGAGTTCGAGCTGTGCAAGAGGATGCGGGAGCAGGAAACAATTATTTTGCCGGCTACTGTTGACAGCTTCCAGCAGGAAATGTTGCCTGTGGGACGATCTCGCATTGGTCAGGATCGATTGCGACAACAGAATAGCGGTGCAGCAACTGGTAGTTTACTCTATCCCCGTATGACGCTGATCGAGCTGACCAGCAAACTTGGCAATTCGTTGGACTTTAAGCTGTACGTGGAGAGCGTTCTGGAGGAAACGTTTAGTGATTACGTCTACCTGCGGTCTCTGAGCTATCTGCAGCATTTGGTGCGCACAGCAAAGGCGAACAATCAAGTGACCATTTCGGGTTATATACTGTATCGAGCATTGCTCGAACTCGATCAGCCACCGGTTGTGGAGCAGGCGATGCGTCGTCCGCGTCAGTGCGTCCAAGTCTTGCAGCGTCTCTTTCCCCAGGTGCTGGGCGACATGTATCAGCGGCATGTGCATCGTGACGATGCCAAACAGGACATGGATCAAATATTCACCGACGTGGTCAAAGCGTTCGAGCAGCAACTTCACGTCGACTGGCTGGACGAGAGCGATCGACGAACGGCGCGAACACGTCTCTCCCAATATCACATCCAATGGCCGGACTATCAGGATGTCAGCCTCACTAAATTGCAATTCCAAAAAAACGACGACTACTGGCATCGGCTGGAGACAGCGTTGCGTTTCAATGCCCGCGAACAATTGAATAGTTTGCGTGGCAATGATTTTGGCCGCATGGCAACCGGATCGGATGCAGTTAATGCATTTGAGGTGAGAGCATCTCTGGTGCAACGTCAACATGGTGTGCTTGTTGGCTGGGGCCTGATGCAGACTCCCTACTACAGCTACAACTATCCGCGAGCGATGCGATATGCGTTGTTGGGCCAACGATTGGCCAGTGCCCTGTTGCAAGGCTTCGATGATGAGGGCTGGAATCGAGATGCACAAGCGACGACACCGTGGAATGAGATAACATTGGATGGTTATCGCAATGTCAGCGAATGCCAGCGTGCCCAGTACAGTAATTACTTGTCGAATGACCCGGATGAGTTTCGCAATGCGACGCGTCTGCGAGAGATTATTGCCGATGGGAGTGCTCTAAATGTCGCCTTCAATGCCTACTTGAATTGGCTGAGCCTGATGGATCACAAATCGAAGGCGCTGCTGTTGCGCGAAACATTGCCCGGCCTGAATTTGAGCAATACGCAGTTGTTCTTCATATATTTTGCTCAGACCCGGTGCTGGGCGAAGCGCGATGAGGAGCCGGCCTCGGAGGCATTGCCACTAATGCAACACACGCCACAGCGCTGGGATGTCAACGGACCGCTGAGCAACTCGGACGAATTTGGAAGGGAATTCAACTGTGCCCTCGGCTCACCAATGAACAGCGGCAACAAGTGCTTAATCTACTAAGAATGTACAACAAAATAACACATAAATGATAATGTAGCCTTTAAGCAGATACAATTAGAAGGTCTAACAGCTCTTAGCAGGTGTACATTATGAATGTGCTACTCAGTTTTAGAATAAGTGAATTGTTCTCAAGTCGAGCGCGAATATCGAATAAATATAATAATATTATTCAAGACTGAAAAGCATAACTAAAAGTGCGAGAAATTCAATGGAATGGAAATTGATTTTCTACTTATTTGCCTCTCTATTTGTTGCCCTTGGGCTATTTCTCTATCCCATATTTCTCAGACCCAATGGAAAACTTGAATACAGGCACTGTATTCCATCCCGTGGTTTGGATAAACTTCGCCAGTTGTCTTGCTGGGATATCGGAGAGCTACGATATGTCTGAGAAGAATGCAGAACCCAAATTGTCCTGTTATATTTTGTAAATAACTAAAATAAAAATCATCCTTAAAACCAGAAACATTTTTTGCTTTTTAGAAATAATAAAAAAGAATAATAAGAAATAAACAAGAAAGAAATTTCTAAAATCTCAACTTAAATCAAAATTTGTGAAAATAATGATACAGCTACACTCTGAAAAATATCACACTTTAATATGTAAGATAGACCTAAACTGAAAATCGACCTGAAAACTAAAACATAAAAATAAGTTCTTAATATGCGAACATCAATTTTTAATAATTAGAAAAACTATTTTTCTATAAAATGTATCAAAAATTCTTTATGAAAATCATGGTATAACGATGTGCTTAAATTTCGTGCGATTTTTCTACAAGTGTATGTAACAATTTAATCAATATTGTTCAAGATCAAGCTAAGAATTTCACAAGATTCAATTGGTACTGACAAAAATAAGCAATACAAAACTGTTTAAGAACTGTGAAACAAGTTGTGCTTATAACATTTCCAACTATTTTAGCCAATTTTATGGTTCTAGGCCACACAGGGAGAGAGTGCGACTCAATAAAAAGCTTTTGCAAGACGACAAGAACAAGAAATGACTATAAATAGGCTGGATTAGTGGTATATCAGAGCGTCGTCGAATCGAATCAAGGCAGTTGAGCGTGGCAAGATAGCTTTGGTTTCAACAACAACCACTCGAGCACGCAGTGTGTGTATCGAGAGATGCAAAGAGCAAAAAAAACAAAGGAAACAATATTGACACATGTGCATATGCATAATAGTATAATATATATATATTAATACATCGGTATACATATATATTTATACAGTACAAAGAGACTGCGTATGTAGGTCGTTGTTGGCCTTCAACTGTCAGTCGATTACTGCAACAGCAACTTTATAATAATCGAAAACTATGCGTTGCGTCTCTGACTCACCTATTTCCGGCTAGATTGAATAAAGGTTTGTGCAAAATGTTTGTCTTTCAAGTGCGATGTATATTTAAATCACAAAATTTTGCCCGATTAGAGGCAGAAAGAGATTTATCGATTTCACCATTATCACAGAATTTTCAATACCTTATTATATTTATAGGTTAAATTCTGAGTAAGCCGAGTACAATCAAGCTTTGTTCCTATCCAATTACACATATGTATGTACAAATAATCGCAGTATGGTCTGTAATTATTTATACAATAGAAAAATGTTGAGTCAGAAAAAGCAAGTAACATGATCGCTACAATAATATAGAAATTATATAAAACAATTTGAAAGATATCTGTTTACCTTAGTATTTCTTTATTGAATCGCAACTTAATTATCATCTTATCAGCAATATTTTTTAAGGCGAAGTATTACATATTAACTTGAATAATTCAATTTGAATTGAAATTGAATTGATTTGTAAAGCACACATATTCTAATTGAAATAATATATAGATTCTACTAGCCAAAGTGTAGAAAGTGCAATCGTTGTTTCAGAAATAAACTTGTGCCACAGCCAGTTGACAGCCTAAGGCGATTTGATAAATCAACTACACACAAAATCCTCCAATAAATCAACTATCCCAATTAAAATAGCTGAGAAATAAGAAGAAGAAGAAATACATTTTCAAAAGGGAAACAGCAGCACTAAGCAAATGACCCAAATTTCTATCCAACTTGAAGTGGCAACGAAACGACTCTTCGAATAAGAATCTCCCCCTGCACTTCATTCTAATGACGATCCCAGACTGGTTTCCCTCTGCTCTTGCTCTTTAAATATCGATGGGGTGTTTCGCTGCTTGGCTGACTTGGCACACTCAGAAATAAGATCGCTTTGAATTTTAGAAAATCTACGTAAAATGAAAATCATCCTGGAAAACAAAAATATTTTCTAATATTTACAAATAATTTCTAGATATAAAAATAAATGTTAACAAAATTTAGATTTTTTTTGAGAAATTAATTTCTTATTCTTCTTATTATTTAAGAAATGCTTGCTTGCTTGGGAAAAAATCTCTAGTGTAAAAAAAAACGCGCCCTTTTTCAAAATGTACCAAATTCAGGTTGGTTTTTTCCTCAGTGTAACGTATGTAATATACATTATTAGATTTACACATTTTTGACCCTATACATTTGGAATGTCTTATATTTGTTATAATGGACAGCAGACAAACAGACGATCGCGTTTTCTACCAATCCTTTGGCGTACAGGTAATAATACACAACTGTAAACAACACAAAAAACTGAGTATATAATCATAATTATTATTATTAATGTTATTATGCCAACAAATTTTTCCAACACATATGAGTGTATTTCTTATGTGGGCGATGATGACAATTCTGACGGGTCTTTTATGGCGCGTAGATTCACATATAAATAAATGAAATTTTATTTCAGCATTCAATTATTTGTTGCTTGCTTACTGTGTACCAGTTAAAGAGTGTCCATATTTAG
Organism: Drosophila setosimentum; assembly: GCA_035043505.1. Taxonomy (NCBI): domain Eukaryota; kingdom Metazoa; phylum Arthropoda; class Insecta; order Diptera; family Drosophilidae; genus Drosophila; species Drosophila setosimentum. The sequence goes on along the minus strand of JAWNMY010000076.1, from coordinate 4,190,276 downwards.
CAGCCACTTCAGCCAAATACAGATTGTCACGGATATATCTATATATATATATATATATACATTAATTTATGTACTATTTGCCATTACAAATCATTATTTACAGTCACATCGACAAATATTATTCTGCCATTGCCAAAAAATAAAAATCTATTAGAGGTATAATTCTGTGGTTAGTTTACAAGCAAATTGCTACTGAACCCCCAGAAAACAGCTGGTCGAAAATATAACGGAAGAGCGTAACCGAGAGAGGGAGCTCTCTCTTACCCGAGAGCAAAAGAGAGAGAGAGCGCGTACGTACATATAATATAATGAGAAAAATCGATTTTTCAAAACAAACCCAACCTTTTGAATGCATTAAAATGATTTTAAACTTTTTATGCTGATTATAATTCCAGTGTGAAATGCACTTACATATATTTAAAGTGTAGATTATAGCGCTGAACTAAAATAAATTCCGATATGATGAAGAAACACTTTGCCACGCACACTTGCCTTTTGTTAATTAAAATTATACACGACTGTCAATCGATAGACTTCTCATGCGATAATATATGTATATATATATAGATTTATACATATATATATATATATATTTAACTCGTTTGTTTAAAGCAACAATGAAACAATGTGCCACAGAAATTTCTTTGGCATTTGCCCTTAGATTACATTAGTTTTGAAAAGTGCACCAAAAGTGCTAGAAATGAGAAACTCAACACGCTCTCTCTCTCTCGCTCTAGCTCTCATTCACTCAGTAAGCAAATGCGAGGGTGTGGGTGGGGGTCGATTGCGTGTGTGGTGAATTTCTTGGAAGGCGCGTTAAAAAACTGTATTCACTTATCGATTTGTCAATATGAGGAAAAAGAACAAATAAATTATATCTTGATTAATAGTTGAACATACACTTATTTCTTTATTATTTTTAATATTTATATACGTAAATTAAATAAACAAACGCACGAAAATCGACCGACAATCAAAACGAGCGACGAGCGTCGAACAACCGTCGATGTGTGGCGCTGCTTTGTAACTCAACTCAACTCAACTCAAGGCACTCTCGCCCTCTCTCGCTCCACACACACACTTCTCGTCTTCCTCTGTCTCTCTCTCTCTCTCTCTCTCGCTCTCCCTATCACTCACAACATAGGCAGCGACGTCGACAGATGCGTTTGCTTGCCACTTTCAGACGCATAAGTTGTTTGACCAACATAAAAGCATAGAAATGCGCTCGACTAACGGAGCATTGACAGAGTGCGTGTGCCAGAGCGAGAGAGCGCTACTTCTTAGTCACTGCACACAGTGTGTGGGAGAAATGCCTGCTGGAATAAGGTATTGAAATTGGAGCATTCCATGGATGGATGATGACACATCGACAGACAGACAGACTAGCTGATAAGCACCGTTATAATAATTATTATTTTAAATACGTGCAGAAAATATAGAAAACTAATCTTGAGCAAATATTTGTTCATCTGATTAAAATTAATTTGCAATGCATTTTAACTGAGTATGTAAAATTCCATAGAATTCATTCATATATTTGACTTACTAAAAATAATATTAAAAATATATACTTTCATAAAATATTTAAATATTGCAATTAAAATTATTTTAATTTTAATTACTCATTATTTAAGCTCGATCAAAGATACACTTGATGACAAATTAATCACTCACCACGATGAGAAGGCATACTTTTAATGCGCAGACGCAAATCAAAAGAAGGAGAAAAGCATAACTTATTATGTTGGGGTGTTTTTTGCATAGAAATACATAAATACGTGTATATATTTATATATATATATATATATATATATATATATATATATCAGTATTTATATTTATGCACAAAATGTGATACATCATTTTTATGTGGTTGATGTAGTTGCAGGCAGGAGCTTGGAATTGTGGGTTTGAGTCAATGGCCATTCCATAGGAATATTGCCGTTATGCCAGACTCAGACTTCGCTCAGACTGCCTGTCTGCAGATAATAACGGCAATTACGGAAGCAATCATTTCGCATTTCTATTTTGAATATATGATACACGATATGGCAACACTGGCAAAAAAAATCTAAAGAATAAATTGCTATTAATTATTGCTACTTATTTGTAAACAACTTTAGATGCAATTTTTGCTTAAGTTTTATTGAAAATATTTTCATTTCCCTATATATATAGGTATATAGGTACCTATATAGGTGATATGGATAAAGTAAATATTAAAATAAATTATATATTTTGTTTAAAATTATGTTTTGATTATTATTAAATTTCTCATTTTATTTATATAATTATTATTATTATTGAAACATTTGAATGAATGCAAAACTAATCAAAATCTCCTCACTTAATGTCAACAATTAATTTTCTGGTCAAAATAAATGAAAGTGCAAACTTTTGAAATGCCTACAAATAAAATCTCTCAAGTTAGTCAGATAGGTCACGGACGTACTAATAAAATGCATTTCCTTTTATATTTAAGACGCATTAAAAATGAAAGCAACAGAAAAAAAAACGATAGTTTTGGGGAGAGTCTGATTGGAAAGATTTTCATAAGCTAATGTGAGAAAAGAAAGAAGAGATAAACAAAGAGAGAAGTGATAAAAACAAAATGCTCACAAAAAATCAAAGAGACAAGCAGACAAAAATTGAAACAAAGCGGAACGGAAGCTGAGCTCAAAGCGTGAGCGAGTTAAATTAAATCACATCAGAGTGCTAGCGAGAGAGCTTCATGTGTATTTTATAACTAACAATTAATGAGATAAAAAAAACACGCACACAAACAAATGTATGTGTGTGTGTTTGCACCTACAGGTTGACGGAATTTACCTCTTTCTTGCATTGAGTTGTCTGTTGGGCAATTATCTCAACAAACAACTGCGTCGACTGTTGCAGCTGCCAACGCCTTCGCCTCCCACTTGAATCTTTTTTTTTATGCAAATTCTGCACTCCCTTTGCAGTTTTTCCAATTGGGGCGCGTTTGGTTTCAGCTTTCGTTGTTATTTTCCTTTTTCCTTTTGGGTGTTGCTTGCCTCCCGCTGTTCGATAATTTACTTTGCTTGCATGTGTGAGTGTTTGTGTTTGCAGTAGTTATGTCAACTTTGATTGCTTTTTCAACTTTGATTCGCTCACAATTTTGGTTTGTTGCAAAATACGTATGTATGTAAATTATGGACAATGGAATGAATAATATGCACACCCGCGCTTAATACGTTTGTACGTGTTTTCGATTTGGCCAGTGGGCCACACGCAGAATTAAGCGATTGCTAAATTTAATAGCAAAAGTCGTTCGTCATCCGTAATTTAGCGAATAAAATTAATAGTTTTACGCAAAAACTTTCGACGAAGTGTTGGTTTTTCTTTTCCTTTTTATTCGCACACACAGTGTGTACACACTGTTCGAGTGCTCAACAGCAACTCTAGCTGATGAGCTGTTGCCAAAACAGTGCGACCAGAGCTCGAACACTCTAACAACAAAGTCAATGGTTTAAATGCACGTCTGCTTGCAGCACCGCAAACGGTCTGCCACATTGCACAGCCGTTGAGTACACCCGGACGTCATGTTGGCTTCTGTGCGTGACTATCGATAGCTTCCGATAACTAAAGCGGCCCCATTGTTTACAACTAAAATGAACAAACATTTTATATTAATTTTATTAATTATAAACTCAATATTGGCAAAGGAATCGACGCCGCACTGCAATGGAGACGATGCGAAAACATGTCACGAATTGAACACAAATCTCAGCGATAGTATGTCAAAATTAATATCTTTCTTAAAATAATCAAATTAAATTAAAAATTTGTAGAAATTACGCGCAGCATAAAAAGAGCCGTAGAGAGGTATGAGGCATGCAGCAAGGATGCAAATGACGTGAATTGCACGTGTTATGCGGCGGGTATCAAACGCGATCTGGCGCCATACAAATCAACAGGTTTCAGCCGGCAAATGCTCGAAGATGCCGCCAAATACGGCACCCGCTACAAGATCTATGGCCAGCAACTGTTCCGCGAGGAGAATTGTTTCTTTCCCGCTCGTTGTCTGGGCATTGAGCACTTTCTGCTGGAACTGCTGCCGCAGTTGCCGAACATGGATTTGGTAATCAACACCAGAGATTATCCGCAGCTGCACTCAAGTTGGTCGTCGAGTCAAATTGGGCCCGTCTTCTCCTTCTCCAAGACGTCCGAGTATCGGGATATTATGTATCCGGCGTGGACTTTTTGGGCAGGTGGTCCAGCGACCAAATTGCATCCAACGGGCATTGGCCGCTGGGATCTGATGAGTGGCAAGCTCAAAAAGATGACAAACACAATGCCGTGGCAGGCGAAGGAGCAGCTCGGTTTCTTTCGCGGCTCACGCACCTCTGACGAGCGGGATTCGTTGATTTTGTTGTCGCGCCAGCAGCCACAACTTGTGGAGGCGCAATACACCAAGAACCAGGCATGGAAATCGCCGAAGGACACCCTTAATGCGCCGCCGGCCGAAGAGGTCTCCTTCGAGGATCACTGCAAATACAAATATTTATTTAATTTTCGTGGCGTCGCCGCCAGCTTTCGGCTAAAGCATTTGTTCCTATGCAATTCGATGGTCATCCACGTGGGCGAGGAGTGGCAGGAGTTCTTCTATCATCAGCTGAAGCCCTGGGTTCATTATGTGCCTCTCCACAGCTATCCCAGCCAGGCGGAGTACGTACAGCTGCTCGAGTACTTTAAAAATCATGATGTCCTCGCTCAGCAAATCGCTCAGCGTGGACATGATTTCATTGAGCAGCATCTGCGCCTCCAGGACATCAAATGCTATTGGCGCAAGTTGCTCAAGCGCTATGCGAAACTCTTCAAATACGAGATTATACCAGATACCACCCTGAAACGCATTGACGGCGGCATCAGGAATGAATTATAGTACGCGAATATCCTTGAACATATCACAATATTAGTTGTGGATTTTTATCATTTATTAATTAGTTTTGAGATGTTCAAAAATAAGTTCAAAAAAGTTATTCATATATCTTTAATATATCTGAATTTAAGTGTAGTTTTTGTCATTTTTCCAATTTCTGATCGGGGGAAAATTAAATTCAAAAAGGTATTAATTCTTATAGAGGATATTCAAATTTGGTCAAACTTATTTATTTATTTAATATTGTGATATTTTATTTGAATTTTAACACTGGTATTTTATTATTTATTTGCATTGTTTTTACATTCCCAAAATATTGATTAAATATCTTTAACATATCACAGTTTAATTGTGGAATTTTTATGTATAATCAAAGACGATTATTTGAAGTGAATATGATTATATTTAATAGAGCTAAAACTAATTCTATTATTTGTAGTTATAATTTTTTCGAAAATGATCAATAAACCTACTGAGAAATAACCTAAGGACAACGCATTTGTTTGCCGTACAAATATATGAATCGAATAAATGGCTTAAGTCTATAAAATTAAAGGATGCATAATGTATGTCAACTTTATAAGTAAATACGATATATGGAATTTCTGGAAATCTTCTTGTTGCACAAGGGGCACTTGTGTGTTGCCTGGACGGCGGTTTTTATGCACATCTCGCAGAAGACGTGGCCGCAACGCGTCGACGATGGATTCTTTTTCAGCACACTTTCCAAACAAACGGGACACTTGTAGGGGCCCTCGACGCTTTGGTTCAGCTTATCAACCCGTTGACGGCGACCGGAAACTTCCGGTGTGCATAGATCAATTATGACATCTGGCACCATCGACCGGGCAGATCGCGGAGGCGGTGTATAAATGTCAGGCTGATTAGTCAGATCAACCATTGAACCTGCATATATATAAAATATACGAAATTTAAAATTCATGGAAGACACCATTTTTTTATTGGAAATATATTCATATATTTACTCACTGCTAGTTTGAGGAGGGCTGATTGAATATGTGTTAGAATCGAGGCTTGAGTTAGAAGCAGCATAAATAATGGAAGCCGTTGACAATTCGATACTGGAATGGTCTTCATAATCTGCTAGTTGAAATGTTAGGTTATTGAAGCTATCGCCTGAGTTTTCAGTGAGTAGCTGAGGCTATGTGAGCAATATTGGCATTACTTGGGGGGTTTATCGAAAAGCATGGCAAGCTTACCGGCGAAAGATCCTCTATTATTGATACATCCGAATAGAAAGACATTTTATGTTTTTGTATGGAAATTCTTTTTACTTTTTAAACATTTTTTGGCGACATTAGAAACTTATCGCAAAGCAGCTGTGCTACGTTTATCGGTTATTCGTGTGAAACGATGAATGATATCGATGAACAGCTGTGTGCCGGCTAAAGTGTTGCAAAACTCAATCAGATATCGGTAGGCAGCCACACGTCACAACAAAACAATATTTAAGCTGACCCAAAATAAAGCAAAAACTGGAAATGGACAAGGATAAATTCACATTGCAGTCGATTCGACAGGATCTGATCGATAACAATCTGCAGGCCAAGGCCATAATACAGGTGACAAGAGCACAGACAATGTCAACAATTTGCTTAACAGCATCTACTTCCAGGATATACTGAACAGTCGCTCTTCCATCGCCGAACTGGAGGAACTGAATGAAGCCGGTCGAGCCAAATTGTCGGCGATACGCAAGAATATCGAACGCTTGGACGACTGGGCACGTGACATGTCCGATCCAACGTTAGCCAACGAGGTGGACACCCATCGCGACCAATTCTCCAAGACTCTGCAGGCATTCCGCAAGGCGAACGTGTCCACCATGCTGGAGATTGAGAAGGCGAATCGTGACGAATTGATGGCCATCACCGGCGAGAGTGATCTGCGACAGCGCACAAATGTGGGAACGCGGCATAATCGGAGCAGTCTGGTTTCCCAGGAAAACGATGTCACTGAGAAAATGTTGGCGATATCGCGCCATCTGTCGGAGACAACGCAAAAGAGTGCGGTCACACTGGAGAGCCTGGTTGCCTCCTCACAGAACGTCGAGGCGACCAACGATGAACTGCACAACACTGCCGGCAGTATCACCCAGTCGGGCAAACTCCTTAAGAAATATGGCAGACGCGAATGGACCGATAAAATGCTGCTTTTCTTTGCCTTCTGCTTGTTTCTCGCCTGTGTCTTTTACATTGTGCAGAAGCGTTTGTTTTAAATGCTTACAACTATTATAATTATTATATTCTTATATATGTGTAACGGGCATATGATGTCGGTAAATATGTGTAAAATGCTTTTCTAATCTAAGATTAAGATTATTATATACTTAGGCACATTTTAATTCAATTACTACACTTAGGCAACACAATTTCAATAAAAACAGGTCACTTATTCTAGTAAGGACATCGGGGAATATTTCCGGGATTTGAGAAGCCATTTGTGTTGACCATGCGGCAAATATCCTTATAGGATCGCTGATGCTGCTGCTGCTCTGGTCGGGCCCGGGATCTTTGAGGTTGTACGTAGTAAGCCTGCTGTGATGGTGTTGGATGATAATACCCTTTTTTGGGTTCACTTTGAAAGAGCTGATCGAAAACACTTCTTCCATCAATGAAAACACTCATCAAACATAAACTGATGATCAGAAATATAAATTGAATCTGCATCTTGGAATTTTTTGTTTGATACGGGAATTTAGAAGCTCTGTCGATGAATAAACTGATTTTCGCATCTGTTGTTCTAGTTAAGAGATTTTGGTAACCTTGCTCTATAGTTGAAGGAAATTTAATATTGAAAACAACTGATAACAGAATTTATTCAAAAATTGAACTCTCACTCACAATGACGTTTTGCAACACTGTGATTCAGTCGAGGGAACTTAAACAAATATTTTAAAGTTTAAGTGAGATGCTTTATGAAATTGCTGAACATAATATAAATAATGAATAATAAAGTATTATTATTATTATATATTATTATTTATGTGTATTTAAAGTTCGCGTTTTGCAACACTGCAATGCCGGTGTGCAACAGCTGACAGCTAACGCAGTCACTGGAATTGTTTGTGTTTGTTTCACAAAAAATTGGCGGAAATCAAATAAATCAAACAATTAATACAATGAGTCGCAGCGAGCAGACTTTTGAGGATTTAAAGTCGCACTTTCGAAGTCACAGCAAAGTACGCGAACAGCGGCCACACTCTGCAAAGGTAGTCCTAAATAAAAAAAATAAAAATAAAACAATATCTTTTGGCTTGTTTTCTATAAATGTTTGGTCTGCTTTTTAGGTTCATTCGGTTTGCTGGAGCGCAAATGGTGGCCATTTGGCATCTGGTTCGTTTGACCGGACCGTCGCCGTGTACGCCTTGGAACGCGATCGTTTTGTCAAGAACAATGTATTCCGGGGACACACCGCCTCCGTGGATCAGTTATGCTGGCACAACACGCATCCGGACCAATTTGCCACCGCCAGCGGCGATAAAACGATGCGCATCTGGGATATACGTGTCGCCAAATGTGTTTCCGTCACAAATACTAAGGGAGAGAATATAAATATTGCCTGGTCACCGGATGGTAAAACGATTGCCGTGGGCAACAAGGAGGACTTAATCACATTCATCGATACACGCACAAACAAAATCCGTGTGGAGGAACCATTTAGCTTCGAGGTGAACGAGATCTCGTGGAACAATACCAACGATCTGTTCTTTCTCACCAATGGCCTGGGCTGCATTCATGTGTTGAACTATCCCAGCCTGGATCACCAATTAACGATTAAGGCGCACACAGCCAATTGTATATGCATTGAATTCGGACTTACAGGTATTATATATATATATATATTTCTATATATATTTATTAGATGTGATTAAATTTCGATTAAATGTTTCAGGTAAATACTTTGCGGCTGGTTCGGCAGATGCGCAGGTTTCGCTGTGGGATGCTAATGAGCTGTCGTGTCTGCGCATGATTAGTCGCTTGGATTGGCCCGTTCGAACGCTATCGTTTAGCCACGATGAGCGACTAATAGCGTCGGCTAGCGAGGATCTCTTCATAGACATTGCGTACACGGAGACAGGCGAGCGGGTAACCGATGTGCATGTGGACGCCGCCACCTTCACCGTTGCGTGGCATCCCAAACAGTATCTGCTCGCCTATGGCTGTGACGAGAAGGAGATCATTGGCGATAGGCGACGTGAGGTGGGCAATGTCAAAATCTTTGGCTTTCCCGAATTGTCCAATTGAAATACATAAAGTAAAATAAGATTTTCACTTGATTTTAATCATCATCTCAAACTAAATAATATAAATGCTAAGTGAGTCATGTGTAGCCTAAATAAAAATGTAGCATTTGCATACAAAAACAGTTTGTCATGAGCAAGATTAAAGATTATAGACTATATATAATATGTATAAATATCTATCTATATAAGCCGATATTTGTACAGAATATTCCATTAATGATTTATGGTAGCATTTTGAAATGATTTCTGATTCGATTCGATGGTTTATTCGATCGAAAACGCATAAATGATGCCCATTACTGAAAACCACTGCGTAATTAAGATGTAGTCAATAATGAGCCAAAGCCATTTGCACACATTGCCTCTTGGCTCGAATAATACCAATTATAAAGAATCAGATGTCGACCACTCCTCCTTTTAAGTAATTTCGATTGGGTGTAGTGTGTGTGTGCGTGTGTGTGTGTATGTCCGTGTGCGTGTTAATTATGCTCATAAATACTGAAAATCCCTTTTGGCAAACGGCTCAGCGTCTGGCAATGTGAAGAATTTCATTGTTTTGGTAAATGAGTTAAGTTGGCTTACTTAAACAATGACACGCTGCATTCAGAGACAACGCTGCTCTCAATTTAAGTACAACAACGACAAATTAACTACTGCTCTGTGCTATAAATGTATCACAAAATTATAATTTCCAGTTTTATTTTTATTATAAATACAGATAACTATTTAAAAAAAAAAAAAAAAAACATTTAATTTTCCTTCATGCATAATCTCTCAATTAAAATTACTTAAAAGGAAAACAAAGTGTAATTTTACAAATTTCCAATTATTGGAAGATGTTTTTGTAACGAAAATCAAACGGTTTCTATGAACTATAGTGCATAAACACATTTCTTTCAGTTTTCAACCATCAAAAATGTCAGTCAAGTTAAATACAACAATGCAGTGAAGATGATGCAACTTAAAACCGCGACATACAGACAAGATTTAATTATTTGGTCCTGTAACGAGCAGCATTTTGGTTTTGTGTCTACTTAAAGCAAAGTACAAGAACATTTTCAATCAGATGGCAAACCATGCAGAAGCCAAATAAAAAAAAACCCCCCCTAACTTGGCCAACAACAAAAGTTGTAACCTCAGACAACAAATGTTAACAGGATTCTCTCTTGTCCTTTTAATTAAAAAGCATTGCAATTTGCGGAATTTGATTTGTTCGAGTTTCGGTTTTGATTACTTTGGTTTCGCCTTGTTCTCTAGATTCCTCATCTTAATTAATATTTCTGACACACATAAGGTAAACATATTTAAATATCTAAATATTGATTTATGTCGAATGTCTATTTAATATCTATACGATACAGAGTAGTTCCTGGTCGAGCAAAATAATTGACAGAATTTACAAAAATAATCATCTTATCATTCTTTTTATCTTATTTTTATGTTTTTTTTTTATATAGTTTTCAATTTAGAAGATAAATTTAATGAGTTCCTGCTTTGTAGAAATATTCTAATAAAAAAAAGGCAGCCAAAAACATTAAAGTTTTCCGCCAACTGATTGCTTATACCAATTAAGTTTATTGCTTAAGGATACGACTATAAAAATAACTCACACGCACTCACATTAAACATGGTAATTACAGGGTATAAGGATTTGTTATACAAATGCCACCGGATCTTAGTGTCAAGTTAAATTAATTCTTGGCCAAAATGGCAACGTTGCGTTTTTGAATCCGATATTCGAAACTGTTACAAATTGCACGACGGCAGTTGGCAGTTGGCAGTTTTTATAGGCGTCTTCAATTCACTTTGTAAGCCATTCTACGGCAATAAAGGCTCAAGTGAGTGCCTCTAATATAAAATTGAATTTAAATAAATGGAGTCGAGTCGAGTCAAGTCGATGCGGCCGTAAAAGCCAAAAGCACGACCCGCCGCGGTGCACACGTTCCGAATCTGATTTGATTTGTTTGCAGTGGAGAGGTATTGAACCCCCGCCCCCCCACACACACACACACACACACCGATCCGTTGGCCATGCACGGGAAACATTGCGCCCAGCACTTAGCCAACATTTAATATGCAACAATCTTTGGCAGCAGCAAAAAGGAAGGCGTATAATCAACATCATCAGCATCGACAGCAGCGGGAGTCAAACAGCCTCCGGCGCTAACACTGAGAAAAATTGCATAGTCAACTTGATATGACGAGTGCTTAGAATTTAAGTTGATTTCAGTGCTCACAAATCTGCAGCTAAGAATAAATTTAAATTCCTTATATCAATGATAGATAGATAAAAAAAATAAATTGCAAATTTATTAAAAGTTTTCTGTGTTCATTTTGAATACATTATTCAGGCGAATACTTGATTAATTTTAGTACGAAATTTTTATTACTGTGCTTTGTAATAAATCGCTATGTAAAAATGTGACACGAAATATGTGGATTTAATTTATTCATGCCACGCGCGCGATGTTGCAAGTTGAGGGCGCACCACGAGCGGTAGACATTGATTAAAAATGCAGGCAGACTGCATTGCGCTGATTTCTGCTGCCTTTTGCCTGCTGTAGTGTATGCAGTGTATCCCAAAGCCAAAGTGCTAAGCCGAATTATGCAAATGTTCCTGGCATGTGGCTGATTAGTTGCAGAAATTGTCTACAAATTGGCAGCTTGCCTGCAGACCATGTGGGATTGATTTAGGCAATTAACAACCAAGCAGCTAGCTAGTCAGGTGTCTGTGTGTGTGTGTGTGTGTACTGTTTGTAATAGCATTTAAGCCCATTCACATGCTAACAATGTTTTTAATGTTCTTAATGGCCAGAAGCTACATGGTGTCTCTGGCAAATTTATTTGTTCTCTACACATATCTGTGCCACCCACAGAGGCTGCGGCTGCTCCTGCAACTTGGCCATGTTTACTTGTCTTTGATTGTGTTACTTTTCAGGGTGTTTTTTAAAGCACCATACAAGAGGCAACAACAACAAAAACACAGGTGAGTCTATTTAAGACATAAGATTTAAGTGCACATCCGGCATGAACATGTGTAATTTGAGGCATAAATTACGGTATTATTGTTAATCCAGGTGCCTCTTTGTTTTCGTAAATAAATCACCATAATTGCTTTTTAAGCTTGTTATAAAACTAATTAAAGTAGCACTTTAATTAAAAAACAATCTGTTTATGATAATAAAAATTAAAATAACACGATAATTTAAAAAATACATATTATCCCTACTCTATATACGAATATGATTTTAAGATTAAATCAAAGAGTACAAACTATAACAACTACTACAAATAATTATTTAATGTTTTTCGCTTATACGAAATACGAAATATTAGGATAATTGAATATGACTGAATATGCTTTAATTTAAATAAAAATCTCAGCTTATTTGCAAGAAATTACACACCAGGTTTTTTGTCATTTGATGTGTAAGTATGATTATTAAGATTAAAAGAATACATATAGATGAAAACTAGTACATAGAATTATTTTACTTTTGTTTGATTAATTATATGTAAATATAGTATATAACAATTAGAAGCCTCTGGCCTTAAAGATACTTCCATCATCTGCCTGCTATATACATTTGCACAAATCATTATACAATTTTTACCAATTTTTAATGGGTTCAGGGAATAAAAGATCTACTACTAATAGTTAATTAATCTTAATGGAAATCTTCAAGTGCTGAAGCAAAATAAATGTAAATTTGTTCAATTTATCGGCTAGTCGTAATATTTCTTTTTAGCTACCGTCATCTGAATCAATCAATTTAATTTATTTATTGTGTTTATTATTTTGTAATCAACACTCAGATATAATAAATTAGTGGAGAAACCCACACTTAACTCACAGAAGGCGACATCTCTGACCGCATACAAATACTCAATCAATATCCTGCATTAATTTTGTACGGCTTATGTATCTATCTCAATCTCTCTTAAATGGCAACTAGCAATAAAGACCAAATTTTTGCGAAGCAGGAGCTTTACATGAGTCCTGGCTGGCGTCTGTATCCTGCGGCTTCTTAAAGCGCTTTCTAAGGACTTTATGAAAATGTAAGCCCTGTTTTTGTATCACACTGGTGTGTTTACGTGAATGTATGTGAATGTATGTGAGTGTGTGTGTGTGTGTGTGTGTGTGTGGTTATGTTATCGCACACATCGCCTGATTATCGTGTGACAATGTGAACGCAAAATTAAATCAGCATTTTCGCCATCTTCCTCAACCAAGAATGCGAATTTCTGTGCGTGTCTGTCTGTCTATCTGTCTGTCTGTCTGCCTGTCTGTCTGTCTGTCTGCGCATGTGTGTGTGTGTGTGTGTGTGTAGTCTGTGCGTGCTTGTGTGTGAATGTATGTGCCACATCTGTAAAGGTCCGCAGCTGAGCAGAAATTTTGCTTCCAACTGTTAAATATATATCCTGCCAGCTCCCAACTGGTTGAATCATGTCTTGCCCCATTCAGAATGTCCTTGCCACAGCAGGCACAAAATGTTCTTGTTAACATTTTCTTCTTCTTGCTGTTGCGAGAGATAGAAAGACTAAAGTGTGAATTTGCTTTTAGCATTGACTACAGGAAGTCTCTAGGGAATTTCTCATCTGTGTGCGTATTGAATAACATATTATAACATTTATTTGAGTCAGTTTTATAATTAGATTTATGAATTTCATATAATTGAAGAGGTGTTGTTATAATAATGTGTATCCAAAATTATAAATGCAAATGCGAAGCAAGAAGACAAGCAACTTATTTCAACATTAAACATTTCCCACTCTTACAATATTTGTTCTGTTTGTAATTGAATAAAGTATTTATTTTTTATTATATTTATATTCCTTGACAATTTATGTTATTGGGCAATAACGAATATCATTGCATTTCTCAGTTTTCATGGACACACTTAAGTAAAGATCTGCAGCAAATGCTTATGTTGTATCTTAAGCCATTAACTATCTCCATGTCCGCCACCTGCTAACGCAATATAACAAGTCCATTATATCACACTTGCAACATCCTGCGTCGCACAAATTGCAAAAATTCAATTTTGGTTATTTATGTCTGGGGTTAATTCGAATGTGAAAATAAGACACAACTTGGGGCAGCAACAAGAGGCACCCACAACATCCCATATAAATTCGCCAACACCTGTGCAGAATATATATCTATATCTATTTATTTTGTTGTTGTTGTTGTTGTTTTTTTTGTTTTGCTTGGCACGTGCATTGCATTCTTTTGTAGGAGAACACCTTTCCACGTATTTATTTGAAACTTGTTGGATGGTTTTTTGTTTTTTTTTGCTTTTTGATCGCTTTATGCGCTTTTTATAGCGTGTGTATCCTTTTTGCAAGTCGGCTTAAAATTTTACCTTTGATTGCATTAGACAAAACCGTTTCCTGAGCACGTTCAAAACAGATATATACAAACAATGGGTTTTACCAGCTCGCAAAACATCTAAATCTCTGCAAATGCTTGACAATGCTGTTGGGGCAAAGTTTTCACTTTGCTATACCCTACCCATATTAAATATGACAAAAATAAAGGGTATATTGAAGATGTGGAACTAATTTACAGTTTTCAATCGATAACTACAAATATCAATAAATATCGATATCCGAAGAAACTATAATAATATTTTTTATTCACTTGTATAGTAATCGAAAAATATATACAAAATATAAATAAAAATCAATTTGCTTTCTAAACGGTATCTTCTAGCCATACAATCTCAATTTGAACACTCTCTTTAGCTTTTAGATTTGTTGCCTTTGCCCCGTGGGCATGTCTTTCTTTTCCAAATCGGATGTGAGGAAATAGATCAAAGTGTAACATGGGAAAGGGATTGAGAAAGGGGCTATGAGAATGTAGACAATTGCCTGAAGTAGCACTACAATTAATGTGACCGCTATTGTAGAGTATCTGTTAGTCGTACAATCTGAGCCTGAGCACTCTTGCCTGCTTTTAGTCTTGTAGCCTGTACCCCAATGGACTTGTCTTTGTTTGTCGAATGCTTGCTGCTACCTTTTGCTAAAATGACCTTCGGCTTCTCTTCAATTCACACTTAGATTACCAGAGTCAGCTTCAGCAGGCTGCTTGCCTCAAAAAAATAAAATAAAATAAAAATACGACTAAGAAGAAGAAATCTTGTGTTGCCTTCGGGTTGCTGGGTCCGCAAATGGATGACCTAAGGTCCGAGGGGCTTATCTCAGGCAATACATTATGAGCACGTACATATGTATGTCGTATGTTGTATGTTGTATGTTGTATGTTGTATGTTGTATGGTGTATGTTGCGGGGGCATTTGGGGGAGTGTACAGAGATGGGCTGGCATTGGGCTGGCTTAATGCATCGATGGCCAACAACATTTGAAAAATAGCGTTGAAATTTATTTTTGGTATGTTTCCAAGTGTCCTTATGGGATTTGCACATTTGTTCGGAATTTGACAGTTTGCACTTCATTTAGTCCAATGTCTTGAGTGTGTCATTCCCTCAAATGTCCAACGTACATAAAATTGTCCATTTTCTCCACTCACAGCGTCTCTGTAATCTAAAAGTTATAATGAAAGGCACAAGTTGACCACGAGTTCAATTCATTTTGCTGGCGACGAGGCCAATTTTCTTAGGAACGCCCTCAACTTTTTCTCTCTCTGACTGTTTTTATATGAATTTATTGGTTTTGTGCACATCTAAGTGGATCAGCTTTGGTATTATATTTTGTGTGTGCCGTTATTTAGCAGAATTCCATATTGTTATGTAACATAGAGCACATCAAGCACAGCTTAAATTGCTTTTGGCCTGTGTTACAGCATTAAGGTATTGTTGGCCTTGAAGCAGACATTTGCCTAAATTTGTAAAGAATTTTAATAATTAATATTAATATTTATTTATTTTTTTATTATTATTATTAATGATTACCAAGCCAGGCTTTGAATAAATAGATTTAAAGGTATAAAAGGCTGCCAGGCAAAATAAATTCGAATACATAAACTCTTCAAATTCACACAACTTTTCTTTTAACATTAATTGCACTTAAGCAATCCAATTAAATATTATAATAAGCCTGCTGGCAAAAGTTTGAAGTTGGAATTGGGTTAAATGAGCGTAAAAATAGATATTTCACAATTATGGAACCATAGAAATATTTACATTATTCCCTGTTTGTTCAAGTCCACATTAATTCATCATAACGGCCATAAATTCGATGACACTGCAAATTACGATGGCAGCAAGTTAAGCCAAAGTTTGAAAAGCTATCAACTTTTCGCAAAATTAAATCATTACTCTCTTGTGGAAAATCAAACTAATTAGCGGAACATTTTCATAATAATGTCCCCGAAACAGTTTGATGATTCGCCGAAACTTCGCAACATAATAAAGCTAATATTGAAAATGATATTTCAGTGTGTCAGCATAAAAAGCAAGTTGAGAAGTTTTTTTTTTTTTTTTGTATGGGATAGCAAAATGTGATAACGGTTAAGCTATCATGCACAGTGATTAACAGAATGATTCGATCTTTTTCTTCATCATATGTTTATATTTATTTATAGGTATTTATAGATATTTATATATAATTAAACTCAAAGAATAATTCGCCAATTTTATATCATGTAGAACAGGGTGAGAATTTTTACTGTTCTTTAATATAATATATAATATTATAATATATATATAATATATAATATTAATAATAAAAATTAAAAGATAATTCATAAATAATAAATATATAAATCGTTCTAGTAAATGAAGTCTGACAACATTTTTGGTTAGTTTACTGCTATTAAAATAAGCATTTCGTTCTGTAAAAATAAACTTCGTAAAACGTTCTAGTGAAAGGCGTTGTAGAAAATGTGTGGAAAATTCTATATTAGTTTTCTGAGTGTACACATATAGTTCATGCTGAATAAACACAGCCTTCCAAAATGAGAATGTGGATCACAACTAAGAAAGTGCTTTGGGGCGTGTATGTAATGACAAATGTTGAAGGTATTTTTTGAACTTGTGTGTCTTTGCTGTTGCCATGCATGAGATGGCCAAATAGCATCTATGAAGTTGGCCTGGCATGGACTGGCCTGCCCAGTTGGTAAAATCAAAGTTGTGACCCGCAACTGTAATGGGCTTTTATTGCCGTTGGTGTCGTTTGGCAAACCCACTCAAAACTGAAAAACACAGGCATTGACTTTCTAGCACGAAACTTTGCCATTTTGGCCGAAATGCTTTTAATCTGACAACAAAGTTGCTAGCAGCTGGGAGTGCTAAGCCAAAATTTGCTGTTAAATTTTTGTTGAGATGTTTTCCAATTTGGCGCCCCAAAAACATTTAAGTTGCCCTTGAACTGGATGAAAGGATATATATTGTTTTTGCCTGTAAGTATAGACTTTTGTGTATACGTGTGTGCATTTAAATGAAATCCAATTTGAGTTTGTTTTGTTTCGTTTAACAATGTGAAAACAACTACAGGTTTTTATGTGTACTAACTTTTTTTATGCAACAAAACGAATCGAAACAAAACGGTTGAGCAACATTTAAGAGTCTCGAGTAAGGTTAAGGATGTAACGATGTGTATAAGTAGATCTCAAGTGTTTGCCAACAGTGCTTACAGTCTCTTCACAGAATCCTTGCATAAATCCCTCTTCACTTCATGCTTAAGGTCTTAGAGCATCGCAACTTGTTTATAAATACTGGCCTTATGCAAACTTGGCAGCCAAAAAAAAAAACAATTATAAAAAATGAATGCTCTTGCTGTCAAATAGGAAAGTGTAACATGGCAGTTTTTTTTCTTTCTTTTTTTACTCTCAATAAAAATTAATTAGCGCTGCGAGCCTGAAATGTTTGCCTTAATTATGACGCCGGCCCAAAGTGTGGGCCAACAAAAAAAATCAATAAGGCAGTCAAGCTTCCTTGGCAGACCCAAAAACGTTAAAAGACGACGCGTTTAAAATATAAAATGCGACATTGTCAGGCTTAAAGTGGTTTTTCATTTAATCCTGCAACTGAAGACCCTAAAGCGGTAAGCTCTTCAAAGTATTACGCTGGGGGTTTGGCATCCTTGCAATTGCAAGATTTTGGAATTTATGTATTATCTAGACAAATAACTTATTCCTCATATTATCATTCCTTTTGTTTATTGTGTTTTTTTTTTTGCAAATTAGCAAAACAATTGAAATGCATAAGTTTCTCATTTTAATTTATAATTTACTTAGCGGCTTGGAACAATTTTAGCAGCAATGTTCGTGTCCAATTAAAAGTCACGAAAATATTACAATTCTATGCACTCAAACAAAATTCGGGAAGTTTGTGCTCAGATGAAACTGACGATCAATATTCTAATTTAAGATACGCTACTTTTAATTTTCTGATGATTAATTGAAGATTTTAATTATTTTGAAGGTACTCAATTTGATATCAAATCCGGTACTTTCTTAAAAAGAAAGTAACTCGACTTAAGTTACAAATCTATGTTCTGAAATATAAGCTAGAAGTTTGTGCTTGGGTCAATAATTTTCTGTCTTATTTACAGTCAACTTTGGAATCACAATTGAGTTTTATATAATTATGAAAATTTATAAGTCAATTGAAGTTAAATTTTTTAGAACAACATTATGAAAAAACATTATTTTTCTCAGAGTGTTGAAACTCTTGGCATCCGGTTGCTGTTCGACTCCGGCCGTACTGGATGACTGAATTTGAATTTCTAATTATTGTTGGGCCGAGAGGTCTTTTGTATGCAATATGAAGATATAAGCAGTATATAAAACGAGAGTATAGATGACTTCGATAACGACAGCCAGAGACTTGTGGGAAAATTATTATATTAATGCTGTGCGATGGCAGATCAAACAGATTTTGCTGGCGGTCAGGTACAATAAGTAATTTCGAAGCAATGTAAATCTTTGAAGCTCAATCAGTTTATCGATTTAATGCTGGCTGTCATAAAACGCAAAATGTGAAACTCGTCCCACCAGACAAAACAACAACAATAACATATAAAAAACATACTGTACTCCTTCTCCACCTCTTCGACCGCTTGCTGCTCCTTCTCCGCTCCTTCTCCTACTCTTCCTCCATATTCTCCAAAATTTGTTACCCTTTTTCGAGTTGCGTTCACAGAGGCTATAAAACTTCTTCTCGCCATGGCCGGTGACCTGCGCACCGTTGCGTTTTACACAATGCGGGTGGAGGACATTATTACGCCTTTCCCCCTCCCGCTATTCATTTCACGCAGCTCCACCATTGACCCTCAACCTCACAGCTCACAACCAGCAGCTTGAATCGTTTTTCAACAGAAAACCTAATACATTTTTTATACCTAATGTGAGTCATTTTAGAAAATTCGATGCTTTGCTGAATATCATCTCCAGCCTGGTGGCAAATGTGAAAGGATATTTAAAGGTCATGCAATGAATACCACCTTGAACCTTGAACTCATCCAGGAAGCATCCAATGGGGTCCGTACTATAAGCATACTCTCTATTTATTGATTGACCATCACTCTCTCCCAGTTGCGAGTAATTGAAAAGTTAAGGCCACATTCAAGTGATTTGTTAATATTATAAACTCTGTGAACATTTGTTGCTGGGGTGTCCTGATAATGATAGGAGCATAGAGGAAATATTGCTTAGCTGAAGACGTTAAACCTGCCTAACGGCGATACCAGGTGCTACACACGAACGCTGTGAGCTTCTCCCTCTCTGCGTGTCTCCCTCTTAGACTCAGGCATACACTTAATGATTTATTGGCCATATCTTGAATGCGTGGCTGTCTCAAATTTCATAAAAGTCCGCCTTCATAGCTAAATAAAGAAACAATGTTTCCAAAGGACAGCTTTTATTGGAGTATACCACATCTCCGGGCAAAAGCAATTCAGTTGAAGATACACCTTTCTGAAATTCTATTCTTGGAGGCTAGCTAATTTTATGGCGTTAGGCTTATCAGTATTCATAAATGTTCATTTAAATTGCAGCTTATGTATATAAACACCTGAGAATAAAAATAATTCAAACAACATATATTTTTTAAGAGTACAAGTTATATGAAATCAAGCATTAGTAAATTTAAAAAGAATTATTTGATTCTTTTTAAATTAATTTATTTTAATGAAATATTAAGGCTGGACTTCTTGCACAAACTATAAATAATATTTTGTGTGTGTTTTAAAGTTATAAATGTTTTACCTTAGTTTAATTTTATAAGTAAAACTAAAGTAAACTTCATTTTCAAGCTGATATTTAACTTAATTTAATCTAATAAGTAAACTAAATTCCTACATAAGTGTACTGTATATTAAATTTATTTATATTTCTTCAATTTATAACTATTTCAGATAATTTAATTTAATAACTAAAGTTAACTTCCTGCATTAGTATTATCTATTATTTTGTGGTTTTATTCAATGCATAAATACTTATTGTTGCTTATCAATTAAAAACCTAACACAACAAAACCCTATTCAGACAATTTGAATTATATAAATTTAAATTGAATTTTAACTTATATCTGCTTTTCATTTACATAAATGGATTTCGCTGTCGACATTTTAATTAATTTTCGCTACTTTTTTTTTGGGTCACGACGAATTGGGTTGCAATTTAAATGATGTAATTTGATTTTAGTTCAACGTGGCCAAAATAATTTTTCCATTTGTGGCACAGATAATTTGGTCACATGGAAATTGTCATTTTAATATCATTTTTAGAAAGTGGTTCAGCAAATGGTCCACATCGTGGAAGCTCGAGTCTTAAAAGCTGGCACATTGCCAACAAAATGCACTTATATTTCACATAAAGTCCAACTCACTTGCGAACAATTCGAATTTAAAGTGTGCAGTTCAATTGGAATGCAATATATTGAATATTTGTCCAGATACCTGCTAGCAATTGACCATTACAAATTGTGGCTTTCAACAGCAGTAATTGCTTGAAATAACTTTATACACATCGATTTTTGTGGCAGTTCAAGTATTTGTCTATATGTTGAGGTTGAGAGGGTGCAGCAGGACCCAATGAACGGATATAAAGTCAGTTATAAAAGATAGCAATGGCAAAAAACCATTTCATACTTTAGCTCTTTTAACTAAAAGATTGCTATGCAACTGACAGAGAGCTCCCGCTCAATTCACCAGAGTGACCACTTGTGCACTCTAAAAAAGAAATGCACTCAAAAAAATAAAATTAATGAGCATAATAATAACGTACTTGAAATTATTTTGTCATTAAGTGCACATTTATTTCTTTATGCAACTTATGTTTTGGAAAGATGTTAAATTACCTTTTTTATATATATATATATATAAACAAGATGTTTCCCACATAAAGGGTGATTTTTTTTTAAATGCAGTTTCCATGGTGCATTTCTATTTCTATTTGCTTCAATGCTCGGCAAACAATGCAAAATGTTGCTATACAACAGTAGAACTCTGTCAATTGTTTGATATTTTTTGTGTGTGCGTAATTTGAGCTGCAAAGAACTAAATTGAAATGAATCAACTTGCTTTATATATAAATTGCGTCCAACAGGTGAGATTATTATTAAAGTGAACCAGTTTTCATAAATCAAAGAATCGACAAAGTGAAACGAAATTAACTTCCTCATTCCAAAGATGCCACAGTGAAATTGCCTACATATATATTCATGCACACATACATACACATCTATGTATGTGCGTGTGTTTGTGTGTGTGTATGATTTTTTTTTACTGCGTGATTTATGCGTATTTGCCTGTGCCAAAATACCGTTAAAGCAGCTACAAAAACAATTCAATGGGGAAAATTTAAAATTTATGTGCTTTCCTTTATAAATTGGAAAACTTTGTGTATATATACTATATATGTCTGTGTGTGTGTGTGTGTGCGAGTGTGAGTGTGCGCGTATAATGCATATTAATATGTGTGTATTCTGCTCTTTGATATCCAGCTTCTTCGCTCCGCCATTGTTTTGCTTGGCTGACTTTGCCGCTTTTGTTTTTTGAGGCTGACTTGGTGCTTTTTAATTTGCCTTGATTTAGCATTTGTATTCATGACAATTTGATTTTAGATTCAAGCTACAGTACGCCAGCAGCACCTTGTCAATGATTTGGTTAGCTTTCTGCTCCTTGCATCCTGTCTCGACGTGCCTAAATGCGATCCGGTTTCCGTTTCCGTCTCCGGCATAGCCATTTTTTTTTTACTTCTTGTCTTTATCCCACATCCTTCTATTTATAAATTTGTGTTTGCTTAGCATTTGAATAACTTAAAAAAATCCAAAAAGAAAAATGAAACTATTTTAGTATTAAGAAATCAATATTAAAGAGTTGTCTATATATTGTTTTAAATCATTTCTTTGCCAAGCCTCTTAATATGTCTTAAGAAATTTGTAATGAAGTTACGCAAAATGGAGGACAATCAATTATTCTGCCATATGCGTGGGTTTGTCTGTCTGTGTGTGAGTGCGTAGTGTGTGTGTGTGTGTGTGTGTGTGTGGGAGCGTGTCGCTTGCAGTTAATCGAATTTATTAGTCCTGCCATTTGTTATCAACCCAACAAAGTGTACACTCTACAGGCCATCCAACAAATCTTCCCCTTTCTCCCACCCTCTCCCTCTCTCTCTCTCTCCCTCTATCTTTCTTTCAGTCCTTTTCCCTCCTATCAGCTGTCGCTCAAGCGCCAACAATAGGTTGTAATAATGCCAATGGTTGTATGTCGGCGACTGAGTGGATGCGTATCCCTACACTCGGAGAAAACATATGTCATAAATTCAAAGTACTTTGATCGAGTTTCAATTTGTGTTGTTCTTCAAACAAGTAATCAATAAATTATCATTAGTTCATTTAATATTAAATAAATTTGTATGCTGAGTAATTAGTTTTTATCTCTATATATATTTTAGATCAATGTTTATTTCAAAATTGGTAGTAAATATGACATAATAATTCAAATAAAATCTCTTGAAGTAAGAACAAAGTTTAATTTCTACAATTTATTAATTTAAAATAAACCCGGCCACTTTAAATATTAAGTAAATTTGAAGGGTCAGCTCTAATTTATTTATTTATTTAATGTGTACTAAGAGAGATCTACAATTAAAAAAAAATCATTTAAGTTACAAATAAAATAATATAAAATTAAAAGAGAGTAATTAAGTTTTAAATGAATTTGATAAAATAATATAAAGTTTTTAGTAACATTAACATGTATGACTTACAAAATTATAAATTAGTTTTTGAAATGAGAATTTCAATCTGACTTTTTCCAGATGTTTGTCATTTAAATATTATTTTATTTTATTTTTTTAAATTGATTGTTTTTTTTAGAGTGTACTTTCAAAGCCAGTTGCCCGGCAAAGTCGCTACGCTAATATTTATGACCAAGTTCTTGCGGGCATTTGTTAGCGGACATGCTTCGTTTCGCGAATGTGGCATATACATGACTATATACAATATATAACACAGCCATCAGCTTTGTCTTTATCATTGTCGTTAGTACGAATATTAACAGGAAACCTTCGCTTTGACCCCCATCACGCACAAGCCAATAATTCAGGTGCCATTTCACGGGACGAAGGCATTTAAATAGACCGTCTAGGTGAACGCACATAAAATGTTTATGACAGGCCAGCTCACATGTAGCGAACTTTGACCTTAAGCGATGCAAGTTATTATTATAACTCGACTTTATTATTATTATTAAGATTAACAGTGGCTTTAGCTAAACTATACTAACAAATTGAAGCGAATTTGAAAGACAATGTATTCTTTGACAGGGATTGATCTTTCTAATTATTCTATATATATATATTTAGAAACTCATTTTTCTGTCAAAATTAATTATAATATTAGATAAGTTAAGATAATGCATTCTGTGTCATGAATTGGAATTTAGAAGAATTTTAAATAAATATTAAAATATAAAACGTAGAAAATTACATATTTATTTTGAAATGCTATCAGTGTATTTAAGTAGATCCTTCTTTTTATATACCCATACGGATCAGGCTATTACAAATTCACAGCCGCATTCAAATATTCATAGAGCGGCACACAAAAGTAGACAATGGTTGTTCCATTTTATTTGCAAGGCGTCAATGTCAGTGTCCATGGGTCTTGCCACATATGCCTCTGTCTATCCGCCCTCTGCCAATGTATCTGTTTCTGTGTGAGTGTCTGTGTTTTGTATTTTCCTTTGTGGTTTTGTATACTTTGTGCTATTTATGCTGTTCACTTATTAGTCAGGAAAAAAAAACAAACAAAAACTGAAGTGAGTGGTAGAAAACAAAGTCAACGTTGAAATAGCACGTAATTTCATTATTCAAATACAAAAAAAACACAAATGAATAGTACATATGGTATGGGCCAGTGTGAATGCGAGCTCAAAGAATATAAATGACAGACTGCCTGACTGCCTGACTGCCTGAATGACTTGTTGACCAACTTGGACGCGCTCCTGTGCCTGATTTGTTATCCTTGATGCACTCATATATTCATTTACTGCTGCATTCATTGCGTCCTTCCTCTGTTAAATGTTTTGCCTTTTTTTGTGGCTGGTTTTATATACTTTTTGTTACATTGTTGCAACTAATAAAATCCGCTTAGTGTTGCAACAAAGGGCGGCTGATTTTGGGTGTGCTTTGTTATGATTATTTGTTTGTTATTTTACAAAGGTTTTGGAATGCCGTAAATGCTTTTCTAAAATTCTTCCTTTATATACATTTGTTAGTTTTTGGCTTTTCAACAACAACAAATAAATAAAATAAACATATTTTCTTTATAAAGTACGCACAGCACGCAACTTTAATTAATTGTGGTAGTAAGGATTAAATTATCTGAATGCACGTGAGTCGAGAGAGTCGAGAAAGGCAACTGTTTTCAAAAACATTGGCGTTTGCATCATGGTTTGACCAATTTCTCAATATTATATTAAAATTTTAAAATGCTAATTAATGTGAAAACTCTTTCCTAATCGAAAAGGTATTGTCAAGAGAGCCTTTAGCCGTAGTTTCTGCTGTGATTATGCATCCATTGTTGTTAAACTAATAAATATACTTATAATATTAATGGAAAAATATTTAGCGATGACAAAATCAGTCGATGCTTACCAGATGTACCCGTAAAATGATTATATAAAGAATACTGGACCGTACCCGAACTGTTTTGTCCTTTCTCTTTGGACTTATCCGCTTTCGTCTATTCATTTTAAACCAAAAGCATTCATTATGCTAATTTTATTAATCTGTGAATACCACAGCTCTTATCAAATTGCTTTTCGTGCCTCATCAAGTATCGTCATTCATTATTTACGCTTTCACTTACTCTCTTTCTCTATGAAACACACACTCACTCTCTCTCTCTCTATATATATGTATATCTCTTTCTCTGTCTCTCTCTCTCTCTCTCTCTCTCTCTCCAGTGCGATGTCCAAGTATCCTTGACTATTTGTAGTTCTTCTTCTTCCTCTGGTTATGCCTCTGTGGAGAACTTCTTTGGCATTGCGGTTGGCGATTTCTTTTCTTTTCACGACTTTTGATTATTTTTGCAGTCGAATTTATAGCCGAGCATTAAGAAATAAGTATTCCATGAAACTTTTGAAATTTAATTATGTGTTGAAATGTTTGCAATTTTCTCAGCTGGAAATTCCACTACTAAATGTATTTTGAAATGCAGACTGAAAATAATGATTTTGACCACATATTTGTTATCTAGTTCTCAAACAATTTATATAAGCTTGAAAGTTTCTCCAGAGAACAGTAACAGATTTCGATTAGATTAGTTGCTCTTGCAACAAACAAAAGTGTGCATCTAACTAATCTTGGCATCTAAATTAACTTAGTCTTCAGTGTTCTATCCTTCAACCTGGGATTAATTATCGAGAAAGGAATGGAGGAAGCCAGCAAATACGAACAAGGTAAATTTACTTATTGACCTAAAGTGGAGTATGCATACAAACAAAAAGGATTACATTTGATTGAGGAACATTGACATTAGATAAGAGAAATAAGATTCTATTTTGCCTAAATTGCTTTTACAGTTTAGTAGGACAGTAGAAACTAGAGACCACATTTTAAGTTTGTAAAATATTTTAATTTCACTGTAAACTCTACACTTTACAGAACTCAATTTTAAATATTCCAAAAAATTAATCATTTTTTCTAAAATTGTTTTTCTTTATTAATTTGTAATACACTTTATTCTCAAATACATAAGTTTTCACGGTGTAGCCTTACTTGGATAGTCTCTAAGGTACACAGCATTTTCAGTGCTACGGAGTAACTAGTAATTAATACTGCCCCATAAAATATTGTAAGTTTTTCGCATCCTGAAACGGAAACCGTATTTACGAGTGCTCTGCATGAAAGTTTCAAATCGCTTGATTAGCAGCAATGAATTAGCTAGTTGCGTAAATCACTCAAAAAAATTACTAAGGAGGATGATGATGATGATGATGATGTTGGTGGTAAATATTGTATGTGCAAGAACTATTAAATTCGGTGTTGATTTTGACTTGTTAAACTTGTTACATACAGCGGGTGTTTAATAGCTTGTTAGCGTGTCTCGCAGCTGGTTGTTTGCTGGCTGGCTGGCTGTTCGCTTGTTCAATTTGTAACTAATAGGATTGTCACTCACAGACACTGACATACACACACGGACACATACATATCTTCGTCATCTCATATGTCAAATGGTTACAGGGGAAGTAGGGATTTTGGCCCATCATTCATGTTACTCAAACAATTGTGTTATCGGACAAGTGAATTTGTCATGGTGCTAATGTAGAAACAAAGTCAATGCTAACAAAAACATGCAAGAGTGAGAAAGAGAGAGAGAGAGAGATAGAGAGTCCAACAATCAAGGAGAGAGAATGAGATGAGGCGAGTGTGTGAGGATGTCCATTGAGTATTGACTATAAAGGATTTGAACAACAAAATTTGCATGGCCTTGCTTTAGTCTGAGGACAATTCGGAATGCTGGCCAAACGTTTTAGCAGCCGCCTGATGGACAGGAAGTGCTTTCAATTTGAGTCTGCCACAAAAAAGCATTTCCGCTTTTGCATTTCATTCAACAAGTCATGAATGGTTTTTATTTTCTATTTATTTTTTCTTTCTTTTTCGATTGAATATATATACTTCGGGCAATACATAAAAAAATGTTTGTGTGGCAATTACCAATGATTAGTTTTTGCAACATTAACTACAACACTCTTCACTTATAGATAAATTCTGTTTCGTTTTAGTTAATTACTGATAAGTGCAAAGCATTACTCAAATTTGCAATACAAATGTATTTATACATTTTTATTTTTTTATGTTTTTCTTTTATATATATATATGTATTTCAAGTGTGTGTACATAGAAAAAAATATATATAAATTCAGGCCTTTTTACGTTCAGAACAATTTCCAGTAATTGCGCACGCCTATCTCTCAAAATTTCTCTCTCGCTCTCTCTTAAAATGTTGTGTGCTCAAAAGGTTGGCTCGCTCAATGGGTTGATTTGTATACGGTATTGAGCGGCGCTCATCGCATCGCCTCTTTAGCTCAGTGGTAGAGCGTTGGTCTCGTAAACCAAAGGCCGTGAGTTCAACCCTCACAGGAGGCAGTGTTGAAATTACATTTTTTAAATTTATTTTTAAAACTTTAACAATTTTTATATGCTTTCTTTGTTAACTATTTCAGTATTTGTAATTTTTCAAGCCAAACAAATTCTAGAATTTGATCGGTAGTGTTTGAAGTTAGAACAGTTCCATTGCGCGTGTCGATTCTGTCTGTATGCATTAATAGGAAAGATCTTTGAAGAGTGTTGCTATCTTTGTCTGTAATTCATTATCACATCCCGGTTCTACACGTCACAATTTCTATTGCTCATTTGGCAGCACTATGGTCAAAGCCTCTTTAGCTCAGTGGTAGAGCGTTGGTCTCGTAAACCAAAGGCCGTGAGTTCAACCCTCACAGGAGGCAACGATAGAAATAATTATCTTTTTGTTTTTCTTTTTTTTTTTATCAATAAAAAATATATGATAGAAAATTTAATACATAATTTATGATTTGTTTAGAGCTTAAATATTATGTTTTAACTTTTTTAAACTAGATTCATACATACAGCTGGATCGTCAAGTGGAGAAAACGAAAGTGTGTCGGGCGCATAAATAGTTTCTTATGCACAATTATTTTCCTCAACTGTTGTTTTATGACCAACATACACAGACATATTCTCACACATACACACATACTTAAGCTCATACATATGCGAGACCATTGGGCACGTTTAGGCCTTTAAAACTAACGGCAAATAAGAGTTGTAAGTAGGGTTTCGGACTCTTCTATATGCTTGCCTCGTAAAAACAAATATGTCTGACCAGTGCCAGTGCCATTGTAAGTGTAAGTTTATGTCCAAGTAGGTGTCTGTGAGTGTGCGTGTGTGTGAGTGTGAGTGTGTGCGAGTGCGAGTGCGAGTGCGTGCTTAACAAACGCAATGACATTTGTTATGCGTCAGCTGTGTGGGGTAAAATTAAGGCAAATGTTTGTGACGCTATTAAAACCGGGAAGTAGATGTAAAAATAAATTCAAGCATGCGAATAAATCAGTAAATACCTAGCCTCAACTTTAATATATTTACATATGTGACTAGCCAGCAGAGGGAATTGAGTTCCCTGCTGCAAATTAATCCACGGCTATTTTATGTGGCACTTTTGTAAGCTATACGAATATGTTTGGAATTAATTGCTTTCATTTTGGTTTCCACATGTAAATTTGGCACGAAAATAGGGATCAAATTACTAAATTCTATATGAGAAGTAATCCATCTTATACACATGCATTGTTATATACATATATTTTAATAATAATAACAATATCTACAGACAACAGAGGCTTCTCCATTATGAGCCCAATTTTTTTTTGTTAATTAATAATTAAAAGTGGTAGAATGTGTAACTCATTGTTGTATTTTGACACCATTTAGGCCTTATTTGAGTGATGGATTAATGGCAACTGTGACGCTTTTGACTTTTCAATTAAAAAGTTGTCTGATGCCATTAAGTCGGGGCCGACATTAAAACCCAAATTAAGCTCATCATATTAGCAAAGTACACCTTACCGGGAGTACTCGGCCAGCAGCTTAGTCTTTGGAGCTCACATAAGGACATAATGAAGTACCCATCTTGACATTGAGCGCGAAGGGCTTTGCTGTAAATTAATGCGGTATTTGCGGCCCACAGAAAGTGGGTCTCACTTTCGACAAAAAGGGCTAACAAAGCGTCAGATGAAGGGCACCGAAAATGTGCTTATTTTGTCCCCCTTTTTGGCGCTAAATGAATTGACATAAATTTATAGCGACTTGCGCCTCGACCTAGTCAAAATTCGTATTTATGAATTAATAAGGCAGCTGATGGAACCTTGTGCTCGACATTAGCCTGCCACAAACCCGACTTGGGGAAGGAGTCTTTGTGGCAAAAACTAATTGAAGGTGACAGTTTGACTGACACAGTTGAAAAGCCCCTTTTCCTGATTCTCGAGCTGTTGCTCCTGATAACGATGACAGACGTAACTCAGAACAACACGAACGCGATGAAGAACTTTAGCACGAGGCAAAGTTGCTGGCCAAATCAAATCAAATGTAATTTAGCGTAAAAGACAAAAAGCCATCATTTCATTTCAATGCTGGCAAGAGACTGTCTTATATCCTGGCTTGTCTTCCCCTTGTCTGTCAGTCACTAAGTCCTTCTGTATTCGAAATTTGTGGGCGTGGCATCGCTGCACGTAATTTACATATTCAGCGAACTTTCTGTAAGCCCATCCCAATTGAGGCAAAATGAAATACAAATTATATGCATATCGAGGGTTAGCACAGAAATCTGTAGAGAAATTCTCAAACTTTTCTTCCCGATTTGGGAATTGATTTAGCTGTTTGTGTTGCTTATTTTTATTTTTGTCTGATTGATACCTAAAATTATCTGTTTATACATTGATTGATATACTGTTAGGCAATAAATAGACAATATTTATTATAGGCATTACTGGGAAATATTTATTATTATTAAATTAGAGATTGTATTTATATGTTTATGGAGCTGTTCAAAGCATGATGAAAACAGTTTACTTTGAAAAAAAATATATATATATAAACATGTCTGACAGATACCTGAGATTAAATATTGATTGGTATATTGGTAGAAAATAAAAATACACTGTTTATTATAGACAATATTTGGTATTACTAAAATAGTGATTGTATATATACATTTTTTAGAACTGTAATAGGCATAATGGAAACAGTTGAAATATTTGAATATTTTTTGCACTGCAGTATTTTATTGGACATTCTGTAAAATGCCTTAATTAAAATAATAAAATTATACTAAATTATTTAAATATACAAAATATCAATTGCTTTATTATTGCTTCTATTGTTCTAAATGTTCTTATCTGTAAAATATTGCCTTTGACAATTTTTAGATAAAACTTTACAGTTGCTGACCATATCTCGTTGAATTATTTTCTATTATTTGTTGTTAATTATTCTCAAAGTTTAATTTTGTTTGTGACAGCTGAGTTATGGAAGTTCAACTGTAAACGTAAATCTTTCCTTTCTGACCCTCGTAGAGGGTATATATATATATATAATTTTTTCTGCACGCTTTGCATATTGTGTTCGGTCCTGGGTTTATAGTCAATAAGCAGAACCAAACCAGAAATAAAAATAAAATAAAGTATAGAAATACGTGAGACGTGCCAGGTAGGATGCTTAGTATGCAGGTGGCGAGTGGTACATCCACTTCTACCCACACACCCACACACACACACACACACACACATACGCACACTGCTTAGTTGGCCCTTGTATGGCCAGATTTAAAGAAGAAGAAGAAGACGATTGCATTTGCTCCTTGTCTTTGCACTTTGCCCCATTTGCTTTGACTTGTTTGTGAAGCATACTTCAACACACACACGCACACACACTCTGAGAAGAAAGCATTTGCCATTTCTCGTTTAATTTCAACATTTTTTTGTACTCGTCAACGTTGTGACTGCTACTGCTGCTCCTGACTGAAGGCAGAACGCGTGCCGCCAAAAGGAATTGAAGTGAGCCCTTTGTTTCTTACCCGCTCACTCGTTGCCTGTGTCGCTCGTGCTCTTGCTCTCTGTGTGTGTGTGTGTGTGTGTAAGTAAATGATTGTTGTTGCCTGTCTTGAATTTAAACAAATGCGGAATTGTTGTCGCTTTTTATTCAAAGGTCGCCATTCATTCATTTTCCTGCCTTTCCAGCTATTTACTTTTTTTTTTCATATTTTTTCCTTTTTGTTTTAAGGCATTTGACTGCCTATGATATTGTGTGGCAGCCATTTTACTTCATGCACCTGCTGAATGGCATATTGTTGTTGCTGTGGCATTATTAATGCATTTATAATATTGTGTGCTTCTTCTATTTTACGGTGTTATTTTCATCAATTTTAATGGCCCAAAGGTGGTGCGTACCTTTTTTTTATTATTGCGTCGGCGTATTTTGTTGGCTTGTGATGCAGCAGGGAACGAGTGGGTGGTTGTCGATAAAATTCAATGAATAAATGAAATGTCATCAGCATCTAATTAACAGAATAAACAGGGTGCCAAATATTTATTACATCTATAATTGAGTGTACCCAAATTTATGTTTGTTTATTTAAAAACTGATAACTTTCAATTGAATACTATTACTTAAAGCTTAAGTTAATACATATTAAAACAAGCACTTTCATTTTTTAGTTATTTTTATTTGTAGTATATTGTTGTATTTTACATAGATTTGGTTTGTCGCACTTTGATTGTTGAATGTTTGTCAATCCACATTGCGCTTATATTCAAGTTCATAATATGTTTACTTTTGTTAGGTAAAAGTTGATTCCTTTTGGAGTATATTAATACATTTATTTACTTTGTTGTTGCTTTCATTATGTTTGTTCAATGCTCACTGAACTTAATACAAAACATTTATAGATAATTCAGTATCGACAATTGGTTTAAATACATACGAATACGGTCTAAGTTTTCCTCAACATAACTATGCATATAGTGGGGCTTAATAGTTGCATTCTTTTTGTGTATAATCCCAAACATTTTGCAATAATATACATTAAATATATATATATATATATATGTATACATATATTTATATATACATATACATATATATGAGTGTGAGTATGTGATTCTCATATGAAATGAAAATGTTTTCGACTTATACAATAATCGCTTTATATTTTCAATTATTTGTAGTAGTTCCACATTCAAGCTTTTGATTTGCTTGCATAGCATGCAAACATTTATAGTACGTACATGTAAGTAAATATTTATTTGGGCTAGTGAAAAAATCATAAACAGAGAGAAAACTGCAACCTATTGCAGTATTTTTGCCGTATTATGTTAATTTCAACGAGATACCAATTTCAGCAAAGATTAAATCAATTGAACAAAAATTATAACAGCAATATGTTGATTGTTCCACGAAACATCGATTTATTTTTGTATTTCGTTATCTTTTACTTATGAGCTTATTGAGTTCAGCAAATTTTTTGGTATGTATTTGTGTAATTTTAATGGAAGTTCTTTGGGTAATGTTTTTTTTTTTTTTGGATTTTTTCTTTTTTTTTGGCAATATTTATATATGATTGAATCAGAGCGGGCCAAATACATGTTTGATTTATACTTTAATACACTTGAATACAAATTTGTTAAACCATGTAAAATTGTAATCATCCTAAGGTCATATTCACATTTAACTTGGCAAATTTTATTGAAGAAATTCAAGCACAATCATGATATTCCAAATCGTATAAGCAATGCGCATTTTACTTTAAAAATCCATTCAATATTTATCCAATCCGCAACACAGTTTAATTCAATTTCTTTCCTAACGTTAAATTGTTCAATGCCACTTTTCAAGATTTTTATGGATGACAGTTTTTTTTTTTTATTTATTTTTTATTTACCCTTGGGATAAAATCAAGTTCCTGATATTGATTTTATTTGTCTGTTTGGTTTGACGAGTGTGTAAGATAGTCGTAGCAAGTGTGTAAATTAAATATCGTTGGAATTTCTATAATGAGAATTGTTAGTTTTGTTGTACTATGCGAAAGATTGAAATCTATTTGCTATTTGAATATTTTTCAATTATTTATATTTGAACTATTTTTTGAGGACATATGTAATCAAATTGGCTAATAATACACTACATTTACCATTTATCTTGGCTTTCAATTCAGTTAATCATCCTACCAAGTTTAACAATTGTTTTTACCTTTGTATATATTTATTTATAAGTACTGAGTTCTTTTTTAAATATTTGCTTAAGAAGTGACCCGTATTTAAATAGTTCTTTGTTGTATTTCTTGTATTGGTAAGTTAGCTGATTAATTCTTATAGTTTGACTAGACCTGGCCCTACTTATATAATTATATGTTTTATTTTTTTTATTTTTTTACGTTTTTTTTTTATTTCTATATTTGTTCAAATTACATGTGTTTTCATATGCTTTATATACTTTTGTCGGTTGAAACAAATTTCCCCATATTCATTTGCACTATTAATTTAGAATTGTTTCAATAATATGTATTAATTTTATTACTGCCTCGTTTATAATCCGGTTGGATTTAATACAATATTGTTCAATAATTCTGGTAGGGCTGTTGCTTTGCTAAATTAGAGCTGGTAATTGGTAAAGAAACGAAATTCTCCCTGCTTGAAACATTTTGTTCATGTGATTTCACTTGTGGGGATTGTTAGTTTAAATTGTACGTTAAAAATGTTCCCATTGGAATATAAAGGTGGGTTTAAATCATGTTTGATTAAATGTGCATATCGATTCCTATCATTTCCCCCATATTTTTGTGAAATCTACCGTAAACTCTATTGCCAGTTTGGATATCAACTTTAGTAAGCTTTTAATATTTCTTTTGTTTTTTTGCTGTTCTGATTACACAAGACTCCTAGTCCACTCAGAAAAAAATATATATAGATCGCCTTGTACCTTAATTAATTTTTTTTTTAAGTAAAAATGGCTGTGCTGTCAGGGCAAAAAGATTTTATTTCAAAAATGTTTCAAAAAACACGTTTCTGGAAACTAGAAATGCAACTCTGAAACTTTTGAAAATATTAAAATCTCCTACATTTTATAGTTTTGTACTTTAAGAAGGTAACTTCGACCTTTCTACTAAAAATACCCTGGATATTATATTTCTTTAGTTCTAAACAAATATATCTTTGAAGTTCGAAATGATAAGCCTGGCTCTTAGTATATTTAGCGATTACCAAAGATATAGATCATATTTTTTTCTGAGTGTACACGCCGCAAACTACATGTGGTCTATTTGTTTGTTCTATATTGGAATACTGTAATATTTCAACTGTGTATCACAAACATAAGCAGAGCCAAAGGAAACAGGAATAAGCTGCCGACGCTGACGTCGCTGTTTTAGTCCCGAATGAAAACGAATTCATTGTAGTGATTCCAGCGATTCTCCTCCGTATCCACGCCGGGCTTGGGCTCGGCCGCCGAGCCAGCTGTGCCGGAACCGCAGCTGCCCGCCATGCGATAACCGTGATCGTGCAGATTATCAAACGCCTGCTCGATGAAGCAATGCTTGAGGAAGAAACGCGACGTATACCGATCCGGACCACCATGATCCGGATCTCGTGACTCATTCAGCGTATCCATAAACACCTCACGGCACTGAGCGACACGTCCACAGACCAGAATGCGCGACAACTTGCGGAATTTCACATCGGCCAGGCCATCCTTGCCGAACTGAAAACTGCCGCGATACCCAATCGTGATACAGCCCGGTGGCCGGGCATCCCTATCGCCCCGTATATACTCCAGCATGGCCGTCAATTTGAAGTGTTCCGCTTCGCGCTGCAGGCGCTGGCGTTCGCGGAAACCCTCGGGCAGATGCAGTGCCTTGTCACGCAGAAAGTCCAATATGTAGCGGAAAAGGACACCATCACGGTCCACAAAATAACGGCCCTTGCTGTCCTTGGCCAGCGATTCGCGACCCTCAGCGCCAGCGAACAGCTCATAGAGCAGTGTCCCCTTATCCTGCAGCAGTGTTGTCAACGTTGTCGTATAATGGACACCGCCAACATTTAGCTCCACAATTTCAGGCATATCGGTTCGTTAGTGTTCTTCAGACTGTTGTCCTTGTTGTTGTTGTTGTCCTTGTTGTTGTTGTTGTTGTTTACTCCACTAGTTAGCGCAGTTGATACAGTTTATTTGTTGTTTGCTTGTGGCACATATGGGTGGAGGCGTTAAGGAGCACTTTGAATGCCTTGCGGTATCTACACTCACAGGACTTTCTTTTCCTTTCCTGTTATTGTTGTTGGTGTTGTTGTTTTTGTTGTTGTATGCTTTATGCTTTATGCGTCGCGCTGTTATCTACCTTGAATTTCGAACGACCGTTTTATATTTTATGTTTTCTGTATTTATTTGGTTTTTTCTATTTTCTGTCCGCTTCGCCCGTCCGCACTCGCTGAGCTCTCGTGTCGAACTGGCCTCCATGCTGCCTGATTGTGGCACAAAAATGATTCTCGCTGGTGTGCCGTCCAAATGTGTGTGTATTCATTGTAGAAACTTTCAAGAGAGAGAAAGAGAGAGAGAGAGAGAGTGCTAGTGCTCCAGCAACAGCGCAGATTGAGAGTGAGAGATGGAGAGAGAGCGAGAGAGAGAGAGAGCGAGAGAGAGAGCAGCGCGAGAGTTGCGCACACGTTGCATTTGTTTTGTTATTGAATATTATTTTGTTTAACAAGTGGTTAAATTGTTCTATGAACATTAATATATATATTTTGGGCATGGGCATCTGGGTGGAATATAACCTTGACTGAATGATGTGCACATATCTCTGTGTGTGTGTGTGTGTGTGTGTGCATGGATGATTAATGAGTGTGCTTCAATGCCAGCCCAGAGTGTATGCTATAAAAACAGTTAGTGTTGCATGTATATTCAACACTCATACGCACTGTGGCCCCTCACAGTCTGTTGATCCAAAATATTTCCATTCATTTCAATGCCCGCTGCTGCAGCACGTTGGGCAAGTGTTTGCTTAGAAGAAATTTATTGCGTTATTTCAGAACTATTGAAAACATTGATCAATTACTTCCTGTTATTGGTCCTTCCTATTGCCCATATTGAAAAAGTTCAAATCCTATGGCTTATTGTAATCTGTATTTGATAGTTTATTCACTGTTTTGTATGTTCTGCACAAACTGCTCAGTTGAATTTTTTTGTTGTTTTTATTGTTTGGTGTATTTTTATTTCGGTAACAAGCGCTGACAATTTAACACCTTGGCACTGACATTTGCTCGTTTATCCATTTGCACATTTTGGTCATGGCTGAGGGCAGCGAACGTGCCTCGCACGACCAAACGCAACTGGTTGGCAGCAACAGCACCCTTCCACTTGCTGCTGTAGTTTTTGGCTGGCTGCCAAGTGGACAGACGATATATGTTGGCAGCGTTGTCTGCCTGCCTGCCTGGACTTTCACGTTCCACGCTCACCTGTGGCACAGGCACAACTTTGGCTGTGTGTTAACAATTCATGTGCTTGTTGACAGACACTGAGCATTGCCTTTGCGACTCGACTCGACCCGAGTCGACTCAACGAGCATCAGTTAGAGAGCACACGGTGCCGCAAGGTGGCGCAATATTAGCCCCAGCTGGCCAACATAAAAATAGGCAATGAGCAGCACAAACAGCCAACAACAACAACAATCACAACAACAACTAAACTTAACAAAAACTGAACTAAAACTAACTCACCCAAAATTATCAGCATCAACGCTGCTTTTGCTGCGGTTGCTCCTCTTCTAACTTTCCTCTTCGAATAACTTCGTCTGTGAGTTAAACACACTCGCACACACACTCGCGCACACACACATGAACATTCACACACGCCTGCACACACTTCTAATTGAAGTGAAAACTTTCAGTTGCGAAAATATTCGACACTGAAGTGGAACAGTGTGCTCTGCTTTAGACTCAGCTGCGGTCGCCTTTTTCTTTTTTTTGGTTATTTTTCTTAATCAATGGCAAGAAACCCAACCGAAAAACCCCTTTTCTTTTGTTAGTGCGCGTCTCATTTGTTCTTTCTGACTTGTTTGCCTCCTCGCTGTCTCGGTTCATTTCCGTTTCGAACAGCTCTTCCTGCTGCTGCTGCTGCTGCTGCTGCTGTTGCTGTTACTTGTGGTTGATTCCCCACCTGCTTTTGGTTGGCACGTCGCGACGTCGCTTATCAGACGCCTGTTAGGCCCGGTCAACTCCACCTCCTCCGCCGTGCCGGCATCGCATGGGCATCGCTAAAATCTCAGCTAGTGCGAGGGGTGATGATAATCAAACCTTACCAGTCACTTAATTAAGCTACAAGACTAATTAATATTGATCTAAAATGTTGATATGTGTTAAAAATATATACATTTAATAGATAATTGAAGTAAGTATAGAATATAAAATAATCAGATAAATACAAAATATACTTCAATTAAACATGAAAATAACAAAATAACATTTTTAGTTATGTACACTTAATAAATGTTTAATTTGCGATAAATGCATCCTCCTTGCACCAACTGAAAACATGTTTAATACTTTTCACCAGCAGTTTATTTGCAACGACATTCTTTATTTTAAACTTTCATAAATTACATTTAAACTTTTTTAAAAATGTGGATTTCAATGAGCAAGCAAATTTTGTTAATCTACTACAACAATTTCAAAATAATTCGAAAAAGTTTAATGCTGAAAAAAAACTTTGCATGGAAAAAGTTTGATTTCCTTTAGTTTCAGGGCAAATATGTCTCGTCCTGCAGAATATAATATAACCAGATAAAAAAGATAAAAAAAAAATTAAATAACCATTAAGTACAAAATTACATTTTGAACTAAATTGTGATTTATTTACAATGAAAGCATTTTCCTCTTATTGGCTGCAAACATGTTTCCATCAATGGATTTTGTTCGCCTTAGTTTATTTTGAACACTTTAATCAATTTAACTTTATTCGTAAACTTTCAACTCTATTAAATATGACGATTTCAAAATTCAGTTTAGGAATTACAACAATTTGAAATATTTCGGATAAAGTTTCCAGCCAAATAAGTTTGTATGCAAAAAGTTTTAGTTGCTTTCGATTTAGGTATATGGGGTATATGCTTTCAGTTTCCAACCCCGTTGGCTACGCCCATGCCCCATGCATCGTACTCAAGTTTTCGTGCGGTTTTTGGGAACACATTAAGATGGCAGCAACAATTTACGCGCCATTACACAGCACGTGTTTTATGCATGTAGGCGAGAGAGTGACAGCCATAGAGAGGCAGAGAGGGAAAGGGAGAGAGAGAGAGAGGGAAAGAGGGAAATATAGAGACAAAGTGAGGCATAGACAGGGCATGGCAGAGGGAGCAGAGTACGTAAGTACTTTTTGGTAGCTAGCATGAGTGCGCTGCTCTTATGCTCTTACGTCTGTGGCTTATGGCACACCCTCACTCCAAACCACCCACACACAGGCACACAAAACGCAATCGTTGCGCAAACGTCCCCCAAGCTGGATGCCTTTTAGTTGCCTGGAAATTGATTTTGTTTGCCTATGTGTGTGTGTGTGTGTGCGTCTGTCATGTAACATTTTGTTGCGACAACGCGCCAAATTGTCACTTCACAGTGGCAAAATGTAGCTCACGTGCTACTTATTTTACGTTTTGTTTACCTTTGAGCATTGTTTTCTTTTGCTGCCAAACACGAGAGGATGAGCAGAAAGATGGCTAATCATATTTACGCACAGATACCCATCAAAAGTAAACACTCGCTATCGAAACGTTCTTCCCCAGACGACCATTCTCAAACTAGTGAAGTGAAATGTTGTCTTTAAAGTAAAGAAAAATTGTATCGTTTAATTTACAATTTTCGGCGCTTGCTTAGAATATATATTAAATAAAGTATTGGCTTTAATGACTGTTAAATATATTATTCTAGTTTCATTGTCAAATTTCGCGTTAAAAGCTTTGCTCACTAATAATAATAATAATAATACTATGTCAATGTATATTATAAATCAATATAAAATCAACGCTTTTAAAATTCTGGCTTTAATTGCTATCGGAAATCGATATATATGTATCGATATTTGAAACCCGGAGGCAGTTTTGATAAAATTATATAAACTTGATAATATTCCATGCTTTTTGTGTTGGAGCTGCTTCCACCTGTCTGTTACATACATTTGCACTAAGTCATTACCCCTTTTAGCCATTTTAAATGCATTCAATGAATATAAACATATTTAAGTTAATGTATAGCATTATTAAGGAAAAATATACTTACAATTAGATACTACTTTTCTAAAAGATCTCATACTGTTCCTCCTGTTTTACTGATTTAACATTATCTTCCTAATAGAAGTTATCACTTAACATCTCTCCCAAAGTAGACGACACACCAGCGATATATATACATATATATTATAAATGACCACTATTTGTTTATAACGTCATTAAAAAATGTAAGACATAATAAAATATATATAAGTATGTATACTACAAATATTTATTATATACAAGTATATATCAGTTTTTTATATTTTTCTTCAACTCTGAAATCTGTTTGTAATTTAATTTCGGTAAGTTCAAGTTAGAAAAGTTCAACTGTACTTATAAACATCTGGCTTATCTGGGTGGCTGGCCACAAATAGTTGAATAGATTCTTGTTCTTGTTACTCAGTGCTCTGACAGTGTGAATTTTGTTTGTTAGTCACACCAAATGCAAATCCGCAAAAATAACAAATCTGGTCATTGATTGGCACCAAATGGATTTCCAAAATAGCATTCTCAAGGTTTACTACTGTCAATCAAAACTTTGCTGCAAATTGGAAATTTGATTTTGTGCAACGATTTTGGTCCAATGCCAATGCAATTTTCAAGCAGCACTTGTCAACATCGCAAAATGTCAAGACAAACCCATCAACTAACACAACGAAAACACATACATATATATACACATATATATATATATATATATATATATATATATGCAAATGTACACTATCAAACACATTTACATTCTTGCAAAATTCGCACATAGCTTGCAGCCCTTAAATATTGACTCAACTAATTTTGGAACAAATTACAATTGTTGACATAAGGCGACTGACGAAAGCGGAAGGGAAACACCGATTAGATGAGCTATTGATTTATAGCTTGTTTAAAGAAGACTGACTGCTCTTGATGACTGTGTATTGTGTGTGTAGTAGAAGAATTGCAACTCGGCGATTGAAAAATGCCAGAATCGATAAAAGCAAACAACTCGTGGATATTTGTGCTCAAGTGGAGAAGTAATTACACTTTTGCCTAGAGGTGTAAGTAAAAGTTTTAAGTACTCAGAGCAAAATATTTGCACTGAGAGAGCATTGGGCAATAAAAGCCACAAAGATGTAGAGATGTCTTGGTAGATGAGCTATGCTGCACTGTAAATTTAAGGTTGAATAACTTACATAAATTAAATAAAAGGTATATTAAAGATTTGGACAAAAATAAATTTCATACAAATCTATATTTAATTTTATTTAACATCGTTTTCTTTTCAAAACATAATAAATAATATTACCAAATTGGAATGAATTAAAATAATTTGATTTTCTGAGCGTGAGCAAAACTTAAGATTCATTCTTTATTTATACAACAAATAAAAATTGTTGCCTTGTGCAATTTTCTACTGAGTTTTTCCTTTGCTTAAATTGAACAGATTTAAGACTTTATTTATTTATTTATTTACCACCAGCTTATAATTGGAAATATAGGCGAACTTAAATTATAGAGGAATGGCTCCTAAGGCATTTAGCTCTTGGGGTTTATTATTTATTTTTATTTGCAGCTTACTCGTGTATTGCAGATTATGATGTACATTTAAACGTTCAATAAATAATTTATACTACGTTTTAGAGACTATTTAAGACTCTTTATATTGCCTTTAGTTATTCATAGAACGACGTGATATTTACTTTTCTTGTATAACTTTTACTTTTCTCTTTACTTTTATATTATATTAAAAATACAATTTTTCTTTATCAAATCAAGATATTTTTTCCATTTATAAAATTTACTTAGTTCTTTTGTGAAACACTTCGTTGGAATTATTCTATTCTTTGCCAAAAATGTAGAAGCAAAAACTGAATTCAAGATATTCTTCTTTTTTTTTTGTGTGTGGGTGAGTGTGAGTGTGTGTGGGAGGGAGGGGGGGAGTGCATGGGCTTACTTGCCTGTGTATCCTCAAGATAGTCGTATTCAGACTGCCTGCACGCGCCGCTGCGCACGCGAGGAATGCAAATGTGCGCTGAGCTGCTGGGCAATTTAACACCATCCCAGTATATGCATATGTGTGTGTGTGTGCGAGTGTGTGGGTGTGTGTATATGTGGCGTGAAGGCGCCGCAGGGAAGGACGCGCATGGCAATAGATTTAATGGCACTGCATGAAACCTGCATGCTGGCATGTAAATAAAAAATGCATTAGTATGCAGCGAATGGCAACTTATGTTCGTTGCAGGGGGCGGTGGGGTGAGGCTCTGTGTGAGTGTGAGTGTGTGTTTTTGCTTTGGAGGCATGCCTGCCTCAGTATTATTATAAGAAAGAGCAAGGGAGAGGGTACAGAGCATTAGATGAAAAGAGGCAGACAGACAATTTGTCTTCGTGTGTTATCGCAGAAGCCGGTTCTTTACAGCATTCAGCAACAGTTTGGCTCAGAGCCCATCACCTCCCCTCCCCGTCCTTGCAACCACCTTTTCACGTTAATGTTGCATGTTGCAATTTTTTGCGAAGGACATTCCCGAAAGTACTTGTATGTAGTACGTGTTTGAGTGTGTGTGTGTGTGTGTGTGTGTGTGGGTGTGTGTGTTTATGTGGCATGCCTTGTGCTTCAAATGACTATAAATAGACGCATTCGTTATAGAAAATAAGAGACTCTCTCATTCCTCTATACACAATTTAATTGGATTACTCAAAGCTGACAAAGGTAATGCTTTGAAATCTAGAGCCTGAGCCACAGCAGGCAGCATAGAAATCGTCTTACTCACAATAATGTTGAGCATCAAGCTTAAATTTGCGTAAACAGTGTGATCTAATGCTGAACTGTTTTGGGTGCAAGATGGAAATAATTCAGGGTAAAATTTCATATCAAATTCAAATATTATTTATTTTACATAATTTATTCAAAATCTCAAAATTAACGTTTAATAAATACGTACATAACTTATTGAATACAATACAACATTATAATTGCAAAGAAATTTCACTTAAAATCAGTGTAAAGCATTCTAAGTTCTGATTTAAGCTTTTATTTTTGATATAATTTAATTGCTTTGATTAAAAACTAAATATATTTTATTTCAAATATTCAAGTTATTGATCTCGCAAATATTTCAGAGTGAAATTTAGTTATGAAAATTGAATTTTAAAAATTATAATAGAATAAAAATGTAATTAATATTATTCAATTTCATCATTTTTAAATTTAGCTATAAGCTACATAAACTACATATAGTCGGGATAATTTGTCTAGGAGACCGCCTGAGCTCAAGTCTTTATTTTTCCCAAGCAATACACATAATTTTCTTCGATATAGACAGACAGACAGGGGTAGATCGACTCAGTTTTGAAATGCTTTTATTTTAACCATTTGTGCTCAATTTTAATAGGATTTTCGTATTAAAATGCAATTTAATAAACCTCCGAAACTATTCAGCATGCGAATTCCGGTAAGTCGAAACATGAAACTGTGCTAATTTATATACTTAAAATCATTGCCGTTTATCTCAAAGTCTTTGCGGCGAATTCGCAAGTTGCTGCAATTCGAAATTGCCTTAATTCTGCTTCTTATACGTGTGACGATTCGTTAATCGCCGCAAATATTCACAGTCGTTGCAGACGCAGTCGAAACGTACAGACAAAACTATAAAATTAATTTTGTACATCCATAAAAATTAAACAAAACAAAAAAAAAAATTGCCAATTCAATAGCAATCACTGTTCAGTGTGTATTCGAAAGCAATTCAAGTATTTATTTGCAATTGCATTTAACGCTGCAGTCGAAAACAACGATATGCCACACAAATTCTCGCCAGATGATAGTGGGCAGAGGGGAATCGCCCATTGGGTAATTTCGTTGATTACTTTATGGGCATTAACAAATCTAATGGACATGGGTCGAGCCGAGCGAACAAATGTGGGTGAGTTTAACAATGCGAACATATTTTTTTCTCGCAAAAAACTGTTATGCAATGGAAAATTGTATATAGCGCCATGCAAATATTGCTGGTATTTGGATGTTTCAATGTATTCTCGGTTGAGTGCCACTGTGTGTGTGTGTGTGTGTGTGTGTGTGTGTGTGTGTGTGTGCTTGTGTGTCTCTGTATTTTAATGCCCCAAACGAAACATGTGGCACAAAAAGCATCATCAGTAGGCATTCTGTCTGTGAATGCGGCGAATTGGAATTGGTCGCATTTTGTTTTTAGCCATGCGGCAAGCAGAATTCGTAAACAGAATTTGCATAGCAAAACAGAAAACAGACCGTAAAAACTATGAATAGCTTTTATTTGTGGCTCGTCCGTGTGTGTGTGTGTGTGTGTGTTTTCATATGCTTCTGTTTTTTTGATGATTTTTTTTTCCATTTTTTGTTTATCTCAGGCCTTATCTATGAGAACACTAATCCGGATCTGGAGAAAATTTTCCACTTGGCCATTGCCAAGGCGAACGAGGAGAACGAGGAACTCAAATTGCATGGCGTTGCCGTTGGCATTGAACCAAACAATGCCTTCGAGGCGTCCAAAAAGCTGTGCAAGATGCTACGGGTAGGTCTGGACATTAACATATATATAACATATGCTTTCGAATGTATAGAGTTGACCTACAACTAAAATCTGCATGAAAGTTGGCAATTTATTCTTATTTATTATTTTAAAATTTACATTTACAGAATTTCAACACTAAAAATAATGAAAATCTGATAAGATTCTGAGATCCATAAAAAATTAATTACTTAATTTAAATATCTTTTGCGCTTCTGTCCTTATTTTTGTTTTGTAGTACAATGCATTTCCTTGTCACAATAGCTGTAATTTTTTCTTCTAGCAAAATCTGGTGGCTGTATTTGGACCAAGCACAAATCTTCCGGCTCGTCACGCACTGAGCATTTGCGACGCTAAGGAGCTGCCCTTTATGGACACACGTTGGGACTTTAGTGCACAATTGCCGACAATTAACCTGCATCCGCATCCTGTACAATTGGGTGTGGCGCTCAAG
The DNA here is from genome assembly GCA_035043505.1 of Drosophila setosimentum. Lineage (NCBI taxonomy): Eukaryota > Metazoa > Arthropoda > Insecta > Diptera > Drosophilidae > Drosophila > Drosophila setosimentum. The sequence continues at coordinate 4,145,852 of JAWNMY010000076.1, read as the reverse complement.
GATCTGGTGACGGCGCTGGCCTGGGAGAGTTTCACCATTATTTACGAATCGGGCGAATATCTGGTCACAGTCAATGAGTTGCTGCAGATGTATGGAACGGCGGGACCACCGATAACCCTGCGACGCTATGACCTTGACCTCAACGGTAATTATCGCAATGTCCTGCGGCGCATACGTAACGCAGAGGATAATTCATTTGTTGTGGTCGGCTCAACGGAGACTCTGCCCGAGCTCTTTAAGCAGGCACAGCAGGTGGGTTTGCTAACCAGCGACTATCGCTACATCATTGGGAATCTTGACTGGCACACCATGGACTTGGAGGCCTACCAGCATGCGGACTGCAACATAACGGGCATGCGTGTTGTTTCGCCTGAGCAGGAGCAGGTCCTCGAGGTGGCCAAGGCATTGTACGAGAGCGAGGAGCCCTTTCAGAACGGTAAATCAGCATAATCTTCGTTTTATTGCCCATTTCAATTTCGCGTAAATTGTGTCTATCCCCTTCTGGGCAATTTATGCAAACCCACACTGAGAAAAAAATAAATATAATTATATGACTTTGAATTCATAAAATAGCCATAAGTTTCTGAAAACTAAAAAATCTCAAGTTTTTATGAAAAACATTTTTAATAGGAATTCCCACAAATATTTGAAATATTTTAAGAAACTACAAATTCTAGGGATTCAAATATTTTTTTTAAAGTAAAGGAAATCATTTATTACCAAAAAAAGATATTAGTCCTTAATTATCAACATTTGAGAAATTATTTTCTTCCTAGAAAGTTAAACTTCTAGATATTTAGATATATTATTCGATATAATATCAAACTGAACGAAATCAATTATTTTTATTAGGTCTTCAATTATCACTCTCAAGAATATTTTATTCACTTTAGCATTTCAGAATTACTTTTATTTAGAAAGTACAAATCGAAGATATTTTTATAATTTATTAGAAATATTTTCAACGTGAAAGCAATATATTTTTCTAAAGTCTCAAATCTATTAGTTCCCATTTTTTTTTTAGAGTGCCGCACCCATTTGCATAAGCACATATAAATAATTGAATCTACAGGAAAATGATAAATGCTAATTTGGCCACTAAAGCATTCATTTACGTTATTCCTTATGGCCTTTACCCCGTTACCCACCGTGTCCCAACTGCAGTGTCGTGTCCTCTGACCAACAGCATGGCCCTAATCTATGATGGCGTACAGCTGCTGGCCGAGACATACAAACATGTTAACTTTCGACCCATGCCCCTGAGCTGCGGGGACGATAGCTCGTGGGATAAGGGTTACACGCTCGTCAACTACATGAAATCGGTGAGTGATGCGAGGAATATGGCAGGAGAACACTTCATAAAACATAAATATATATAAATATATATATATATAGCTGACGCTGAACGGACTCACGGGCCCCATTCACTTTGACTATGAGGGACTGCGCACGGATTTCCAGTTGGAGGTAATCGAGCTGGGCGTCTCGGGTATGCAGCAAATTGGCCAGTGGAGCACCGAGGGCGGCTTCGAAATGAATCGTCCAGCTGCGGCGCACATCATCGAACCCGACATGCGCTCACTGATGAATAAGAGCTTTGTGGTTGTCACGGCCATTGTAAATATATACAACAACAGTTGATATTTCTCTTTTGTTATTGTTCTGTTTATCAATTCACACTGTTAATTTCTCTGTGGCTATAGAGCGAACCGTATGGCATGTTAAAGGAGACGTCTGAGAAGCTGGAAGGCAACGCTCAGTTCGAAGGGTTTGGAATTGAGTTGATTGATGAGCTGGCCAAGAAATTGGGATTCAGTTACACCTTCTATCTGCAGCCTGACAATAAATATGGTGGACTTGATCCCACAACTGGTGAATGGAATGGCATGCTACGCGAAATAATAGACAATGTAAGTGCCTGACAATCTGGCGAATATGACAATAAATCCAATCGATTCCGCCCAGCAGTCATTTATATCAATGAGTTACCCGTTAAGTCCCCTGTGCATAAGCATCGGACATCAATGAACATCATCGTTAACATAATTGTGCCACAATCACATCGCCCGCCACCACCTAATAAAAACCACTGCTGTGTTATTGGCACTCTCATCGTTATTGTTGCTATCTACACTTGAAAAAATATCTAGTATATAATATTTAAATTAAGTCTCTGAAAAATTTGCCAAAATCAATCAAAATCCATTCTAAATCATATAACCAAATTAGAAACGAGACAGCGGATTGAATTACTGTCTCTACATGTGTGTGTGTGCCTATGTGTGTGTGTGTGTGTGTGTGTGAGTTCAAGGCCATGTCAATTTTGGTTAGCTTTCAACCAATCGCTCGACTGCCTCTTTATTCATTTAACAGTAATTGGAAAAAACGTCGAAATTTCAATTTGAGAATATTAAATTAAATTGAATCTGAATCTGAATCATTTATCTTAATAGTTGTCAAAGCCATGATTGATTATATAGCATTTTTTTTATATATATTCATTCATCTAACTACCCCAAATCCAAAGGATACAAATGAAAATATGAATAATTTATACATTTTGCCAGTGCGTATGCGCAATATTTGCATATGCATTCCAATTTGCATTTGAATAAGCAAATAATACAATATTGACAGCGAGAACTGGCAATTGCTAATGCAATATGCATACCAATTATTAATTAGCGTGCTGACATGGGCATTACCGATTTGACCATGACATCGGAGCGTGAGAGTGGCGTCGATTTCACCATTCCATTTATGAATCTGGGTGAGTACACCCAACCGATTCCACATTCATATGCATTATACATATTATTTCTTGTAATCCATTATCAATTTGTCATTTTCACAGGCATAGCCATTTTGTTTCGGAAACCAATGAAGGAGCCGCCCAAATTATTCTCATTCATGTCGCCGTTCTCTGGCGAGGTCTGGCTCTGGCTGGGCTTAGCTTATATGGGTGTGTCAATCAGCATGTTTATACTGGGACGACTCTCTCCCGCGGAATGGGACAATCCGTATCCATGCATCGAGGAACCCACCGAATTAGAGAATCAATTTAGCTTTGCCAATTGCCTTTGGTTCTCCATTGGCGCCCTCCTGCAGCAGGGTTCCGAGCTGGCTCCCAAGTGTGTCGCTTCTAAACGTTTTTATATGACATTGAATTTTGTGACAAACTTTTTACTTATTTATAGAGCCTTTTCAACTCGCGCTGTGGCATCATCCTGGTGGTTCTTTACGCTCATTTTAGTATCCTCGTACACGGCCAATCTAGCAGCCTTTCTCACAGTCGAGTCTCTCGTAACACCCATCGAGGATGCTGATGACTTGTCCGAGAATAAGGGCGGTGTCAATTATGGCGCCAAAAATGGTGGCAGTACCTTTACCTTCTTCAAAGTGAGTCAATTCCTACACTCCTAATACATATATATAAATATAGCAGATCCCGAATTTTTCTGAATTTGGAATGCAATTTCCAAGTTTATTTTATTTTATTTTTTATTTATGCAATTTTTGCTTTTTAGAAATATACTTCTTGTGATAACCGTTTTCAGCGATTCGATATTGCTTTCATCCTGATGGGCTTTCTCTCTGCATCCTCTAGTTAGTTCTTCTTGTAGGGTGCGGTTCTTAGTGGTAAAGAAAACCAGATCTTTGAAAAACTTAGCGCTGGTTTGACGCTTCAGCCTGATTTTCTCTTTGCGGCAACTGCAACCTTCTCCCGGAGAATCCGCATCTGAATCATAGCCATAACAGGTACCTCAATCAGAGGTAAAGCCTCCGGCGCTACATTATCAGAGGCGATGGACACAAGGCCAAAAGATGATTGCCAGATGGATTGCAGATGTGTGGCTATTGGCCATTAGCTAGTCATATATGACCACAAATTATTCGAATCTGAACATAGAACTTCCCAGTGTCCTTGAATTCAGTCACGATGTTAGCATGACTATCAACCCATTTCGTGCCATCGGTATTTAAATTGCCGTCGGACTTGTTAACCGATGTGAGGCCATTAAATAAAGCGTCTGTGGCATCATTCGATATCCTTACCACACCAGAAGAATAAGTTTCGGGTAACATGGACAGTCATGATAACTAACTTATAGGTCTCGAACATGGAAGCCTTTTGAGCCAACTTCGTGGATTTCGTAGCTTTCGGTTGGGCATCAACAGTAGCGTAGGTAGCCGCATCCACAGTTCCATAAAGTTCCTACACGGACAGAGTGAAAGTAGTGCCAATTGTGCCAGTAGTGAAAAATAATTTTGAAAAGAGTAAATAAGTATGATATATTTGGGAATTTTGATTAGACACAAGAGTTACAACTTTTAAGCAGTCTTTCTCTTTAAGCAAAATAGTGGATTCGATACACAAAAGTGATGTGTGAAGAATGATTAAAAAATGATGATTTCGATTTGCGCTTTAAGGACGCCAAGTATCCGACTTACCAAAAGATGTACGAGTTCATGAAGGATAATCCGCAATTTATGACGGACTCGAACCAGGAAGGTGTCGATCGCGTTGAGAACACCAATTATGCATTCCTCATGGAGTCCACGACAATTGAGTATATTACCGAAAGACGTTGCACACTGACGCAAGTGGGGGCTCTCCTGGACGAGAAGGGGTATGGCATAGCCATGCGAAAGAGTAAGAAACTGTGACAATTTCAATTTGATTGTATTGATTGTTAAATGTGAATGCTATTTGTTTTTAGATTGGCCATATCGGAATGTGTTGAGCCAGGCAATACTGGAGCTGCAGGAGCAGGGTGTGCTGACCAAAATGAAGACCAAATGGTGGAAGGAGAAGCGTGGTGGCGGCGCCTGCTCGGTAAGTGCTCACATATCCGAAAAGGACAATTGCCTCTCCCCACGGATATGTGAATGTGACTATGACTGTGAATGTGTCTGTGTCTGTGTGTATGTGTGTGTGCGCAGGATGCAGGCGATGATGCGGGCGCTGTGGCCCTCGAGATAAGCAATCTGGGTGGCGTTTTTTTGGTGATGGTTGTGGGCGCCGTCTTTGGCGTATTTGTGTCCATGCTCGAGATGTTGCTGGGCGTCAAGGACCGCTGCAGTGAAAACAAGGTACACAACAACCCAATTGCTTTCTTTCGAGTTGTATTTATTTTTTTATTTAGCGGCCTATATGCTCGCTTAACAATGTAGTATGTATGACTGTAGTTGGCCTGTATCCCTGAACACACAAACACAGACACACATCCACATAGACACAAAGAAAGCAACACCTCGTTATGCTCATTACTATTTCCTTCGACACCAATGAGTACAGGAGGTAGCCGATTCGGATGCGTCCTCGCTGGGCTTTGCCAATTTAGGTGGCGTCTATTTAGTCCTGTTTGTGGGCAGCTGCTTGGGCAGTTTTTACGGCCTGATTAACTGTGTGCTCAGCGTATGTTGGACCGCGCGAGAGAACAAGGTTAGCGGCTGGTGCGGGGAGTAGTTTGGGGCTCTAAAAATACCTTGTATCCATATAATATGTGTGTTAACAGCTAGACAAGCTCCTCCGACGCGTTCGATGGGTAGCTTATTGTATCGTCACTAAAACTGGGCATGCGAAAGGTCGATTGTAACATAAATAACGATTAAATATGTTGCAACAGCTTCTCCGACAACGACTTATGAAGCCACTTGAAACACGTGAAAGACACTCAAGTTAATTTTATTATTTTCTAACTAAACTTACATACTTAATTATGTACTTTTAATTATTAACACTGACTTCAGCAAGACCTCAAAATATCTACGTATACTCGCTTTGACATATAATTAACTCCACTCTGTTGCTCTAATTTTTAAAATCGAAATTAAATTACATTAAATAGAAATTTTGTAAATTCATTAAAAGGAACATTATTTACATTTAGAAATTATTTGAAGTGCATAAATCTTTATTCATTACCCACATTTCTACCTTCTCAATTTTCTAACTCAAATCCAAGTTACGTACTCGTATTAATATATATATATAACAATTAATTTATTGACAATTATCAAACTTGTTTAAAGAAATATTGCTTTTTTAAACACATTTCAAGTTTAAAGCCTTATGCTTTGAATGGCTAATAACCGTAAAAGATTTGTATGTGCATGCTCTTCAAGTCTAGGGATAACCGAAAGCTAATGTGTTGCCTTATATACAAACAGGTTAGCTTCAAGGAGGAGCTGCTAGATGAATTGCGTTTTATTATACAATGTTCGGGCAACACTAAGGCAGTTAAATATCCAAAAACTTCCGACAGCAGTTCAGGATCGAGCAGCAGATCCAAGTCGAAGGGCTCATCGCTGTCTGTGGACGATTTACCAGAGGATCCATCCATGGCGGATGTGGAGGCCGTTAAAGACAAGCGTGCCAAAAAATAAGCGACTTCGAATTTTAGTACATACTCTCTTCGAAGTTGCCCGCGTAGTCGAATAAAGTTTCTGTTGAGCTTTGTACAAAAACCAATACGTTCAGTATTTTTTCTTAACCCAAAAGCTCACCAACATAGCTTTGCTACAAGAAGCTTGTTGTCGAAGCTTTACTATGTGAAGCTTTCACACATTGCGGTCTTGATTTCAGCTTCACTCGAATCACAATCAGAACTTGTATAATCTGAAATAGAAATAATAATAAGAAGAAGAAGACAACAGCAAAACATTTTGTATCCTTTTGAATACCAATATATTTAATAGGTTTTTGTAATATTGCATATACGAGTAAGTATATTGACTCATATGTAATAACATTCACAATATCATTGGTTGTATATCTACTATCCATTTCTGGTAGACACTTAGATATTGAAAAGGTAAAATTGTACGAAGTTTTCGTATATAATTTTGTATATAGTTTTATGTATGTTAGGTCTATGTTAGTATATAATACCCCTTGTTTTTGTTTATGTTTGTATGTATTTGTTATGTATGTAAGCTTCTGATGTGTATATAAATATGTATATGTAGATTGTATAATACAGGTTTAAATATTCACTGCAATAAGTATAGACTAGCTACTATGCATATATATGCATATATACTCTCGCACACACACTCACTCACACTCACACCCGCATTCACACCCATGCAAAAAGGATTAAGAAGGCGTACATATATTGCTAGGAAATTTCATACATTTTGATTAACTTGTTTGTTTTTCCGTTTGTGATAATTTACTTCAAACATTCTTTTAGCGATTTTTCATATTTGTGAAATATTTCTTATTTATTTAATCTGCAATATTAAATTCATTTTACTTATTTGCCAACTTTAATTAACTACGATAACTTGGCACAACAACAAAACTGATGAGTCTAAATAATAGTTCTACAATATTTGTTTGCATTTAGTATTGCAACAATATACATATTTTAAGCCATCAGCGCACCCAATTTAATATAAATATTTGAATGCGTTTGCAGCACTCAATTTATTATTGTTGTAGTGCTTAAAGTGAATTATATATTTAAGTTTGCGGTTTCAACTTGTCGGTTCACATGTGTGAATGGTGGCAATAGTATTTAAATATGCATAAATAATTAAGGTTAACCACATAACGGAATATTCATTGCATATAGAGTTCTCAAGAACTTGTCGGAAGTGAGTATTGTGATTTAGTTTAGATAGTATTAAGAATCTACAAATTAAACAGTGATACTTTGCCGAGGCTCTTTTTTTTAACTGCTGCTGATTATTATAAAATTATCTAATTGGATTATTCGCTCTTATTGATTTTAAGTATTAGGTGTAAAGTGTAAGTTGTACTTGTTGAAGTTATTTTGTTTTACTTGTTGAAGTTAGTTGTACTTGTTGAAGTTATTTTGTTTTGTGTTGATTTTTGATTTGATATCGAATACACTGCTTTGCTGTACAGTGTATCTCGGTGGGTGTACCAGCGCTGTAGTTGGATAGCGTAAATGTCGAGTAATACCAATTATGGTTGTTGCATTCACAAATGTGTAAATAAGTGTTGACAATTTGCAAATCACAATTAACGGCAAATTATATTTAAATTACCATACAAATTACATTTGATTGAAATTCCATATAGATTTCGTATTCTTTTATATTAGGCATCGTTTTACACAAACTGCTTATTGGCTCGCAAATTATATTGTGTTTTAGTTTTGCAAACATATCGCTTAGGCTTAAATAGAATTCAATTAGAATTAGCATTTTTGCATTTTAGTTTTCATTTTAATGGTGTAAGCTCGTAGAGTTTGTCATTGGTCTCGTATAAAAGTTGTATTAGCATTGTGTCCTCTTGTTAGTATTTTTTTTGTAGGTCTGATTAAAGCTATAAAATATAGTGCACATCTACATCCATTAACGGCGATTTGGATTTAATTTAATTTAATTTATTATTTTTTGGTTCGGTATATAACAAATTGCATAGGACTTAAAGCTTTTGTAAAACACACATACATTAATACACATTTAAAGCGTTTCCTTTTTTGTTTGTAAATTACTTTTGCTACAAAGAGAGTTGGGAAAGTCAAGGAACCATAACAAATGATCCTGAGTTATTAAACTTGAATATAATAATTTGATATTTCCGCATTAATTTGGTGTTTCCTTCAAAAAGTGTAAAGAAATGTTGTTTCATTAAATTTTGGGAACATTTCCCTGATATTGTCTAACTATATAAATATATGTATATGTATATATATATATATATATTTAAGTATGTATATGAATATAATTGTTTTTTGAGTTGGGTACACATTTTTCAGATCATTTTGAAAGCAGAAAAATGAAGCTAAGAACCAAAGGATTTCTTAGCAAGTGGTTTTTGTTTCTTTGGGTTGAGTATTTGATGTATGTATATGTATACATATATATATATATATGTATTTATGATTTATAAAATTATATGAAGTATCCGCTTTATCAGATATCATTATTAGCATTTTTAGTTGTTTGTGTTTTGTTTGTAATTCATCTCAAAAAGTCATTAAAATAAATGCGTTTCTTTTGCTTGTTGGTATTCTTAGTGCTAAGTACCAAAGTGTATCTGTACCCAAGTAGTATTTAATCTGATGTCGTAAATAGTAATGCGGTAGTTTGTAGTTGTCAGTAGTTTACTTCTATGGTGGGGTATTGCGTGTAGTTGTTAGTTTGTATGTTAGTTAGTTAGTTGTTTTGCCAACTATTATGGCTAAAATTACCTAAAGATTTGTGTCTAACTATTCAAAAAGTTAACATCGCCCTTTTTCCGGAACATCTGAAGAAGTCTTTCAAAAATTGTTAAACATTTACGGAATGACAGCGAAGTCGCATGTGAATTTCGAACGCACACACACACACACACCACACGCACATCACTCCCATCGTGCGTTGGCTTGTGTATGCAGTCCTGTCTATGTGTGTCTCTCTCAAATGACACTCATGCGACGCCTGCCATTTCCGGGGGCCTCGGCTCAGTTGGAGTTGGCTAGCGTTTCGTGACACACCTCCATGTAGTCTGGGTCGTGCATAATGCCCTTTATCATGTCCTTGAGCATTGTGTAACGTGGAAATATCGGATACATCTTTGAGCTGCCATACTCTTCCTGTTCGGATACAGAAACATACATACAATAGAAACATTGAGAACAACTTTTTACATGTGAGGAGGTCAGTTCATTTTGCACACCTTTAGCACACGTATCAAATGCCTCAGGCCCAGATATTTTTTCAGCAAACGATACAAGTCATTAATCAGCTGAGTGTTCTCGAGCTCTATTTGCGCCGTTGTCATGTCTGTTTGGGGAGAGAGAGAAAGAGATGCTGTTAATCACTGTTCCCAGCCAAGTCGAGCCAGCTGACTAGCTGCTGTTATCAGCTTACGTTCCAAACGCTCCATGCGCTCCCTGCGCTCTGCAGCCTCCTCGGCAAGTCGAGCCGAGGTTTTCACACCCTCGCCAGACTTTTGAGTCTTTTCCATAATTGAACAGGCTCGCATTACGTACGAGGGTACGGTTTCCTGCTTCTCCTGCCGTGGTATGTCCACTAACGTCCAGTACTGAGTCTCCAGCCGTATCACTTCCTATTAATAATATATGTAATTTGCAGCATCAATATTTTTCTTTACTTCACACAAATGCACTCAGAAAATAAATGGTATTAATCGGAAATTTGACTTGTCAAATTCAATGTAAAATCATTTCAACAAAACCCTGTCATATTATGTTTAATTAAATTATTTTTTGTCCAACTTGTAGTCAAAAAGTTGTATTATTAATTTGAATCAATAAAAATAATATGACAGTTAACAATTTTTTAAAATTAAATTTTCGCCTATTAAGTTGAATAGTTTTGTACAACTTAAAAGTCAGAAATAATAAAAAAAATTTATAGTTTCACATTTGGCGTATTTAATTCGTTTTACAAGATATTTATGTCATATTCCTTGTATTATTGACCCATTCATAATATAAAAAGTATGGATATATATTTGTTTGAAAGCTTATTTAGTAATAAATTAAAGTGGCTTATGCATTTTTGTCATATTTTTTATCATACTCATACTCAAAGCCACGTTATGTGGCATGTTATTTATTGTATTAAACCAAACCCACAGGAATACGAACCTTTATCATTAGCTTGAGCATGGGATAGCGCTGAAAGATGTTGCGATGACTCTTCGAGTCGCCGTACTTGTTCATAAGGTTGATCAGTGCCTTCTTCACCGTGTCGTATGACTCCTCGAGGCGCAGGCGTAGCGAGCGCAGGCGTTCGTTGGTTTCGATGACCTCGTCGCGTGTCATGCCACTTGGGGCACCCTCGTCTTTAACATCTTGAACAATGCGGCGCACGCTCTGCGTGAATTTGCCAACAAAATTTGTTGTCGCTATTGTAAGAGCATAGACAATTAACAAAACAAATATCTCATTAGAATAACATAATTCAGCTCTGCATCATAATACCAACAAGTAAGAATGCTGTAGTCGAGTAAGTTATTAAATATATATATATAAAAAGATTTACACTAACACGGGAAACACGCAATCGTAGGTAGCGGGGCTCATGCCATCCCTTTCTCACACATGCGATCGCATATTTATGCATAGAGAAAATGCTTGATAGAAATGAGATCAATATGAGAATATATTTTCGACTATAACTTGGGTGTTTCTCATCCGATTGATCAATCAGTTGATCAACAACATGCTTATGCATAATATGTATTAATTAGAAGATTCTGCCTTTAAAATTGTGGCATTAATTGCTATCGGAAATTTAATGTATCGATATTCGATAAACGAAGGCAGTTATCGAAAAAATAACGCAAACTTGTACTGCGCCTGGTATACGAGAACCTATATTCCAAATTTGTGTCTAGCTCTTACAGTTTCTGAGATCTGCGAGTTTATACAGACGGACGGACGGACAGACGGACAGACGGTCAAGAATATATATACTTTGTGGGGTCGGAGATGATTCCTTCTGCCTGTTACATACATTTGCACAAAACCATTATACCCTTTTTACCCATTTTTAATGGGTTTAGGGTATAAAAATATAATGTGAGGAAATTGCACGAAACACTGTCATTCATTCGAGAAAATGTCAGTAGACACGTGCATTAACCATCAATTTTATTCTGCGACCCAAGCGGAAATTATTCGTCTATAATTAAGTCGAACTATTATGCCATGATGAATCGCATTAAAAATTATCATAATTTTCAATTCTTTGGAAACCTTCGTCTTGCGGATTTGAACCCGCGACCTCTCAAACACTCGCCAACTCTCTGCGCACAGCGCCAATGCCGTCACAAAATGTTGGGTAGCTAGCGCGCATTTTCCTACGTTTCTAAGATATTTATATATTATTTTAAAATAAAAACAAGTAAGAGTGCTGTAGTCGAGTAAGTTATTAAATATATTATATTATTATTGGCAAATTCCCCTTTAAAAAAATTTACACTAACACGTGAAACACGCAATCGTAGGTAGCGGGACTTATGCCATCCCTTTCTCACACATGCGATCGCATATTTATGCATAGAGAAAATGCTTACGTCTGCTGATGGAAATGAGATCAATATGAGAATACATTTTCGACTATAACTTGGGTGTTTCTTATCCGATCTTGACGAAATTTGGGCAGTTGATCAACAATATGCATATCCATATTATGTATTAATTAGAAGATTTTGCCTTTAAAATTGTGGCATTAATTGCTATCGGAAATTTAATGTATCGATAATTGATAAACGAAGGCAGTTATCGAAAAAATAACGCAAACTTGTACTGCGCCTGGTATACGAGAACCTATATTCCAAATTTGTCTCTAGCTCTTACAGTTTCTGAGATCTGCGTGTTCATACAGACGGACGGACGGACGGACGGACAGACGGACATGGCTATATTGACTCAACTATTGATCCTGATCACGAATATATATACTTTATGGGGTCGGAGATGCTTCCTTCTGCCTGTTTCATATATTTGCACAAAACCATTATACCCTTTTTTACCCATTTTTAATGGGTTCAGGGTATAACAACATAAATATTAGAATAGAATTCTAGTTATACCTAAAAAATGGTATTTCTTTTTGATTTTTATAAAGATTTCACACAGAAAGGTTCTTTGATTTGTATCTTTTAATGAAAATATTATTAAGAGTTTATAGATTTAGCAAAACATAATGTAATATTCAAAATAATATATTAATACAATATATTATTTTACAGTAATGGGAATATTCACGAAACAAGCAAATGCATACAATTGATATTTATTAATGAATGCAAAAGTGCCGAGGCCTTTGGAGAACAATAATTAGCATTCATTGTCACTTACATCGTTAATGGCAATCTATTCAATTGCATATAAAACGTGGCATATTTTATGCCTTCTTCCAAATCGATCGTATAAATTATTATGTAAATATGAGGAGCAAGGCATTTCAAATGGGGGGGACGAACATATCTGCACAGTGCATACATAAAGTACTGTTCAGAAAATATTTCTTCAAGTGCAGAATGAATACATACTTTGCAGACTTGACTGTATATATCGCATTGCAAGTAATATGGTGTTAGTCATCCTACAAACAATGAGCTTCCATTGTGCATTTCCAGAGTATTCGGGAAAAAAAATATAAGAACGTTATCATAAGAATCTTTGGTTTATCTCTCAACTGTGACGTTAACGGCAAAGCAAGTCAGCGTACTTTGGACATTTGAGCACAACCAAGTCATGCTTAAGGGCAATTCTCAAAAAAAAATGTAAATAAATAATTAAAGTTGCTGTAAGCAAAATCCTATTTTGTAATGGCCCCCTAGTCCATTTAATTTAATTTTATTGAATATAAATCGTGACATATTTTATGCCTTCTTCCAAATCGATCGTATAAATGATTATGTAAATATGAGGAGCAAGGCATTTCAAATGGGGGGGACGGACAAATCTGCACAGTGCATCCATAAAGTACTGTTCAGAAAATATTTCTTCAAGTGCAGAATGAATACATACTTTGCAGACTTGACTGTATATATCGCATTGCAAGTAATATAGTGTTAGTCATCCTACAAACAATGAGCTTCCATTGTGCATTTCCAGAGTATTCGGGAAAAAAAATATAAGAACGTTATCATAAGAATCTTTGGTTTATCTCTCAACTGTGACGTTAACGGCAAAGCAAGTCAGCGTACTTTGGACATTTGAGCACAACCAAGTCATGCTTAAGGGCAATTCTCAAAAAAAATGTAAATAAATAATTAAAGTTGCTGTAAGCAAAATCCTATTTTGAAATGGCCCCTAGTCCATTTAATTTAATTTTATTGAATAGAGCCATACAAATTTACAATAAATAAACATAATAAAAATCAGAAAATTAGAAGGCATAAACTTTGCCTCGGTACAAAAATAAAATTCGGTAAGGGAAATTTGTGGATCGTTAATTTTGAATTTTGGAACTCGCGCCCAAAAGTTAGCCGATACCGCCCCCGTGCGATATATCGCAACAAATTCAACCGTGGGGTATGTTGTCCGCAGCACCCCTGCTAACACCTCTGCTGAGGAGAAGCTGCTGCTACTAAGCTCCAGCTTCCTCCTTTTCTATTCGAGGTCGAGGAGCAAGAAGACGTGACCCGACACTTTATAATTATTAAATTATAAATTGAGTGGGCAAGAAAGAAAATCAAATCCCACATTTTCTTAAGCCATCCACGGCTTAAAGTGGAAGGGATCTTCATCGCTGATCGGAGCGGCAAATGCGTTCACAGGCAAGGTAGTTATTGCACGACCAATTTAAAGTTATCAAAAAAACAACATTTTTTCCGGCACAAGGTTTCATTTGGTAGGAAAGTATATTGTTGGATTCCTAGATTCTAAACCACAAACACCCGTGATTGGCACCTATCCCATGGTGTCTATTTGTCTACTATAAACCCCGCCCATATGCCTACTATTGATCAAATGCCCAAATTTCGTCAAGATCGGATAAGAAACACCCAAGTTATAGTCGAAAATATATTCTCATATTGATCTCATTTCTATCAAGCATTTTCTCTATGCATAAATTTGCGATCGCATGTGTGAGAAAGGGATGGCATGAGTCCCGCTACCTACGATCTTTTTCCTGATCTACCTATACGATCTAAAACCTGTGGACAATGTTCACTAAGTGAAAAGTGTTTATAAACGGGAAAACGGCCATTTCATTCCAGATAAAAAAAATCCTGTTAAAAAAAAAAATAAAATAAATAAATTCAAACCCCATAAAACAAGCCCTCGAATCTACAATTATTCTACAATTATTAAGTTCTACAGCCCTTGAACTCTTCGCTCTCTTTGATATTGACGATCATGTGGTTTGATGAACTCTTACAATGTAACTTTTTAATGACGCTCTTTTCATTTTGTTCAGAGCTTTCGTCTGTTGCAAAGATAAAGTAAAGTCTTTGATGATCCGCCCTTGTTGGACTTTATTACCATAGTTACTACTGTTATCTATAATCGCACATATATATACACTTATAAATTCGTACATATAAATAACAACTTTTTTTCACAGCAGTGATACTGAATTGAATTGAAAACATGTGATTAGAAAAAAAAAAGATATATATATATATATATATATAAAATCGAATATGTAATATTAAGAAGTATATATCCAAATATTAGTTTTAAGACTTCGTACACTACCATACACACAAACACGATTTGAAAAAAAAAAATTCAAAATCTACCAATTAATTAAAAATGTTATCTTTGAAGTTTAAAAAATGAAATCAACATTAAATGTTAAGTTTAGCTTATTAGATACCCTTCTTTTGCCACTAAAGTTTATAAAGTTTTGAAGCTTGTAAAATGAGAGCTTAAATTTTTGTCTCCGAGTCATGGGGTCGTAAAATGTAAAATGAATTGAGATGCACATATGGGGATCTGCAATCACAATTACCCTTGCAGGTCATGGTCGGATCGGGTGCAGAAGGTGTGCGTCGAATGACACCTAGACCACACCGCCGTCATGGCTACCGACGTGTTCTTGGTTCCCTCCCCCTTTAATTTTCCTTTTCTCCTTAATTTCCCTTTATCCCATTCCCCTATTTATTTTCCTATTATTATTTTCTTTGATTATTTTTATGGTTTTGTGCAAATGTATGTAACAGGCAGAAGGAAGCATCTCCGACCCCACAAAGTATATATATTCTTGATCAGGATCAATAGTCGAGTCGATATAGCCATGTCCGTCTGTCCGTCCGTCCGTCCGTCCGTCCGGGTCCCGATCGTTTGATTATATCCGGCGAATGGAGAATTTCGGCAAGCATTGCCAAGTTTCTTCTAGCATTTTAAATTTTCAACAGCAACATTCCAGTTTGCAAGAATGTAATCACAAGTATGAGAGTAAAACTCGCAAGGAGAGCAAAGAACTGGCTGCGCTCTCTTCTCGTGCTCACGATCGAATGGCAACTGGGCACAAACCATTAAAAATTCTTACACGCGGGAGATCTTTTCAGTTTAAAATAAAATATCCGACAGACAACACAGCTGATGAAGTAAAACACAATTCGAATACGAATACGAATAATCAAGCATAAAACGAACTCGTGAAATACAACAAACGGCAAGCCAAAGAGTCAATGATCGTTTGTTCAATTGAGTTAAATTGCTACAAAAATCATTAACAATTTATATATGTTATAAGACAAACGGAGGCAGGCCAGTTCACACAGACAATTTTCAAGCATTCAAAACAAAGCGAGATAATTATTTCGAGAAAACCAAACAGTGAGTTGTAGAAGAGCGTTGAAAACTTCAGCATTTATGCAAATAAATCAACAACAATCACAAACCAAGGTAAGCAATATAAACTATTAAAAAAAACCTGATTGAAGTGTGTACAATTTACTTACAAAGAGCTAGAGACTTCAAATTTGGAATATCGGTTCTCGTATACCAGGCGCAGTACAAGTTTGCGTTATTTTTTCGATAACAGCCTTCGTTTGTCAGTTATCGATAAATTAAATTTCCGATAGCAATGAATGACACAATTTTAAAGGCAGAATCTTCTAATTAATACATGATATGCATATGCATACTCTTGATCAAATGCCCAAATTTCGTCAAGATCGGATAAGAAACACCCAAGTTATAGTCGAAAATATATTCTCATATTGATCTCATTTCTATCAAGCATTTTCTCTATGCAATTCTCTATGCGATTGCGTGTTTTACGTGTTAGTGTAAATCTTTTTAAAGGGGAATTTGCCAATAATAGTAGAATATATTTAATAACTGGGTTAAGGGTATGTCGTAGTCGAGTTTACTCGACTACAGCACTCTTACTTGTTTTTCTTTGTTCTTTTTGAAATATGCAACAGAAAATATTAAAAGTTGCAAGTTATTTATGTTTGTATTGCTTGCGTACGATTTCTGCTGATTTGCAATTTAAGAATGGTTTATGCAACTGTTTTTTTTCTCTTCTATATATATGTATGATAAATGATCACATTTTTTTCTGCTATTATATACTGTAAAAGGGGGTTTTAATCCTATAGTTCAGTTTGTAACGCATATCCCAAAGTAGTCTGTTTATATGCGAACAAGTGCCTAGGACCACTATATCATATAACAATCTGTTCGATTTTCAAATTTATAATGAAATTTACTTGCCAGCAAATTGGCTTCGTTCAACAAACGTATTTAATCTCCATTGTACCAGAGCTAAGCTGTGGATTAAGTGTTTTGTTTATTTATTGATTTGTAAATAATGTTATTTATTGGAAATGTGATTTTTCAAAATCTGTTGTTCATATGTGCTTCATACTGTTATTTCAATTGGGGAACAACTTATCGCAAATTCAAGTCTATAATAAATGCTGCCGTCAGGGGCATATAAACATATGAGCTCCAGATGTTATCACGTCTTATACGTCAGCGACCCAGTGGGAATTATTAAATAGCTACCTATTTGTGGCTTATCATGCAATTAATATTTAAACAGTTTTTAAACAATTATTATTGAAGAGTACCCATTAAATGTGTACTAGGAAGATTGAATTTCTAGATGCTAACATCACATCAATAAAAAAAGTAATTCACTTAAATGAATATTATTGATAAAAGCAAAAAAACCGGCGAAAACTGGTGTCGCTTGTTAAACTCGTTTCCTTACACCCCATGTGCGAATCTAGACCAGTCCGACACCAGACAGACAGAGCGACTGCCAAAGTACAAATAAAAATGGATGAGTTAGTCGGGTACAGTTCCCGATCGCACGTGTAAATATGCATAATCTGAGAAAAGATAAATGTACAGGGTCTCTATGGAGGTATGTGCTCAATGCTGTCTGTGTCACTTCAATTGTTAACAGCACTGGGCTCACTGGCTCACGTTGTTTGTTTTGGTGTCATGTGCCCGCGATTTTCTCGTTGAGACACTCAAAAAAAAAATATTGAGAAAATGTTGTATTCAAGCCAAGCTGAAAACTAAAAGAAACCAAAGAACATATTTATTATTCCAAAATTGAAAACCATGTTCGGATAAGCTTAGCATAATTGCTCTTATTTTAAATCAGTTGCTTCCTAAAAGCATTTCAAAATATTTCTTAAATCAAGGATTTGATTACTTGCAGCTACATATTAATTTATAATTAATTGATTAAATATTAATTTCTAAATTTGATTGAGATTTAAATATACTACTTTAAGTCTAAATGTAAAGATTTCTTTCCAAAATTGTTAAGACTCGATTTTTGAATCAAGAATAACTTATATTCAAATATGAATAGTGTTTGCACCTCGCAGACAGATAGCTAGATATGATATGATAGCGAATGACTTGCACACGATATTTCTCTGAGTGTTTTGGGAACAGTTCTCTCTCTCTCTCTCTTTCTCTCTCTCTCTCTCTCTCTCTCGCTCCCTCTCTCACTCTCTCTCTCTCTCTCTGCCTTTCTCCCTCTTTTGTGCCTTCGCGTAGCGCTCGACCTTGTTGGCGCTCCCACGACTGTCAAGTGCTGGCTGCACCCAAATAGATCGACCCCACTCCCATCAGTGGGTTGGCTGATATGAGAAATCAACTTGCAAATGTTTGACTGCGTCATTTGTTACTCTGAAAAGCGTGCTCTCTAACCACTCTCACAGTCTCGCTGACTAATGAGCAGAGTGGCTTTTGTTTACCTTTAGCTTTGCTGCTGCTGCTGCTGCTGTTGGCACCCCCCTCACTGCCCTCGACAACAACAGGTATAAACAGGTTGTGCTAATTTGGCCAAAACACACAAGCAAACAAAATAAGCAAAAAAAAACAAAAACTCAAAAAAAAAAAAAAAAAAAGTGTACAAAACATATAAAACGTGAGTATTGTGCATAAAGTTTTTGTTGTGTTGTCTACGCATACATGTATCTGTATTTAGATGTGTGTGTTACCTCCACACAAAAGTAAGTTGGCTTCAAACGAAACGTGTCTCCAGTTCATTTTCGACTTAAACACTTCGCTTCAGTCTCATTTCGTGTTTGACTGCAGAAGCACTCGTGTTGTGCATCGAATATTCAAACTCATACTACAAGAAATACTCGTGTTGTAAGTCGAATGTTCATAAATTTTAGCTCTAAGATACTTGTGTCCATTAAAGCTGGCAGCATTTAGTTCTGATGTTTGCACACAATTAAGACAATAAGGATGTGTCGGGGGAGGTTTTGTTTTTTGGAGTGTACTTTTGCCTTTGTGCCAGCATGTTTTTTATTGGTCGAAAAACATTTTTATTAGTTTTAGTTCGTGCTGATACGCTGAACGTATTTTGTTTTGGGCTTGTTTTCCTTGTTCAAATTCAATCTATTTGCATTTAGTACTTTTTGTTCACCTGCACATAACATATATTGGATATATCTGCCAAAGCAACGATGTTGTTTTTTCTTCTTCTGTGTTTACATTTTGCGTTTATTGTTTATTCGTTTTCACTTTTAGCTGTGGCATTCAGTGTTTACACAATTGTTTTCTTCCTATTTTATTTTTATACCCTGAACTCATTAAAAATGGGTAAAAAGGATATAATGGTTTTGTGCAAATGTATGTAACAGGCAGAAGGAAGCATCTCCGACCCCACAAAGTATATCGAACTGCCTTCGTTTATCAATTATCGATACATTAAATTTCCGATAGCAATAAATGCCACAATTTTAAAGGCAGAATCTTCTAATTAATAGATATCATGCATATGCATACTTTTGATCAACTGCCCAAATTTCGTCAAGATCGGATAAGAAACACGCAAGTTATAATCGAAAATATATTCTCATATTGATCTCATTTCTATCAAGCATTTTCTCTATGCATAAATATGCGATCGCATGTGTGAGAAAGGGATGGCATGAGTCCCGCTACCTACGATTGCGTGTTTCACGTGTTAGTGTAAATCTTTTTAAAGGGGAGTTTGCCAATAATAATAGAATATATTTAATAACTTGGTTAAGGGTATATCGTAGTCGAGTTTACTCGACTACAGCACTTTTACTTGTTTTTTTAATTTTTGTAATACCCTGGAGCCGCTTTAAATCAGTTACTTATAAACCTAATTTTCGAGGTATGTTGTAATATTTGGGTTTAAGTATCTATACTCAAGATTTAAGTTGTATTATAACTTTTAAAGCGAATCTTCTAGTCGTGTCTAGTCAATCTTTGTGTGTTTATTTCACTGTGTTTCTTTGGGTTTTCCTATTCCTTACGCTGTGACGCATATTATGCCCTTCCTTGGCGTTTGGGTTTTCGCATTTTTTATTGAACTATTGAATCATCGAACTATGACAAGTAAATAACATATATTGGCAAACATTATAAAATGCGCGATTGCTAATGAATGAACATTTAAATACATTGATTCTATACCATCATAATTAAATGAGTATTACTACAAGTGTTACAACTCAGAAGCTGATTAACGAGCAACCTGTAATTTTCTCATTGAAAACCGCAAACACGTGCGACAAATCAAAAATACAACCGCAAAAATGTATTGTCGACATCTAGTAGTAGTAGTTATAACAGCACACACCCCCATATAAAAAATATAGGGAAGATACTTCATTACGATTCTGAATATTTATTCATCATCATTTGAACCTCGGGAATTGCGGGTTATAACTTGAAAAGCCGCCGGCAAGAAATCGGAAAATTCAATGACGTTCTTAATGTTGTCTCTAATAATAATAGGGAAAACGTCAGTGAATAGCAATGTTTATTATGATTAGCATATTGGTACTTAGATCATTAAATACCACATAATACAGTTGCGAGCAAATTAACGAGTTTTGCAAGTGATTTCTGTAATAAAATTAGCATAATGGTTAAATATATTGCCAGATTTAATGTAGACAAACAATGAAGGCTTAAGTAAACCCATATGTGCATATGTATGTGTAATGTGTGCATCTGATGTCAATTTCAATTGATTGCACATTCCATCAAGTGCATCTACATAAATACATTTAATTAAAATGCCAAATTACTTGTTATATATTGTTGATGCTGCAACTGATTCGAATCAAATTCAAATCGATATTTGAAATATGTGTGCAAATTGCTCATTCCAGCAATAAGTAGGAATGTAATACTATTTGCGGTTAAATGTCTATCACAAATTGTAAGCACTTAAGCTGGCCATCTGAGCACCAATAATAACAATAACTGTACGAATAACTAAAACAAGTAAGAGTGCTGTAGTCGAGTGAACTCGACTACGATATACCCTGAACCCAGTTATTAAATATATTCTATTATTATTGGCAAATTCCCCTTTAAATAGATTTCCACTAAAATGCGAGCAGCCATACAAGCGCCCTCTGCCGACAAATACGTGAAACACGCAATACATAAAAAAAACATATTGACGCTCGCGTCGATTCGTGCCATCTCTTTCTCACGCTTGCGCTTACATATTTATGCATACAAATGAGATCAATATGAGAATATATTATAGACTATAACTTGGGTGTTTCTTACCCATTCTTGAAGAAAGGTTTGGCCAGTTGATCAACAATATGCATATCCATATTATGTATTAATTAGAAGATTCTGTCCTTAAAATTGTGTCATTTATTGATTTCGAAAATTTAATTTATCGATATTCGATAAAGGGAGGCAGTTATCGATAAAATAACGCAAACTTGATCTGCGCCTGGTATACGAGAACCTATATTCAAATTTTCTCTGGCTCTTACAGTCGCTGAGATCTGCGTGTTCATACAGACGGACAGACGGACATGGCTATATCGACTCGACTATTGATCCTGATTAAGAATATATATACTTTGTGGGGTCGGAGATGCTTCCTTCTGCCTGTTAGATACATTTGCACAAAAGCATTATACCCTTTTTACCCATTTTTAATGCGTTCAGGGTATAATTATAGTGCGTATCGTAGCATGTCGGACATTAGAGGCGAACCAAAACGACACCCCTAATGAGCAATAAAGTTCAACTACGAGTAATAATCACAAGCCTGTATTTAACAAAAATAATATATTGTACATCCGCTATCAATTTGCGAATAAGTATAATCTTAGTTTTCGCATGGGTTACTCTCAGCGTATCTTCGAACTTAATTGAGATCTCAACTTTTGGTCACGGCCAGTGCACAAAGAAACGGAAATTTCTTGGTTTAAAGCTCTTTCGATCAGCAGCATGAGATCATAAGACATGAGGTAATTCTTCAGCGTGCTAAGCCAAACTGTCAAATATGGTATCTAGATGTCACCTGACTTAGAAAATAGCGGGAATTAGCTGCTGTGATGGATGTCTGTTAGAAAGCAAAAAGATTATCTATCTTTGTCATTTGAAAAGCACAAAGAAAATCAATTAAAAAAATGTATTTTAAAAATACGAAAGCTATAATATATATGTGTATGTATTATAAATATAACGAGAGTTTTTCGTGGCACAAAAAGTGTTACTCATTCAAGAACTCATGTGATGAAATGGGAGGTCTAGAATGTAATTGAATGATGCTCATAAATGTTGTCTGTCATATTAAATTAATTTGTTCTTATGATAGCTATATAAATTAGTGGTTCAACCTGCAACACGAATAGGGACTAGCCAAAGTAAAATCATCATAATCGTCTGCTAAATATATTGGGCTGATGCTGATGACGAATATGCTATATAAACATATATTCTTATGTATTCCTAAATATTTGTATATTTAAATTGTGTGTTTTTGATGTGTATTTTAAGACTTTTGAATATTAAAGCTGTTTTGTTTCATCATCCAACTGAACGTATGCGTAATTTGTTTTTTATATTCCGAACCCATTAAAAATTTCAAGATCGGAAAGGAAACACCCAAGTTATAGTCGAACATATATTCTCATATTGATCTCATTTCTATCAGCAGCCGCAAGCATTTTCTGTATACATAAATATGCGATCGCATGTGTGAGAAAGAGATGGCATGATAGTCGACGCGAGCCTCAATATGTTTCTGAGTGTATTCTGCGTGTGTCTGTCGGCAGAGGGCGCTTGCCGAGCTGCTCGCATTTTAGTGCAAATCTTTTTAAAGGGGAATTTGCCAATATTAATAGAATATATTCAATAACTGGTTTCAGGGTATATCGTAGTCGAGTTCACTCGACTACAGCCCTCTCACTGGTTTTATTTTGTTTTTTGCTTAGCTCTATATCGTGTTAGTATCCGTAGAACATCCTCCACACCTCTCCGTTGTTTCGCATCAATCAAAAAACTAAATGAGCGTACAAATGTAACGACGCCTCACAAATCCAATTCGCACGTGCTTGTCCCTCTTTGATATCACTGTGTTTGTGTGTGTGTAATGTGTGTGATGTGTGTGATGTGTGTTTTGGCCTCCCATTATGCTGGGGAAAACTAACTGTTTGCTCAGCGCGTTTTAATTAGTAGAGAGAGAGAGAGAGCCAGAGACCTTTGTTTCACTAATTGACCGCATTAGGTGACATTCACAGTTGTCAGCAGTTAGCAGTCAGTAGTCAGCAGCCACGCCCACTTACATAAAAAAAAAACAAAACAAAAAAACCAATGATTGCCTGGTCACATTTTGGGTTTATCACGTGTTTGATTTATTGAATTCGTGCGACATGCCCCTGCATTGAGATTGAGGTAAATTGACTGGCAGCAAAATGCAAACTGCAGTCGTGACACACAAAGTGATTTATGATTTATGATGATTTATTTCCAACTCTGCTTTGACTCGTGGGTGGCAGCCAAAAAGGTGGCACGCTGTAAATGCTGGCCATTTATAGATTTCCGTAGAAACTGACAGAATTACACAGATTAGTCATATTGAATATATGTAGCTCGAATGGGAAATAGTTAATGGGTAAACTAGATCGTGCAATTGTGCATACATCAAGAACACATTCCAAGGTAAAATAGTAAGAAAAAGCTGGGTACACTTTACGTTGAATCATCAGCTTATTTATGAACTTGTTGGCCCCCTAAACCAACTGTTTTACATAACAATCAAGATACCTTGACAGTGGATCTTGACAGTAACTAACTAGCAACCTCAACAGTGCTGAAGCCTACACAAATGTGGGTTGTTAAGCATATTGACAACCTGATTTGCGTACTGCCTGTCTACCAGTGAAGTCTCCTTCTTGGTTAACCAAACTGACAACAACAAATGCAACCTACGAGACGACCAGTATGAGCTGAATGCTGTCACTACTTCTGTAGAGGAGCAGAGACTATAAATAAGCTTCTGGCTATCAGGCGTATGGCATAGGGTCAATATTATGCTATGGGACGTATGTATGCGTCACATACTTATTTTTAAATTCAATTGCCACATAATTTGTTTAGCACTCAATGCAATTTTATATGCAACCGCTACCTTGAGCCCCAGATATATGGCTGTTTATCTTTTGTGGGATTTATTGTGCACTGCTGGAGAATGCCTTAGCGCCACTTAAAATTTAATGTAAGTGTGTTTCTGTGTATGGTACTTCAGGGATCTGCTGTCGTATACACACACACACCCAACCACATATATATATATATATATATATATATATATACGTACGTAGCGTGTAAGTGCTTATCCATATTTGCGTCGGTTCGGCATTTTCATTAAATCTTTAAGTCACATTTTCTGCTGCTACTTTGCATTATTTAGGCAACTGCTTCCACAGCTGGACAAACCTCAATGCAGACGTTTGAGAAAGCATATATGTATTTTTGGTTGTGTGTGTTAGTGTATGTGAGCAGGAGCTGACAGTCCTGGAGTCTTGGCAGACCCAAAAAAGCAGCACAAGCAATCAAACGCGAAACAAGCAGTAAAAAATACAGCAAAACTTTCCCTGGAGTCAGTACAAGCTACACTTACAAAAAAATATGCAATAGAATCTAGAATTATCGCACAAGTATCTAAAGAATTACTCTGATTTTGGATGAAACGATTTTTGAATCCTACATGATGAATTTCTTAAAAGTAGAATCCTAATCAAATATTCGTAAAAAAATATATTGAAAAATAATTATAATATTTATAAAACTAATTATAAAAATGGAATTTCGTAAAAGTAGGGCACTAATCAATTATACTCAAAATTTGATATGTATTTACACTTTATAGTAATACCTGCTTTTTTCAAAAACGAAATATATAACTGAAATTAAATGAAATTTTAGAAAATTATAAGAAAATATAAAACATAAAACATATATTTTTAATGCCAAACGAACAACAAATATTTAGAAAATATTGACAATAATCTATATGTGTTTATAAAAATTACTAAAATTATAAAATTGTATTCACAAATTTTGATAAATAGATTATTTTATTTATGATAAGACTACTTATTACAAAGCCTAGCTTGCGTCTTAGAACTTGACTTTCTAAAAAAAACTTCATTGCATACTTTTTCACATTTTTAATGGGTTCTGGGTAAAGAGCATTAAAAGGTAGCTGCCTTTTTGAAATTTTATTAAATCGATGTCACATTTTCTCAAAGTGTACTCGCATTCTTGTGTGAGCGGGCTGTTCTTTGAATTTGGATAAACCTGAACCTGAACCCTGCGTAGTTGACGCCAAACGTGAACCTCTGACACACACAAGAGGACACAGACACACACACACATACAAAAAAAAGCCGACAGGCTAACAATTGGATACACAGTTTGACAGAAAGCAATAGCTGAATATGTATGTATGTGTGTGTGTGTGTGTGTGTGGTATCAACCACAACAACATCGATTGATAGATAGACAATAATTACAATTGCAACAACAATTTTGGTTCATTGTGCGGTAATAACACACAGGCGTCGCAGAGTGACAACAGCCATCAATGTTCAACAATGCAAACTAAACAGTCAGATACAGATACAGACACACACACACACACACACACACACACACATGGAGAGACACAAAGCCACTCACAAACAGCAGCTGAGAACGCAATCAGGCAGCGAGACAAATTGACAGACAATTTAGCTGTCAATTGTATGTCGCTCGTTTGGCGGTCGCTGGTCGCTGTTTGCTGGTCACTCAATGGCTGCTTGCCGATTGGCATTAATTTGGTTCGTCCAGCGTCCAGTGTCCTGCGTCCTCTGTGTGCATGCAAAGCAGTACACAAAATGAAAATGGCCATTTGATGACCATTAAGCTGCTTAAATCGTGGGGCTAAAACTCAGCTATGGCGTCAGTGAATACGCAGAGATACTTTGTCTTTGCTTGAGGCGCCTGCCAACATTGCCATTAAGCCAATTGGGCGTGTCTTATTTATGTGTAGTCGTAGTATATACACACACACACACACAGATACACACAATATCTTTGACTTGCACTTGGCCTGTGTGCTAATCAGACAGATTGCCCAGACTAATCTGAATTGTTAGCTATGCAAACTAATAAATATTTTGTGGCGCCACGTGGCACCACTTCAAACTGGCCGCAAGTACCGAGCCTCCCCAACCAAATTCTCAGCGCTGAGCCTCTCAATGCTTTCTATTTTATTTTTTCTTTGGGCACACAACACACAATTTTGAGAATTTGCATGCTGTGTTGCCGCCGCCGAGTGCATATAATTTGGTAGCCCGACTCTTTTGGCTTTTGGCCTTTTGGCACAACTTTAGCAATTAGAACTGCAGATCCTGGGTAAGTGGTATTTGTGGCAACCAGCCCAGTGCCAGTCCTGTCACAACGAGCATACTTGCTAACCGAGCAACTTTGACAGCCACTTGTAGCAGCTGCCACAGTCTCCCCTATACCCCACTTGTACTTCCTTATTGCATAGTTGTTGCTCTCCATGCCCCATAGTAATTTCGTGTGCGGTCTGTGAAAGTCACATGTCGGTGCCTTAACTTGTGTTGCTGCCAGTTCCACATATTTTATCGCATGCTGGACAGCGCCGAGATAACAACAGTTATGCCAGCAGTAGTAACAAAATCACTATTTAAACATAGCTTAAGTATTGTTAGACTCGTTCCTAAACCAAATATAAACATAATGAAAAACCAAGAATAAATCCTACTTGAAACTTAAAAGAATTCAGTTCTCAGCACATTTCGTGTGTTTCGCTTGACCGCCTATTGATTTGCATAGTTGCAGTAGGTTCTTTTATATTAAACTCAATAGCCTCATATATTTTTAATGATCAGACAAACTGAACATTGGTTCAGTAGAGTACATTGCTCCAGCAAAGAATAAGCATTTGCATTTGTATTGTTTTTACTTTTGCCCTATTTTACGAACATAAGGCAAAGCTTTTATGTGTGTGTGTGTGTGTATGTGAGGCACAAAAAACAAGAAACAAGAAAAAAAGAAAAGCATTTTAACCATAATAAGAAAAGTTGGCAGTTTTTGGCCCGTGGGCCAAGTTCCCAGTCAGATCAACAACAGAGAACAGAATAAAAGCGAAAAGGCAGCGTGCATAATTTAAACCCAAGGAACCATGAAAACCAAATAAAAAAGAACATTCATTTTTCAATATTTGCTTATGCCGACCACATTGCAAATAGCACATGTCCAAGCAAAGACATATGCGCATTAAATAAACAACAACAAAAAGATGAAAGATGAACTAAAGAAAAAAAAACCTATACAAAAAAAATTAAATAAATAAATCAATAATGAAAAACTGACAGTAGCTGATGGCATTTTGTGGAAATGAGTGAAATGAGAGCATCGTCGAACGAAGCAAATCTCATTAGGTAGCACAATGCCATTGCATAATTTTAATATAACAGCTAACAAAGATCTGATTTGTGCATTGATTGGGCAGCAGCAGAAAAACTCTTAATTATGTACAACAGAAAGTGGCAGGATAAATATTGCCCACAGAGCCGGTGAGCTGTTAAAAGGAAATTTAAATGGCATTTGCATTACTGCTGCAACAGCTATTATGTTCTGGTTCTGTGTATATGACAGGACGACACTTTGACACATGAATAGAAGCAAGCAAATATGGCAAGGATAACGTTTGCGGCTGTTGCGATTGCTTTTCCTTTTCGCATAGCCCGACATTGTAAGCTACTTTATGTATGCGAAGGTATTTCAATTCACGTCACGTGCATTTCACACAAACTGTTTGGTATAGTTTTTTGAGAAATGAGCTTAAGCATCAGCATTTTAAATTAAACGTGATTGGTTAAGTCGACTTTAGTTTTCATTATGCACGTCATTGAAAGTGATTGCTTTGCCAAGAAAATATTCTTACCTCGCTGCATATTTTTTTTTTATCTATACGCGATTTTGTTTGCTTTTAATCACTTTTGACAACGTGTTTTGTTTATTTGGCATTGACGCGCTTTCCTAGAGAATTTCCATGTTTTCAATTAACTCTGATTGACATCTCCGACAGTTTGCGTAGCTGAAATATATTTAAATCGCTGCCAAACCGAATACCGAATACCGAATACCGTGTCACCATTCATGCCGCCCGATTTACAAGCACTGTGCTGACCACGACAATTTCCTGGCTCATAGAGCCAGTCATCTATTCATTCAGATAAGCTCTGCCACAGAGTTCAGAGTCCGCTTCGTGTAAGCCGCAGTGCAAACAGTGCGATTATCGTCATCGCCAGCATCGTTGCCATCACTCTGCCAGGTGGTGGCAAAGAAGTAGTTTGCCAGGACACGAGGACACGCTTGACTGGCTCAGCCCTTGGCATCGTTTTGCGGCAAGTGACCAGTTTACCACCTAAATGGTTACATTACGCTCATTTGGCCAAATTGCACTTGTCCTGCTACCCAGTTTCATGCAACAAGCCAAGCAAGGACGTGTGGCCTCCACTCTCACAAAATGTTATACATTTTGGAATTTGTTTTTTTTGTTCTTATCAAATAGTGACAAAAACATTCTTTCTTATATTTAAATTATGATTTTCTTGAATTTAAATTCTAGATTAGAAACTAGTTTCAAAGCTACAATCTTTAAATGTGATTTATACACTCATTGGGATCTTGTGTTGCTGCACAAATTAATTAGCTTTTCAGTGTGAGTTCTAAAAATATAGAAAACAATTTGTTGAGTGTACAATGCAGCTGTATGTGTGCTCGTCTGACAGTTTGTTAAAAGTTTCTTGGTCGCTTATGAAATACAATTTGCCTGTAGGTCAGTCGAGAGGTGGGTTCATTGGTCAGCGGATCGCAAGATGAAAATGTCTGATCGGATGGCTGAACACTTAACCACTCAATTGAGCAGTGCCCCCACTTCAGTCCATAAATAATTAGTTAAGTGGTGAATGGCCCACATTTTAGCAGACAAATTGTGTTTTGCGTATGACTTATGTTCTATTAATATCATATTTATGGGGGGCTTCAGTATGACAAATCCTTGTATCGTGTCAATTGATTTTCGAACATCGATTAAAATTCACTTAATTCGACTTAAAGTCTCTCCATAAATAAATATATATACTTATATAACGATAAATTATTTACGTAACAAAAATCCCCAAAAAAAAACCCGATAAATTAAAATGCAATATGATTATGCAGAAAAAATTATCATTTCTTTTTGCGAAAACTTAATTTTAATTATTATTGTGAATTTCATTGCGCAATCCGAACTCTTACTGTTCAATAATAATATTAAAATTATGAAAACAATAAACAAATTGTTCCACTTTTTTTTTAATAAAAATATATCTGAAATAAATAAATTGTTGAAAATAAATCCAGCTCATTTCATAAACCGATTTATTGATTTTGTTTTTATTTTCTCACAGTCAGCAAAAATGAGAATCGCAGTTGCCCCCTTTTGTAGCACACTTCATTGGGTTTAATGTTTTGCACTCCGAGAAGTGTTTCCATTAATATCTTATGTGATACAAAATTGTCGTTAGACTTGCTTAATGGTAAATAGATAACCAATAAATTAAAATAAAAACATATATTTTATCTCGCTCTCTCTCTCTCTCTCTCTCTCTCTCTCTCTCTCTGTGAATGACTCTATATAATTCTGTTAACAGTTTAATTTCTATATACTGCTCAGATTACTGTAACAGAATTATGCCTTGTATTTGACGGCTTCAATAATCCTCATTTTCTTCTCGTTTATATTCGTGCTGTATGAAGTAAAGAACAATATTCATAAAGATATATTATATATATAAAAAGCTGAAAGTGCCAGATCAGAAAATAAAGCGCTTTGAATTGTTTTCTCAAGTGGGAAAGATTATTAAACATATATATTTGCTTTTAGCGATTCTCAGATCTCATATGACGTAGATAAGATAACTCATAGCTTAAAAATAAGATCCTTTGTTTACTCATAATATGACGAATCATTCTTTGTAGGAAACAGTGTTATCAATTATTGAGCAGATGATAACATTGCTATGTATGATTAATTTTAAATAAATAAAAATGTTCAATTACTACACATGCATGTGCTTATGACGAACATACTTAGTTGTCCGAATTTCTTTAAGTTCAAGCGCTTTGCCCGCCATGAGCTCAGTATCGATTTGATATCCGAAGCGAAACGACCTAATGAATCATCAATATATATAAGAAATTATAACTGAACAATTTGAATACGAAATTTTAAGGAACTCATACAGTTTCAAAGTGAGTTAATGAAAACTTGAAGTTAGACAAACATTGTTGTAAGTTTTTGAGGTTTGTCTATTGTATCTGGGCAAAGTTTGCGTCAAAAAGTCTAAACGAGTCTGGCCACTTTGGTTATATAGTAAAGTGCCGTAATAATTTCAAGCTACTATGCTAGAAAAACCAAACAGATGTCAGAGAAAAGTAATCGAAAAGTTTACCGCAAGGCAAAACATGCAGCAAAGTTAAGAAAAATTGCACCAAAAGTTGATGTCTAATTTAAAGCAAACTCGAGGCGTTGCCAAACTCCGAAAAGAAAAACCACAACAAAATTTACAGCCAGAAAAGTTTGCTACTATGAATGGGTCGGGTGCAACTAATTAAGATTGAGTTCGTACAATAAAACTTGACACTGTGCTCCTTCAACTAACCAATGATGAATCTTTGCTCTCTGTCAATTGTAGTAACCACTCCAAGCCACACCAAACACAGCAAACACCCAACAGCAATAAAAAAAAAAAAAAAACCAAAGGATATGAAACAAAAGAGACAAAAAATTGCCGGCTCTGCACTTCCGGTCCTGATACTGACTCTCCTGCTCTTTGTGGTCCAAGCAGCCTGTCGACCACCCATAGAAAATGAAGGAGACATTGCATCCCTGCCACCGGATGCGGACAACGTTGAGGTAAGTAGCCTTCTTCTTCGACACTTCTTGCTACAGTTACAACAATTACATCTCCGCTGCAGTTCCATCATGTAAGAGTTGTGAATGGTGTTCTGCACGAGAATCACCCGGTGGTCATGTACAAGGAGGACTTTGTCAACGCAGATTATGGTAATTGATTATTTGCATCACACATCGATATATTGAATATTGATTTTGGATTCACTTGCACACAGATCCCAGTAAAAACGAGACCAACACTTTTCATCCAAAACTGTTCAAAGGACAACAGCGTATTCGGCATCATCGCTTAAAATCCGCTGCCAAGCCATTGATTATCGAGGAACCAACGGAAAAGCTCGTCTTTGATGTGCTCCCGGAGACACCATTAGTAATGAACGATGATGACTCTGCCGGCGACAACTTTGAGGTTGCCCATGTTGTGCAGCCCTCGAATGAGGATTTGCCCCAAAAGTATCCCAAGAAATATCACAGTCGCCATCGTCGTCAAGCCGACAATCCCTTCTCTCGTCGCCATTTTGTCCAAACAACCGCAGTTATCAACAATGTACCCGTTGTGTCAAAGACGCAATATGAGCGGTAAGTACACTTGAACAAACAAAATCCAGTTCTTAATTCAATTACAACGAATATGCATTTTTTAAAAAGAAATTGAACGTGTTGAATGCGTTTCTGTATAGATACTTAGTGATGTAAATGTTACAATTATAACATCAAAAATACTGGAATGAAGTACTAAAAACTTATTTCTTTACAAAAATGTGTAAAACGTTGCAGTTAATAACTTATTAACGGATTTATATAATTATTAAGCTGTTATCAGTATTGATTTTCGGACTTGAGTAATTGTAGATACTATATGAATAAATAATTGTTTTTGCAGTTATCCGGTTCGGGGAAATATTCCAAAATATAGTGGAAAACTGCAATATTGGCAAGCCCAAAATTCAAATATCGGAAAACCATTCGATGTCGTAAGGCGTGATAATTTTGATGACCCAAATGACCTGTTTCACAATTCGAATCCGGAAGATGCCGACTTCTCA
This sequence comes from Drosophila setosimentum, assembly GCA_035043505.1. Taxonomy (NCBI): domain Eukaryota; kingdom Metazoa; phylum Arthropoda; class Insecta; order Diptera; family Drosophilidae; genus Drosophila; species Drosophila setosimentum. The sequence continues at coordinate 4,113,645 of JAWNMY010000076.1, read as the reverse complement.
GTATTCGAGAAGGTTCAGCCAGATGCGAGAGAACCAAGTAGTGGTGGTGCGTTTGGTGGTGCATCTAGTGGTGCATCTAGTGGTTCCAGCTGGAATAACTGGCAGTCACCAGCTAATGAAGGTTGGTTTGAAATATATCCCTAAACGCGATAGCTTTGAAATGCTTATTTCTTGAAATACATACAGAACGGGTAGTCTGGTCACCAAGTAAAAATCATTTTGAAGGATGTAAGTATTAAGCGTTCGCTACAGCTACATAGCAAGTCATCAGTTCATATGGCTATATCATATCATTTAATATGGTGGATAACATTTTTCTGGCTATAATTTTTTGTTGTTTTTTTTTCTTGCTATGCTTTGATGGATTTGTGGCTTTCGCAACCTCACACATCTATCTTTTTTTACATTCATTCATTCGTTCTTGTTACGTCACAGCAGGGACAACCATGCGACCGACACAATCCTGGTCAGTCCAGGCCACCACACGCCGAACAAGACCACAGCAACCCATGGTGACCAGCGCACCCCGAACGCCTCCGTCCCGACAGCCCCGACCAACCGCAGCCAAGGCGTCCAGCTGCGTTTGGGCAATTGTAAACTGCTGCTCGCAGGGCAGCAATAAGATCCGATATAATTGCTTTGAGTCCTTCAATTGCCACGGCGCCTTCTGGGGCGTCAATCCTTGTGCGGATAATGTACGCGATAGTGCGATCGCCTCTCTAACGAGATAACAGTTTTCATGCGGCTGAACACTGGCATAGATTTAGTAGCATTTCTATGGGTGGTTTTTCAAAGTATTTATGTCTAAATAATACATATATATATAAAAGCAACACAGGAAAATTATTTTTATACATTTAGAATACATGATTCTAGCATATGAATAAATATTTTTCTTGATCAACACTAAAAACATTACAGGTTTTGCTCAAACGACACGAAAAAAATAAAAATAAATACATATATATATATATATATATATATATATGTTCACTAGTGTGGTAATTTATTATCTCAATTTCGACTGCTGCTAATAAACTTGTTCAACTCTGAACTAAATTACTTTTTACTAACTGGTAGCTGTTAATTGGATGCACCGTTAAAAAGCAATAAGCAATGGACAAGTGCACATGCTCCGCTCAATTACAGTGCTGGTAGCAACATAAACACTTATCTTTAATTAACCACATAAACATTTCGCTTCAATTAACTATCTCCTATTATATCATTCAATACTGCGCCACACCACTGACAGACAGCTCACAAGTTGCAACAATTAAAGCCGACTCTCTGTCTCCTCGTTAAATTTTTAAATACACACGCGAAACAATACGCAATAGTCCACACACTGAGAGAGATAGAAGAGGGGCTTCAGTTGTCTGGTGCGTAATTAAAGTAAATAACCAACAATGTTATCACTTTATAGCTAACAGTTATTATAAGGAATACCAGCATGAAGTGTCGACCAGGCCACATTTGTTCAGTGAAGTGTAAATAAGTGAAGTTTCAATTAATTGGGTAAATAAACCTAGCACTCAAACGCTCAATTCTAACCAACACTAACATATTATTCTCACACGCATGCGCTCATAGGAATGTTAACACATTTGGCCCCTTTTATTTGCAGCGAATGGTGACTTTACATCCGAGTTGCAGTCATCGGAGCCGTATCATTTTCAGTCACCCGGTCTGACTAATCGGCCGCGGCCACGCCAAGGTAAGTCACTTGCACTCTGCCACAGACTAGTCGTCAGAGTAACTCATTCGCTTATCACTATCTACAGATGCCGTGCTCTATCCCACGGATCCCGTTCAAGATTCAACCAGTGCCTGCCATCGTGCCTCAAAGTTATGCTGCTCACTCGCTAATCTAAGTGCTTTGTATGACTGTTTCGATCGTCAGCAGTGCGAGTTTAGCATTTCGGAAATAATCTCAACTTGCTCCTAGTGTTTGCCACTTGACCACCTCAGTGTGACATAATCTCTTTTATTAACCACGCTTATAAATAATCCATGTTGTACACACTCAAAGTATCTGCTGCAAAAATCGGTTTATTTTATTTGAATTGTTCGAATACTATTCTATTTACACCGCAACTGTAAAGGAAAAAAAAACAGGAATCTAGTCTGCCTTGTCCAGCCGACTGCTCCACAATGCTCAATATATACTATCTTTATACATTTATACTAAAGCAGAGAGACAAAATCCTTTTAATATATTTAGAATACAATCACTTTCGTCTCGCAATTTGTTGCTGTTTTAATTACGAATCGTCAAGTGTTGTTGTAAGTTTGCATTTGTGAACTCGAGAATCAAAAGAGTCCTGCAATAAATACGATTTCATCTTTGAATAAGCATTTTGGCATTATTAAATATTAAACCAATTATGTTAGGTGGGATGCTGATACGACGTTATTAATTGTTTTAAAATTATTTGTTAAAGATTCATTAAAGTAGAATTGCGAAAAGTTCATTTCAACATAATTTTAGTTCGTAATTTTTTCTCTCTGTATGCTTCTTACTAACATGCTGCATAAGTGCATGCTTTACATATTTATATAGCAATAAATGCCACAATCAGAATATTCTAATAAATACATATTATGCATATGCATATTGTTGATCAACTGCCCAAAATTCGTCAACATTGGATAAGAAACACCCAAGTTATAGTCGAAAATGTATTCTCATATTCATCTCATTTCTATCAAGCATTTTCTCTACGCATAAATATGCGAGCGCATGTGTGAGAAAGAGATGACATGATAGTCGACGCGAGCCTCAATATGTTTCTGAGTGTATTCTGCGTGTGTCTGTCGGCAGAGGGCGCTTGCAGAGCTGCTCGCATTTTAGTGCAAATCTTTTTAAAGGGGAATTTGCCAATATTAATAGAATACATTTAATAACTGGGTTCAGGGTATATCGTAGTCGAGTTCACTCGACTACAGCACTCTTACTTGTTTATTATTTACTTATCAGTAAATGATAAACATTGCGCGTAAGGTTTCTGTGTGTGTCTGTTTGTCAATCTCTCTCTCGATTTTATCTCACTGTCATCTCACATTCTCTTAGATGGCAAGGAGTTTTGTAAGCCGCACATAAGTCCTTAGACAGTCGGCGACAGTTTGCCAACAAATCTCAGTTGATTTAATTTGCCAGAACAATGTCACTTGGAATGCTATTTACGAACCTACGCACAAGTCCGTAAGGCGATTACTTTGTGGTTACTGTAATGCCACGCCTACATCGCCTACAATTTTGCTAGGCTTAATTGATTTGTGTGTGTCCTTTCTGTCCTTTCACAAAAAACGTTTACAAAATTGGAATGCGGAACCATTTCATATTTTGTGAAAACATTTTCTTCATATCCATTTAAAAATGCATACATTTAAAAACATATTAAAAAGATTACATTTTAATACCACTTCGGACGTGGTAACTTCAATTCTAAAAATAATAAAAATAAAAATACTAACAGATTTAAGTCAGTCATGTGAGTTAACAAGATTCAAAGCGTAAGCCTTTCACGTCTACAGAATAAATTGAAAATGTTATGAAATAAAAAGAAATCATTTCAAGTGCGTTATTTCTGCCAACTTAATTTCATTTCCAAATAGAAGTTTGATGAAACAAATAAAGTAGCTGGCCAATATAAATAGCCATTGGTATTGATCAATGCTCAGTGCTCAAAAGCAACGAAAGGTTACCAATTACCATTAGTAGACTGGTTAAAATTCCTAAGATCTATAATTTATTAAATACATCTATAAGCAATCATGCTGTTGCTTCCCCAATTAAATAAATCACTTTCCTTTTGAAAACTAGCAGGTTCATCATAAATATTTGCATACAACTAAAATAAATGGTTTGAGCAAGAAGTTTGCAAATGATATTGTTGGTCTTAGTCTAACTTACCGCTGCCGCTGTCATAGGAACGTGAAGTGGAGCCACTCGTATTTGAACGCTTAATCTCACGTCTACCCATGCTGTCTCTGTCTTTATCTCTGTCTCTGTCTGAAGTCTGATGATGTGCCTGTTCCTGTTGCTGTGGGTAGCGGTACGAGGTTGAAACTGTGTTATGTGTGGTGCTGGCCACGTGGCACGTGGCAAGTAGTGCACAAGCTGTCGAAGCGGCCGCTTTTGCAACCGCAGAACTGTAACTGGAATTTGCCGCAGCTGTTGCTGTGGGACTATTGCAGTTACCGCCACTGCACGGAGTGCAATTAAGCGACGGTGTGGAGGCGGTGGCGGTGGCGGTGGCGGTGCCGGTATACCGACTGGCCAACAGCGAGCTAACACTGCGAGTGGTGGGCGGGAACTCAAAATAGTTGACCTGCAGCTGATTGCTAATCAAATTAATAGCTGGCTTGGCTGCCAAGCTGCTGTTGCCTGTGTGGCTTGTGTTGCTGCTACGTCTGTGTTGATGCTGTTGATGCGAATGCGAATGCTGTTGCTGATGCGGATGATGTTTCTGAAACTGGCTGCTGGTGCTGCTACTGCTGCCGGCTGTCGATTGGATTTGATGCGGCGTGGGCGGCGGCGGGGGACAAGCGTTGTTGATGCTGCTGTTGCTGGAGAAGGACGATTTGCGCAGTGATGATGGTCTTAACCCTTTGACAGGGTACAATGGGTACTATCGCCCGGCAACGCGTACCCAATCGCGGTGGTCTCGATCACTGTTGTACCAAATGCCTGCAAAATTAAAAACAAATATCAGTTAATGGTCATTTTCGTCATAATCAATATTTTAATCGCACCATCGATAAGTAAGTTAACAATATTGTCAGATTAAAGGCAAAGTGCACTTAAAGCGGGCTTAGCGCATGCCCGGCATACACATACACATACGCATACGCCCACCGACCACGCCCAGCATCGTAAAAGGCAGGCCATTAACCAGGCCAAACCAAACCATTGGGGACATCGCCGGACCATTACGGACAGTCAGTGCCAATTTTACCAAATATTTGGCACATGAAATCATTTTGCGGTAATAAAATTTCACGTCCCACGGGGCGGATCATTGATTTGCTGTAAAGCTCCGCAAACCACAAACTGACCACTAACCATGCGCACACATACACACACATGCACACACACATACACACACATATGCTCTGATGCGCTTACCACTTGCGTTTAATGGAGGCTTAAATGTATTGAAAAAGATTTGATAGTTAAATATGCTCTGCACAGTGGTTCATAAACATCAAGTAGGTATTGGTCAAAAAAATTGCATATCAAATTTCAATGAACTGGCGCCGAAAGAACTTTAATTAAACATTTGATGGTCACATTTAAAAAACCATATATGAACTGAAGTTGAAAAATTCCCAACATTCTCTGAGTATTTTCTTTGTTTCTTTTGAATTGGGTCAGTGCAATTTTACTTGGTAAGCAATTTTCTTAATTATTTTACCTTTTCCGGAGTGCAGTCTATAATTTAATAAAAGGACAACATTCCAGTGGACGAGTTGTATAAAGTAAAAGTACAGTGAAGTACTTGCTAGATATGTAATACTATTTGTCTCGACAACAAAGCTCTGGGCAGACCAGTCGAATTCATTCGAATTCCACTTGAGCAGTCTTCAAATTGCAGCAGCTTACTTCAGATGACATCTTATCTTTTATGTGGCAAGCACGAAAGCTCATGGGAAATGCTTTCAGAGATGGAAGAAATCAAGCAACAAAATTCAGGGGGAAATGCGACGCAATGGGAAATCAGGAAAGCAAATACAAATCAATAATAATAACAGTTTATTAGAGTTGTCTCCTTCACCGTTATTTACTCAACTGCTGTTCAACAAGTTGCATTGCATTTCATCACCTGATTGGACAGTACAGGACAGGACACGAGAAATATCACTCGATTAACTGACAGAATCAAATCAGCTGCCTGCAGTCAATTGCAATTGCAAAAGGGTATTTATTGAGAAATGTAGTCAACAAAGTGTTGCTTCTATTTAATTATGTTGTGTATCCGTTTGCGGCATGCCACTACAAAGCAAATGGGATACAAAGCAAATGGCAGAATATAAAGGGAGACCACAAGCTTGACATGTTCTCAAGGTGAACAGCTGGCAACCAATTCAATTTAAATGTCATGTAATGCCTCTTAACAACGCAAATGCTTGACGGCAACATGTCCCTTAGTTGAGACACCAGCCAGAGTCTCACAAATAATGTGGCACGAACGTGCTGCTGCCATTTTAATTTGTGTTGATGCGAAGCAACAAGCTGATTTGCTCATTTGCCCAGCCGAATGTTTTCTACTATACACATGCACGCAGCTACACTCAGACAAACACATTGAATTTATTGCAATTTTTTCTTTCAAATTGAAAGACAGAAATCAAAGTTAGTTTTCTAGCTTGCAATGTGAATTATGAAACAATTTATATATCGTATTCATTGAAGAATTATCCAAATTTGTAGAAGTATAAATAAATGGTCTATTTTATAACACAAAGTATAACTCAAATTTATATTTTTTTTTAGTGTAGTAATGCGAGCGAAATAGAAACGAGGGAGAAAGAGAAAGGGCGAAATTGGCAAAACCAAAGGGAAACGCAATGGCAAAGGCAAAACTCAGTCTTCCACATGTTGCCTCTAATCGGTTTGGATTTGAATTTCCATAATATGACAAACGATGGGAAAGAGACACAACGCTGACACCACAAACAAGCACAACAGTAGAGGCAAAATGAGACATCAAAAAAAACGAAAAAAAACAAGAAATGAAAATGTTCAAAAAACAGTAACAGAAAACAGCAACAACAATCAAGCTCAATGAAGCTCATGGCTCAGCTTTGTCTGCCCAGGCCCAGGCCCAGGACCAGGCCCAAGCCAGATCAGACGGCACCCAGTGCCAGATTAAAGCATCAAATTGTTAGCTGATGCCCTTGCCTGCATAGATCAAAGCACGACACAAGCCCCCCACGTGTAATACTTTGTGTATGTGTGTGTGTTAGTGTGTGTGTGTGTGTGTTAGTGTAATTTGTAGCGTGTATTGTGCTTCATTTGTGCTTAAGCCTGACATCGTCAGTTATTCATTGAGCGAATCTAGCCATCTCCAGTTCCAGCATCGTCGGCAACGCTTTTCTTTTAATCAATTCCTCAAGTCAGTCTATCAATAATACCAAATATGGTGGAAGGCAGGCAAAGTGAATAATGTCGTGCCATTGGTTGTTGCTATTGTTGCTGTGGCTATCTGCTGAGCAAGTGGAAAATGCGAAGTTTCCCTTTTTTCCCATTTCCCTTTAGCCTTTTGCCTTTCTATTTTATTTTGCCATTTTCACGTTTTCCTTTTCCGCTTCTTTAAATGCCGCACAGTTATGGCATTTGGCATATGACCCATTGGTGACCTCTTCGACATTCGGAGCAAGTCAATTTTTATTTTCCACTGAGTCAGCACAAATAAATTTCACTTTTGAATCCTAAGCGCTGTTAAGTCTCGAACCAACTGTCCAAACGGTTTTTGCATTGTTCTATTCTTTTTGCTGCTGCTGTTGTTGTTGTTGTTGTTGTAATATGCATTAAAAATGATTGCTTCTAAGACTCATAATCACATGGATTCATCTGGATTCGTTCACCTGTGCAAATGGAATTTAATTTGTGCAGGTAAAGTCTGACGATTGTAGCTTTGGTATTTTGCTGCGCTTGCGGCATTCTGTTGAAAATACTTTTGTTAATAAAATTTGAGCGCGCCTGTCACATTCCATTTAACATTCCCATTTCATGCTTTTACTCAGGCCGTGCCCCAAAATATAAAAAAAACCAAAAAAAAAAATGAAAAACTTAGCTTTTACATAGTTGATGGGCAGAGCCCTTAATGTTGTCATAGTTAAGCCAATGTAAACTTTTTTAATTTGCAATAATAATAAAAATTCCGTTTTCATCTACCAGCAGCGCTCCAAAATTTAGAGCCTGCCACTGGCCTGCCTTCACACAGAATAATTCAACAAGTTTTATGCGACGCGTCGCATCGCGTTCGCTGCAAATATTTGTGGTTGTTGCTTTTGTGTTTTATGGCAGCTCACACATCGATGCGGAAGGAAATGAGTATGGGTATGGGTAAGGGATATATATATTTGCTCACTCGCCAAGTGGATCACTCGCGCATAGTTCAAGACCCATTTGATTTATGGACACAGCGTGCATGCAGAAGTGTTTCTTTAGTTTAACTGCTCCGCCCTTTTTTAGTCTGCTCTCTGAGAAGGTGGCTATGTTCTAATACCTGTTTAAATGCGCAAGCTCTTCAATTTACTATAAAATATTTACAGTGCCTGCGGACTGCAAATGGTTGATAAGAAATTTAATTTGAACTAATGCAAATTTATTATTGATTTTATGTGGCAGACATGAAAAAACGTTTGACTGGGATCTGTGATTTATTAAATAAACAACTATTCACACTTATTTTCTTAAGAATTCAATTTAATTTATATTTGTATCGCTGTATATTGTAGTATATTATATTTAGATTGGTTAGTCTTCAATGTTAAAGATCAACTAGGAAACAATAGTTTGTGTTATTTATGGTCTCAAAATTAATTTGCATGGCTTGAAATATTTGTCATTGAATTAATTTCATTTCAGATTTAGATACAAAGATTTATCACAAACCGAAATACATTTCATTATTCATTTATTATTAAAACAACTTGGTCCAAAACCAGTTGATGTTTAAGCCAATGAGTTTGGCTGTTCAACCAGTCACAAGTTTGGCGCACGTGATTTGATGCCATTTTAAGCGCAAGGACACGTCATAAGCAGACATAAGCAACAACTGGCAGACACACAAATACAAACATAATGGATGCACGTCATGTGGCAGATACATGCCCCGCAACCAATATGTTTGTATATCTTTTTTTAGGTTAATGCGGCTGCCGCTTGCCAAAAATCGATTACCAAACGGGACAAAAACAACAACAAAAAATGGCAAGCAACATGTGGCTGAATGATTGCGTGATTGAGGTAGGGGCGAGTGGCAAATAAAAACTCAAAGGGAATGATAGCGTTTGGTGAGGATACTTTTTTCTGTGCATGTTTTGTGTGTGAGTGTATGTATGTGTGTGTGTGTGTGTGTGTGTGTGTGTGTGTGCTGCTCGTGCACAATTCACCAGAAACAATTTTTTGCACCCTTTGCTGACGATATTAAACTTTTGTCATGGCTTGTGGAGATGACTCTGGCCGAATTATGTATATTCTTGATTTGTATAAATAATCGTAACAATAGTTCTCTGCAAGCTCGTCTCTAAGTCTTAAAGCTATCATACTGAAATGTTTTTAATGTCGGCCGGACTGAAACTCTAAATCACTTAGCTGTCAAGCGAAGTTTACCAATATCAAACTGATAAATATAACAAGAACACATATAGTTAATTAAAATATAAAAATGGGACCGTTGATTCTGTTCTGTGCTGTTCTGTCTGCAAGGGTATGAAATCGTCGGCGTACTACATAGACTTTAATCTCCTATGTTTTTTACTGTCACGAACCGCGGCACGCAAACTTGAGTGAATGAAAACTGTTGCATGTGTGTGAGTGCGTATGTTGTGGAGTTGTGTGTAAATTTTGTGTTGCGTGTGTTTGTGCTGAGAAACGCTTGCACTCACGGATAGTTGCAGGTGTATCGCCAGTCCAAAGACTGACCAGGACACACATGCAAAACAATTGCCCATTGGCTTTAATAACAAAATTGCATGTCCTCCTCCATTACAGACCCACGGAAATTGCATTTGTGTGCGTGAGCTGCTGCTATGAGCTGTTTGTTAATTTAAGCTTGCATTTACAAATAGACCAAAACTTCGCCAATTCAAACTGAAAACTGAAAACTGAAACTGTAATTGCTGTGCAGGCAAAGCGAAGAGTGGCGCACAAAAACCATCCACAAAACAATGCTAGCCGTAAATGCTGTTGTTTTAATTAAAATTTAATGAAATCAAGAAAAAAAAGATGTATATTGTCCATTTGTGATGCGTTTGGCAAGACCACATCGGTCACTCCCTGTGCGCAAATGAAATTATTTTAAATATGAAATATGAAAGTTTATTTCAAATACGTTCGTGTCGCTTGGTCGCTGTGTTATGTTAAATACGTTTTAAAAATATTAAAAAAAAATATTCCCCTTATATGCTAAATAAAGACAAATTTATACAAGAGCGAGAAAGAGAGAGAGAGAGTGTGTGATAGGGATATGGAGGAATGGCGACTCTGCGTGTAGCATGCCCTCAACTGTGAGTAATTTACGTTTATTAAAATACCATGGAAAAATATATATATCTAACTCAGCAACAGCAGTCAGTTTTGTGACAGTGTGTTTGTTGGCAGCTATAGCTGTTGTGCTGTTGTGGTTGTTATTGTATCTGTATCTTTGTAGTAGTTGTGGTTTTAGTTGTAGTTGTAGTTGTAGTTGTAGTTGTAGTTGTAGTTGTAGATTATCTGCCAGCTTGATACTTAGCTCACTTTTTGCTGCTGCTGCTGCTGCTGCTGCTGCTGTCAGATGGCAAACAGTTGCGCTCCTTTGTCTCTCCCCTCTGGCATTTCGTCCAGCAAACAGGTTAATTGAATTTGCTAAATGTGTTGAATGTGGCAGGGCGTTGGGCGTTGGGTGGCAGGGCCGAGTAGAACAAACCTGAGCTTGGCACGCAACCGAGGGCTGCTTAGTAACGCGTGCAACTTTGCCTGCCTGCAGTTACTTCATTAAACATACATACACTCACAAAAAAACATACATAAAACAAAATAAAACAAATATTTCTCATTTTAACATCTTGTATCCTGAAGGTAAATAAATTTATAATCCTTGCACCGTGCAATTTAAAAATTCCATTCTGAGTTTAAAGTATGAAAATGAGCCAAAGTTTTTAAAAAATGTAAAGCGAAAAAAAAAAAAAGCTATGAAATAAAAGAAACACAGTCGATAAAAGTATACAATTTACTTTCAATCAATCTTATAAAATTCGGAAATAACATTAAATGTCTCCCAATAATGTTATACACTGATTAATTACTGCTTGTGGCGAACAATTTAGAAAAATCATTTTTAGTCAAATGTTTGAGAATAGAATATTATGCATTATCTATATTGACTTTCTGCAAAGTAAGTCTGCCGATTTTCTAAAAACAATCTCGATTATTTTTCAAAGTGAACAAAATTAATCGCCATTTCTCTGTTCACACCAGACCATTTTCTTATCCTATCCGGCTATCTGCATGCAATGGATCTGGCTTTTAAATATTTTCTGTCTGATTTCAGGAAAACGTGAATTGCGAAAGCGTAAATTATTTAACAACCAACCCACCATTGTCTCTGTGTGAGTGTTTCTGTGTGTGTGTGTGTGTGTGTGTGTGTGTGTGTGTGTGTCTGTATGTGCTGTGTGCGTGATGTAAAGTTAATTATTCTGCGAAATGGATTCAGCACTCGCTACACGTAACGAGGCGGCAATGAACAAACTTTTATCGTCATTGCTGTGCAGTTTGGCCAGCAAGACTCTGTCTATGCGAGGTGTGTTCTTTGCGTGTGTGTGTGTGTGTGCGGTGTGTGTGTGTGGGTGTATGTGTGTGTGTATGCTTTAACTTCATTACCACACAGCACAGCACTTTCGCTGGACCCTTTCCCTCATAAAATATGATGTCCTGTCTCCACCTCCGCCTGCACATCCACATCCCGGCTATCATCAGCCCGCCAGCTTCTAGATGATGTTGGATGAGCAGCTTTGAAAATTTGCACATCATACGAACACACACACACAGTTTTTACGATCCTTACGCAAATTATGCTAAAAAGGGTTTGTCAGCCCTTTTCTTGAATTTTGCTCTCAGCCCGCTGACATACATAGATACATATGTATGTACATGCACATAATCTTTGTATATGTATGTGTGTGTGTCTGTTTTTTTTTTTTTCAGCGAAACTTTTACGATGTGGTTTCAACAGTTTTTACGTGACTTTTCCACTGAGCGTTGCAGTTGGCACTTCAGATGTTGCTTTTGATTTTTGGTAGTAACGATAGCTTGTGGCATCAGCTGGCAGCCCCAGTCAACAGTTGGCCGCATGCAAGCGAACACACACACACAGTCACTACCAATAACTACCTGAGTGCCAAAGAGAGAACATATTGGGATGGACAAGAAACCCAATTTAGGTTAGGATTTTTTTTTGGGGGTATACGAATTGAGGAGCTGTCGCTTGGCATCTCTGACGCCAGCCTGTCGACTGCATTTTTAATTGCTTGTGCATAACCCATGTGGCTAAGCGGAACATGACCATTTGGCACACAGTGAAAACATTTTGATTGCATTATTTGAGTTTTTGGGTTTTGTGAATGGCACACACATCTCTACCATATAAATCCAATCTCAATTGCTGAGCTTTTAATTAGGCTCAAAATAGCGATAGAGATGAAAGAGACCCAATTAAATTTTTTCAGTTGCTGGCAAATCGTGCAGAAAGTGAAGTGCCGCATTGTACACTGCAAAACTGTCAACAGCAACAAAAATATATGAAACAAAAAATGGCCGAGAAAAATTCGCAGACCAATTCACAAAAGTATGCAATGAAAATAGAATTTTAGTTTTTTCTTTTTTTTTTTGCTGCTTTTAGCAAAAATTTCTATGCGCAAAAAATAAAGTGTATAACAATGGAATTCGAATTGCAAAAAAAGGGAGCCAACGGCTAGCTGGAGAGGAAGGGTCATACAAATGCCATTTGGGCCCAGATAAACCCAGCAAATGTGTGGTGTATAAGCCTCTGTATGTGCAATTAACAGTTCCCGTTGCGGCTGCCACATTTGTAATGCAAAAAAAAAAAAGCCAAGCCGCTAATAGAGAAAAACCTAAACCAGCGGACATGGTTTGTTGAGTTGTGCAGAATGTCAGCTGGCATGAGAGGAGAGCAGCGGAACATTTCACAAATAAAATAAAATATTCTATGCAGACATATATATATATATATATATTCTGTTGTTAAAGTTTACTTCCATTTGAAATGTCAACATGGTTTCGCACACATAAGTACACACACACACACACACACACACACACATAGTCATGTATATAAATGCTGCAGCAACTTTATTGCAACTCCATTAGGAACGGGATAGGACATTCATGCGTAGTATACGTATTATTGTAGACATATTTATTTATCGAAAGTGTTTGGCAAATGTCTGCATATATACTCACACACACAGACACACACACACACACACACACACACACACAAACACACATAGACACACACCCAAAGATGTCCGGGAGCGTATGTTAAACTTTCTTCGTGTCCCTTTATCTAACGAGCATATCTGTCGTATATTTCTTTGTGCAGCTTACAAGCTTTGCCATTCTATTCAATGTGGTTGGGAGAAACCATTTTTTATTTTCAATTTTCGTGCCTCGATGACATGACAAAGTGCCCTCAACAAGCGGCATGCTGCGGCAAAGGGCGCAACAATGTTAGCCGGCATACAAATCGTCATCGTCGCCGACAGCCACACATAAAATGGGGTGTGGCTTCTCTCTCTCTCTGTGTGTGTGTGTGTGTGTGTGTGTGTGTTTGTCCTATTTAAAAATATTGCCGCCGCGACAGTCTTAGCAATAAGAAAAAAGAATAAAAAAAAAATATATTGAAGAGCAGTTCTGCTCTGCGATATGCATACTGATAAAAGGATATCGTTGTCGATGTCCTCTGTTGGAGGAGGAAACTACAAATTGGATTTAAACGATGATGTCTTGGAAGCTCCAATAGCAACTTTCACACAACTTTCTTGAACATCGCGGCTACACAGAGCACAAGCAAAGAAGTCCAATCAACAAGTTTATATAAGAACGATTCACTCCAACTGAGAACAAACAATTTTAGACCAATCACAAAACTCGTTAGCCAAGTCAATTCTTCTAATCAATTTCTTTATAAAGATTGTACTGCATTTCGTTGTCTTAATCTGTTAATCGAGAACTCATTTACTTGTTTTAAGATAGTTTAATCTTGAATCCCCATATTAAGCACATTTAAGAACGAATATCTTATTTGAAGTACGTTGTGAGCTCACTTTTTGATATTGGATATTAGTAAAATACATGGAATTTCTGACTATCAAAAATTCTACTTTAAATAAGATGAAAATTCTTGAATTGTTCATTTTCTATATTGGTATGAAATTAATTTTCCTCCTCTGTGTGTAGCGGTATCAATTATCGTAGTCTGCTCCACGCAAACACAATCCCTTGGATAGATATTGACACCTTTTGATTTCTCTCGCTGTTTGCACAGCAACATTAACTGCTTATTTGCTGTCCATCGCCCTCTTCTGTGGAGGGTCTGGCCAAGTCCTTACCGTGGGGCCAGTTTACTAAAATATTGATCAAATTAAGTTTTAAATTGTTAATTAAACGCAGGAGCACAGCTTTTGGCTTCCGCTGTGCATATACGCCATCCTTTACTTTACCCATAGAGCCTGCATAATTTGTACGTTTCTCAGCAGTACCACAATGCCCAATGTCCTTCGTCCTGCTTTGTTTTGCCATTACGGACCCCTAAGTACTCATTAACATAAGCCGCTGATGTTGTTGTTTGCAACGGCATTAATCGTATTTTGTTTCTTGTTGTTGTTGCTGTTGTTGTTCTTATTATTTGCACACTTTGCGCGCTGCGAGTGTTGGACAAGAGTCTGCCAAGACTTGCTCAATGACAGCCACATTTAAATTAATTTTCATAAAAAAAAAAAATACAAAAAAAAACCAAGCAACTTTTATGCACTTGCCCCATTTGAAGATATTGTCTGAGGAAAGTGGGCCCATAAAACCGAAACGCTGAAAACGAAGCCAAAGCCCGAATATAAAAGATAAATTAAAAAATAATATCAAGAAAACAACGAGGAGGATGAGGACGTCAAAACCGAAGAATTGCGCATAAAAACCACAATTGAGTCTTTGGACCGCACACCGAAGGAGACAGAGAGATAGATAAATGGAGAGAGCGAGAGAGCGAGAGAGCGAGAGAGAGAGAGAGAGAAAGAGAGGCCGTGCATGATAAGCATACAATTTTCATGCAGTACTATATGCGTAAATCTCATCCAATTTCATTTGCCTGTCGTTTGGGGGCTTGGGTAACATCAATGGAAACAACAACAGCAACAACAACAACACAAAAATGTACAGAACCAAAAAGTCGTACACCAAAACGACTGACAAATAAAAGCGAATCGAGTCAAATAAAAATCGATTTCCAACTTTATAATACCCTGTTTGCAGTGAAAATATCTTCAGCAGCTAATATGCCATAATAAAGATTTTATGTGGCATTTATTTTTATAGTGCAACTTTCTTCATTTTCAGCACCCAGAAAAAAATATACAAAATTTTTATTAAATAAATAAATATCTCTCGGGTTACCAAAAGCGTATTAAAAAACCTATGGTATATAAAATAGAAACTGTGTGTGCTCCCACACACTTACCTCAAGAGCAATACACACATATACCACTTGTATGAAAATGGCTGGATCATACCTCATAAAATGTATTCTTTGTCTCTCACACACACACACCACACACACACACATACTCACAAAAGTGAACTGAGTGCTTTTGGCGAAAGACAGAAGATTTTAAAGCGTTCGCTGCACTGTTTCATTAACTCTGCATCAATACATTTTGCCCGTCTCCACAAGCATCCGGGACTTGAGAACATTTTACGAGGCATTTTCTTTCGCTTATGGAAATCAATGCGATTATCCAACGCACACACACACACACGCACACACACACTTGCCGCTGATTTAATCATCGCTTGTGTGGTTAAGTCCCGTAAATCTTTGAAAATGCTTGGCAGGAAATAAGTTATAATTGCATACACACTCGCGGCTTGATGTCTGTATCGACATCGCTGCTGGTGCAGGTTGATACCCAACGAGATACCTTAACACATTAATAGGTGTTTCCATAAGTAGCTTAAAAAACCAACAACAAAAAAAATAAAATATGGAGTGGGCTTGTATATAGAGTGGGAGCATATTTATCAGCCTAGCCATTTGTGGCTCACACTTGTGGCTATTGGAGTAATGAGTGTTTTGGGTTTAATAATAACAATATTACATCTGTAATCATTTTCATTTTCCTTTACTCATGTTAATGCACTCAAAACATAAGTTGAAACTTTGAAATGTATACATATTACGATTAAATATACGAAATTAATTGGTATATAATTAAAAAGCAATTAATATTCATGGATGTATGTAGTTCTCAGAAGCCAAGCACAATAATTGTATTTCCGCTTGAACAAGAAGTATAATTACTTAAAAGGGAGAGCCACAAAAGGCCCAGCATTATATAATAATAATAATAATAATTATAATAACGTATGTAATATTGTGTATGTTTAACTCGAATATGGAAATCTCTCTCTCTCTCTCTCTCTCTCTAACTGAAGTGGTATAATACAATCAAAGTACGATAACTTTTTATCTCACTTCTCAGTGAATCCTTGAATTTAATTATTTATGAGGAACCCTGGCTTTCCAGCTAACACCTTTCTTAACCTGAAAACCAATCTTTCTTAAAGAACAAATTGTGTTTAAATTTACCAAGTACATTAAGTCTATAGCTGCCACAATTTTAGCGCTAAAGTGAAAACATTTAAAAAAAACAACTCAGCAGATTTTAAGGATTGATAACATTCTAAATGAGTCAAGCCACGCCCACAATGCCCACTTTACCAGCTTGTAAATGCAGACAATTAGAGTGGAGTGCAAACATTGTTGCTTTCTAAGTAGATGAATTAATGTTTTTTTGACTCGAATGTTGGATTGTTGCACAAGCGTGTTGTAAAAGAAACTTTTCACTTTTTGTGAGTACATTTAGTTTTCGTGTACTTTGTGGCACATTGAAACCATTTATCTTTTTTTTGAACTTTCAGCTGAGTGTGGCAAACTACGCAATGTGTGTCTCTCTCTATGTGTGTGTGTGTGTGTGTAACCACACTGATGTGCGATTTGTGCACTTGTCAGTTGTCAGTTGCAGACAGGCAATAAGAAAAACACTCAAAAAATATTAACAAATAACATGGAAATTCACTAGCTCTGTAAAAGTAAATATAAAGGACCTTAAGTGGCGTTTAACAGAGCTGCTGTTGCTGCAGCAGCCACAACAGCAACAGCAACAAACACAACAACAATAAAAAGAAGAAGAACAAGCATAACACACACACAAACAGAAAACACAGTCATACACACAAACCTATGTACAAATGCAAACAAAACGAGATTCGAGGCAGTCAGTTCAGTTTGGTGTGTGTGTGTGTGTGGCACGTGGTGTGTAAATGAGCAGCAAAACCAAGGTTTATTAGCATAATAAGCACAACATGGAAGGCATCGACAATGCCACACAGATAGACAGATAGTCTGTATGCTGAGCAGCTCGCTCGGCTTGCAAGTTTGTGCTCCAAATTTTTCACTTACTTATCATTTTATGCCGCGTGGCCGTGCGTAAATCCTTCCGCAAGGATTTCTGTGGCGAGCTCTAATTATGCACACACAATCCAGCCAGAAGACTGCGGTTAACTGTTGCTTGTGCTTTCGGTGGGGTTTGTAGTATTGGGCACAAAACACATTAACTCGTCCTGTTGATCGACTGAAGACACTCTCCCAACAACAAAAGTAAGTCTAAATCGAACAGAGTCTATAAATATTGTTATCCTTTGGCTTGTAGGCTCTCCTAATGCAACCACTTTACACTTGAACGCGTTCTAAGGAAACCACAGGCGCTTTAACGTTGCTATCAACTGAAGTCGGGCTAATCGCACCACTTCTGCAGTAGGCTAGGTCCTTTTTTTTTTGGGGAGTTTTACTGGTTAATGGTGGTGCTGCTGCTGATGCTGCTAATGCTGATGCTGCTGCTGCTGCTGCTGCTGCTGCTTCTGCTGGTCTGCTGTGTTTTAGCTTTTGCTGTTGTTGTGTGCTTTAGCGCTTGCAACGTGCAACCAGAACGAGGACTGACAACGAACTGAGCGTGTCGAGCTGTTGTTGGAGCAGCTGGAATTTCAACAGGCACACTGTTATACGCACTGCACAGTGGTACGAAATATATATTTTTAATTTTGTCTAATACAGAAAGCCAAAAGTTAACTAAATGCATTCATAAATATTCATGTCTTGTAAATAATAATTCACACTTGAAACTATTAACAAATGGTATAATTTTTAAATTGTAAAATATAATCTTTTTTTATATGTAAGTGTGTGAAAAGCATTTGCGTGAAGAGCATCAAATTTTGCTGATTTTTTGAAGGTATATCTGTGCGTAAACTCTTAACAAAGCTGTTATGAATTTAAGATAAATTGTAATTACAATATTCCGGGATACACATCCACATAAAATAAACTGTTTGCATTTACTAATCTTTAAACAAATTAATTATAGACGTTATCTCAAAATACTTAAAACTAATATTACAAAAAACTAAACACACATAAAAACCTTGGGTACTGCTTAAAAACAGAATGAATTGCACAAATAATTCCATAATTTCTAAATTTAATATATGTAATAGTTTGACATTAATGTGACAATAATCAAAATGTTTTAATATTAAGGTAAAAAATATTAATGACTTTATGAAGAAACAAGAGATGAAGACCAGAGTGCAGAGTAGCACAGTTATTTCAGACCAGCCACAAGGATGCACAGTGGGCAATACAGTAATTGAATGCCGACGCACACGGCGTATGCGCAATTTGCCAAACAACAAGCAGAGAAGAGAGCAGGAAGCCATTGAGCGAGAGCGGGAGCGAGAGAAAGGGAGAGAGAGAGAGTGAGAGAGAGAGAGCGAATAAGGAATGTTTACGCAGCGACAGCGCAACAATTTGTTGAAGAGCGACGAGGCAGTCGCCTTACATTTGTTATACGGCGACAGGACAAGGCAGGACGTGGATGCCATCGCCGTCGTCGTCGAAGTCGTTATCCTGTCCGAGGCAAGAACCGGAAGCAAAAAGTCAGCGCGATAAGCAAAGGCAGCTGGTGCTTCTAGCGCATTTTTATTGCCAATTCGATAAAAAAAAACCAAAAAAAAAGACGAAAGAAACTCTCACCTTGGCGGAGCCTTGACAATTGTGCAGCAACAGGAGACGCCTCAGACTCGACGCATTTCATTGTTGTTATTCATGTTGTTGTTGTTGTTGTTGTTGTTGTTGGTTGCCTGTGCCTGACTTGCTTGACATTAGCATAATTGCAAAGAAGGGCGCTGAATGGAAATTGAGTTTGGCAAGCCTGCAACTTTGTTTTAGCATTTGGTGCTCGCCCTTTTTTTTTCCTCCTTTTGTTGTTGTTTCTTATTCTTGCTGGCGTTTGAGCAACGTACGAAGCAGCACTTGAGCAACTGTTGCTCAACTCAGCAATCCCAAGAACTCAGTCTCCCAGCCAACTTTTAATTCCAGGCCACTGTCTTGAGGTGATGTTCTTGTCGATGTTTGCTGGTCGGCAACCTTTGTCCAGTATTCATAAATATGTATGAGTAGCAAAGGGTTTTTCCAAATTAATTTAACCAAATTGTGGCTGCCAACTTTTGCGTCTCAGCTCATCTGTTGTTGTTTGCTGGTTGTTAGAGCACAAAATGTAACAAAAATTTCAGTTAAATTATGATAAAGTATTTGCAATTTTCAGTAAACTTATATTCAGAACGATTAACTGAAACAACAAATCTCATTGTTAGTAAACTTATATCAAGAACGAATTAAAAAGAAAAACAAAATTTGAAATGGGTAAGACTGTCACATTAATAGAATTAAGGCTAAAATAATTGAAACAAGTTCGGTTAACGGGTTCCCACTGACGGCATTTTCTTGTTGGTTCTTATTTGTTTTAACAAATCTTATTATTAATATGATTATTATAATTGTAAAATTTAATGTCGATTTTCACATTGCATTAATTCTGAAACTTAATTTGTTTTAACAATTTTACTTCATATATTTTATCAAACTTAAATAAATAAAGCATTCTTGTAACATAATTAACTAAATTTTTTGAAAAAAAGGGTCCGTAATTAAGTAAAATTTTGGACTACTGAAATCGTTCTTGAAATAATATAATTATGACTGAAGTCCTTTAAATCATTTTGATTAGATTTGTACGAATTTCTTAAGATTTCTATCTCTGTGTCCTTTTTACTTGACACGCTTGTTTTGCCACTGTGCGTGGCTGAGGTCAAGAATTTGCATGCAAAAATTTCTTAGCTTAAGAATTTATTTGGGTTTTGCATTTATGATGAGCAGCAGCAACCAACTCGCGCCCGAGCCATAATAAAAACGCAAATTAAGGCAAAACGGCCAGAGATGCCAGCGACGAAAGTGTTAAAGTACCAAAAATGATTTCAAAAGCGAATCAAGCGACAGCAAAGACTTCCGTCTCGACACGGACGTGGATGCGGACGTGGATGCGGACGCGGATACGGGCAAGAACTCCGACTTGGACTACGACTCGAACACGTCGACGCAGACTTTGGCTTGGACTTGAAGTCCGTCATAATAAGTCCACGCAGATCCGGCTCAAATTGTTGCACGCGCATGCACACATACACACACACACAGACACACACACACAGACACACACACACACACACACAGAAGTTGACTTCGCCACTGGCAAGCATTAGCGAAAAAAAAAAACATGAAACGTGCGCTGCCTGCAAAAGGTCGTTGATTACGCAACAGGACAAACTGACTGCTTGCCATGCCACCTATTGAATTATTCCTATTTTATTTCACACACACACACACACACACGCATACACACACAGACACGCATACAATCAATACTGGTACACAGTGAAAAGTGTATCACGCCAAATGGCATCTCAGCCAAACATGCTGGGGACAGAGGCTGATTTCTTGGCCAGGTTATTGAACCACAGCACAGCACAGCACAGCACAGCACAGCCACGGTACGAAGACCAATACCAGCACCAGCACCTGTTGATTGAGCTCATCAGCTATTACATTATGTAATATGGCCGCAAACAAAGCCATTTGATAGCTTAATGTAAGCGACAGCTTTTATTAAATCGAACAACAGCAGCCTGCAAATTGGCATCTTTAGACGATTGCAAGAATACTTTTCATTGAAATAATTCCATAATGTGTTCAAGAAAATGTGTTAAGCTAACAGTTGTTTGTTCAGTTTATGTCTCGCTGACACGAAACTGAGAAATAAAATACAAATTTTAAGTAAACATATATATACATATATATGTATATATATATATATATATACACTGGCAAAAACTGTTCAAACGATTTGCAAGGATTTGTTCGTGTTAAAGGCATTATTGTGAAAGGACGTGCGCTTTCAACTCATAGCTCAGCCATGTCCATAAGTATTTCGAAAGGACTATCTATTGGATTTTAAGGATTAACAGAATTTGAAAAAAAAAAAAAAAAATGTAGGCTCCAGGATATTCCTAGTGAAATTTCTACATGATGACCTCTTTATCCTTGAATACAGTTCAATGCAATTGGTCCTTGCCATTCCAACGCTATATGTTCTGTGATACATTGTAATGATATGGCCTAATTAGAGTTCATTTAGTATAATGGACATTCCTCTTTCCAATGCCAGAAAGATTTCGGAAAGACATATAATTTTAAGATCACAAAAACAACGAATTCTCGCTGTAAATTCAAAGATTTTACGATTTCTGGAAAAATGTGAAAAATCTAATAATTCGGCGTAACTTTGCTATGGGGAGGATTATACGGTTGGACCACAGATAGTCATTTGCCTATTGATTCGAATAAAGCAATAAAATATAATAAAATTAATTTCTTAAACAGAAAATTGCGCATAACTCAATTCAAAATATGCAAAATATTTCGCTTTGATCAATTTTATCAACTGACTAAAATTGAAATCATTTTTGTTGCTTCCACGAAACCAAGGATTTTATGATTTCGACACATTTCTTTTCGCTAAAGTTAGTCCTTGCACATCAAACGAACCATTTGCTTCGAATATCTGTAAGGACTCGTCCGAGTTAGAATGATTTTTGTGTCCTATCACTTTGAATCATCCCAAATTGATGCTCCAAAAACTATACAAACAAGTTAACACAAAAGTTTTAACTGCTAGATAGTTACGACAATATTAAAAGTTTCATCAAGATAGCTTTAAAACAGAACGGCTAAAAATATTTAACCCATTACAGTTTGAAATAAAATTTCAATTAAATAAAACTGTATTAGCAGCTGTGTTGTGCGTCAGTTGCTCTCAAACTAGCTGAGAGCGCCATCTATTTGTGAGATTTATAATAACATAATGTATTTGTGCATTGATATCTGTTCCGTTCGCTACCTGCCAATAGATGGCGCCCCACAACATGCCCTCAACAAATCAGCTATAATTTTCTTTTAATTCATAATTCATTTAATCTATGACTTTCTTATAAGACTAGAGTTTTAAAAGCATTTTACATCACTACAGCACTATCCACAATTTGAAGAAATTACAAGTAAATAATATTTTACCCACACGTTAATCCCTCCTTTCTGAATTGATGAGAATTATTTAATTATAGATTTCTGAATGTTGTATTTCTTGTTGTCTGTTTTATTATCATCGTTATCCATATATTATATATGTATGTATATATATATATATATGAGAGTGTGTGTGTGTATTGTAATTTGTTTTTAAATATTATGAACTACGTTTGAATTGTACAATCTAATTAATAATTAACATTTAGCCCATAAGAGTACACAAATATGCGCAGTAGGTATAGTTAGGTAGTATATTACTTTTTATTTAGTTTTATTTTCAATTACGTTTATTTGCCTAGCAACATTTACATTTACTTAAACGACTAATATATTTAAATATATACATTTGCATGTATATATTTGTATGAATTACATTCAATTTGTTTTGTGTGTGTTTTTTTGATTAACTTTAAGGGCCTATTGTTTATAACAAACGTAAATAGCGCAGTTTTCTTAGCGTTCAGTTTTTATTAATTTGTGTTTTCCTTGTTTTCTTTTTTCTTTTTTTTTTTTGTATATTTTGTGTTAATATTTATTTTCAATTGGATTAACGATTTTCACAAAACAGAAAATTTCGTAAGCCATTTATGTATTTAGGCCTCGTTAAGGGCCACAGAGCTATTTACATAGAGTAGTAGTAATAGTACCAGAGAATATACATTTATTACGTATTCCATTGCAAATCCTAAGCATATTTAACATATACACACATCATAAATGATTTAAAGACTTTTTCTTTTCCGTTTTAAGCATTCTAAGAAAAAAAATATACAAATTACAATTATTATATTTAAGAATATTTTGTTGTCAATTAAATATGTTAAGCATAAGTTATTACATAATTGTGCTAATTGGTTTTACAATTTTTCATCTTCTTCGTCAATTGGATTTTTCTCTGAATCTTGTTCGCTTTTTCTTGGAACAATTTCTATTTGATTTATTTTTGCTATATTTTTCTTTCTTTTCT
Organism: Drosophila setosimentum; assembly: GCA_035043505.1. Taxonomy (NCBI): domain Eukaryota; kingdom Metazoa; phylum Arthropoda; class Insecta; order Diptera; family Drosophilidae; genus Drosophila; species Drosophila setosimentum. The sequence continues at coordinate 4,090,140 of JAWNMY010000076.1, read as the reverse complement.
CATATTTTGATTTATGTACGTTTTACGCTTTTGTTATTTGTGGTTCACTTTATGCTAGGGGTATTAAAATTAATATGTACAAAGTATGACTTAATTAAAAACTAGCAATATTAGCTTGCATGGGTTCTTCTTCTTCTGTTTGTTTTTATTTTTTCAAAGAAATTTCAAAGTGTTTCTGAATGGTTATTTTCGTTATAATCTTTTTTCTTTTTTTTTTTATTTTGTTTTGTTTTTTGCTTGCATATTGCGCTGTTTTTACTTTGTTTTCATTTAGTTTTTATTCTTCTTTTTTTATCGTTTTTCAATGCACACAGAATTCTACTAATTATAAGCGATATTAGTTTCTATGGTACTCAATGCAATTAAGTGTATGCGTTTCTATATGCTATACGTATGTTTTGTTTGTATGTATGTGTATATGTATGTATATGTGTGCTTTTCTTTTTTTTCATATTAAATTAGAAGCGACCAGATAAATCCTGCAAAAGAAAGATAGAAATACAGCTGTGGTTAGTTTATATGCTCCGAAGAATAAAAGACTAAATTGATTTATTTCAAGAGGTTGCATTTGTGATACGTAAAATGACTGTAAAACTTTAAAACAGTTTAACCTAAATTGTGAAATCAAGAATGACTTGTCAGTTAATTTACAAATATTCAAAATCCATTCCCCTGTTTGTACTTTCTTTGAGGCGGCATGCGATTTTTTCTCAGAGTGTGAGCACAAAATGAATCCAAGAAATTGACAGTCAATGGGCATATCAACCGATTATCACTTCTTATTGCGCAGCTCAAGGACTAACTCAAACTAACATCAACACTTAATAAAAGGACAATCAGCAACTGGCCAGCAGCACAGATTTGAGCGTCCCCAAAAAATTGGCTAATTTATTCACATTTTGGGGCACTTGACACTTGCTCTAGCTGGCGTCAAAATATTCATAAGCGATAAGCAAATGTGTGAGATTGCTGCCATAAGCCTCAAAGAGTCTGGCAATTTTTATGCAAATTACAAAAAAAAAAAAAAAAAAAAAAAAACATAAATAAATTCAAACGAAATGAAAATGAAAATGGAAAACTACAAAAGACAGGCTGAAATTGTGTCATAAAAAGCGACAGCGCTAAGCATTTAAAATGCGAATATTTAGCCGTCTTTTGCTAGACTGCCTGCCTGGGCTATAACAATAAATTTCATGAATCTCACAAAGTGTTGTTGTTGCTGGCATAAAAATCAAAAGACGTCGTCGCTTATCAGCCATTTTATTAGTTACAGCTTAAAATTATATATGTATATGCATGTATATATATACATATATATATATATATAGATGTATGCATAGATGTGTTGATCTCGCGCACAATTTTTATAACAGGCAATTGAATTTTATGGGCGAGCACTTGCGACACGGCCAGTGTGAAGGGAACAAATCGTTGCCTGCTTCTGTGCGCCGTCAAATAAGTTTATTGCCCGGCCTTGGGCCCTGTTGGATGAGTGCTTACAGCCTGGCTGTGATTAGTTGCCACGCCCTTGGCATATTTGCACTTTGCACTCACACATACACACACACACACACACAGAAGTCCCTTTACTGTTTGCCAGCGCCTCGACTGTGTCCTGCAGCTCCTTGCAGTTTATTACAAGAAGCTCGTTGCTTGTTTGCTTTATTACTTATTACACATGCTGGCTTATGGGTGTTTGTGTGTGTGTGTGTGTGTGTGTGTTTGTGTGTGTGTGTGTGTGTGTGTGTGTGTATGTGTGTGCTCATGTCTGTCACGTCATTATCCTTTGTGGCGTGCAACAAGTGTTTGAATCGCAGCGCTTTGTTTGCCGTGTGCCAACCAGGCACACACAAAATCCTTCAGGGCCCTAAGCAGCTTGTGCAAAAGCGCCCTTTACTTGCCATCACACTCGTCGTGTCCTTATGTGTATATATATTTAATGTATGTAGCTATGTACACAGAGAGAAAATAACGATGCGTTATCAATTTCGTTATTCGTATCAAGTATTCTAGTAAGCTCTACAGAAAATATAAATAACTGTTTCAAATAGATCACAAGAACTCCAAGACTTGGCTTAAACCACTTTAAGGATAAATTGAAATTACTGAAAAACAGTACGATATATAAAATAATCTATGATTCAATGGTAAATATTTATATTTTTCAACTCAATAAACTTAAAGCAATCAATATTTTGCAATTACTGCAAAGCAATACGAAATACCTAATCTAAATATTTGTATTTATATTTAAAATGTTTGATTTTGTATACATCTTGTTCCTTCAATGTTTTTATCCACAATCTAACTAGATATCGAATGGGTCAAGGGATCATATAATTGTTTTATTTGAGTTTAATACCCACTTTATTTGCAATTCCCCCAGTTATAAGTTTAAAGCGTTCTTTATAGATAGATAATCAAATTATACTTTAGATAATACTTTTTCAATCAAAATACAATTTCAATCTTTGTCGACAATCACACCCTTGATTATTTCTCTCTGTGTATATGTTTTATTTTTTGCCTTCTCCTGCCACTTGGCAATTGTTTTCCGAGACTTCCTTCCAAAGGCGGCGTCTCGTGGCAAGCAGCCCAGGGTCTCAACTCGGCGCGACCTCCGTGTGCCGTTCGAGTTAAGTGAGTGTAAATGTGGTTTTGTCAAGGCAAACCATTCCCTCAATCCCAAACCACAACCCTCCCAACCCAAGTTGTGTATTTGTGTGTGTGTGTGTGTGTGTGTCCTTTTGTCGTTGAGCTTCCTGTCGGCAGCTTAAATGCTATTAAATTGCTGACAATTTGTATCATTATAAATTCGGTGCTGGCGAATTGATTCTGTTGGTTGTTAAGTTGTCCCGTCATCCAGTCAGTCACTCATCCAGTCAGTTAGTTAGTTAGTCAGTTCGAATGTCACCTTTCGCTTTTCTGGAGCATAATCAAGTTTTCAATCAGAGGAACAGTTGCACAATTAGCCCTCAGTTAGTGGCCATAGTGCGATAAGAGTTTGATCTCCTGGGCACTGTCAAAACTAACTCAATTTGTGCCGGCAAAGTCCCCAGACATTTATTAATGATGCACGTTGGCATTAAAATTTAATCAAATGTGCCCCCTGAAATACAAAGGAACAATGAATGGAAAAAAAATAAAAGAAAAGAAAAGAAAAGAAAAGAAAAAAAAAAATAAACTTGTCGCTGAAACCAAACTTGAATGCTTGAATAATTCAGCGAGTTGCGGACAAGTTGCAACACCTATAGGAATCTGAACAGAAGAAATAGAAAAACTTTTGGGTCGCCGTTGCCTAGGCCAGGCCAAATGGTATGCCAGGACAACGCCTCCAATGTCAGCCTCGATCTCAATCTACACAGGACACACACACAAAAAAAAAACTCAAGGTATAAAAAATCAACAGAAATCGCGCCTTTTGGTTTTTGCGTTCCTTTTGTTTTTTTTTTTTGTACGCCGCTTTTCAACTAATAAATTGCCTTAAAATGCTTTTGTGTTTCACGCGCGCTTTCACCGGGGGCAACCAGGAGACACGCCCCCAACCACCTCACTCCCCTTCTCCACTCACCGGCATCACCACCCACTTCATTGCCCTGCCACACAGCAGCTGCAGCCATAATTTGTGTGACTTTATTATGTGTCAAGTGAGTCAATCTGCGGACGATGATGATGAGAACGACAACGACGAGGAAGAAGACAAGGACGAGGACGCGAAACTGGAAATTGTGATATCCTGCGGGAAGCTTACACATTATACACTTGCGTTCCCCCCCCCCCCCCCCCCCTCCTTCTCCCTTGCAGCTGGCGCAGCAACTTTAGCCGTTTATTGACATGTGTCGCTGGCGGCTTATTAGACACAGCCGTGAGCATGTCCTTAAACATGCGCATTCAGCTTTTTCTTTCTTTATTTCTGTTTTTTTTTTTCTTTTTTTTTTTGTATTCCATTAAATATGCAGTGCGCAAGTTTAAAGCATGCCACACAGCATTTGCATAATACAAATTGTAAAAATTTTGAAAAATTCCACATTTATATATGTGAGAAATATTAAGCGCTGTCAGTTAGCGAAATTATAAAATCTGAGAGATGGGAACAAGGAATAAAAAATGCGAAAAAAATATAATAAAAATGGGAAAAAATGTAAATCCGCTCAAACTGTTGGGCTGCAATTCAAATTATTCACTCAAATGAAGCGGCAGCAGAGCCAAACACAAAAGTTTGCACTTGGCATAAATTTCGTAGAGCCAACCACCCCTTGCACCGCACCCCTTGCACCCCACTCCCCACCCTCGAAGACGATTTGATTTTATTTTATTAGCACATCACACGATTGGCGCCAGAACTTGACAAAGTTACAACTTTGTCCTGCCGCGCTGGCGACTTCCTCTCACTCTCTGCGTCTCTTCCACTCCCTCCCTATCTCTCCCACTCTACTCTGTCTCTCTCTCTCTCTCTCTCTCTCTGACATTCCCATTCTCTTCCCTGCCATCTTGCCAACTTTTTCTTGGGCAAAAATTTTTTTTCCTGGTCGCTTTGCTGTTTTCTAATTGTTGGCTTACAAACTTAATGTGGAATTCAATTTGTGCGTACTGCACTAAACGAAGGCAGCGCCAGCGGGGGGCAGCAATGGAGGCGGGGTTCAGTTGAAAACTTTTTCATGGCATTTCTTTGGGGTTTTTGTCGCCCATTGTTGGCCGCAACAAAAAAAAAATATAGAAAAAAAAATAAAAATTCACTTGGATACAAAGCTAAAATGCAAACTGACAGCTTAACTGACATTGAAAATAGCCAGAAATAATGAAAATGAGCAAAAGGTATTGGAATTAGCAAGATGGCTATTGTCCGACTCTTTAATACGCTGCAAATATTCACACTAAAATCAATGATACATTTAAAACCAAAGTCAAACTAAATTTTCAATATTATTTGATTACTCGAATATTCAACAAATTTCCTTCTTCCAGTTGGAAGAACTATATTCAATTCATATAGATGAGGCATAAAGAGCTCAAAAAGTAAATGGAATAGCAGCACTTAATACATGTTGCCACATCCCTTGCGACAAGTCAGCGAACTTGACTCAACTATGTAAAAGCGAAACACTCGACGCAAAAGGGGTTAAGGGATTTAAAGGATGCAACACTCGAAAATCTGGGCGATTATTCGATGGCAAAACTCTTGTAAAATATGCGAAAAATTCAAATGTAATTTCTCAATATTAGCTGCACACTTAACACACTTGATTTGAGCGAGGGCAAAACAGGTAAATAGCCATAGGTTTTTCTTGCCAAGGCTAACAACAACAACAACAACAACAACAAGAACAACAGCAGCAGCAGTAGCAGCAGCAACAACAAGGACAACAACGAACAGAATGACATGATGCGGACTAGCCGTTCATAAGTCACCCTAAGGACGTAATTAATTTTTCAGCATTTGCTTTGCTGTCTACTGAACGCTCACTTCAGTTTAGGGAAATTCAGGTTCAGGTTGCCTTGACGAATTTGCGCCGCGGTTGCTAAAAAGGACCTGTGAGAAATGCTTCGGGCCGCTTGGCCAAACCAAATTAGCGCAACCATTACGTGAGCGACAGAGGGATGAACGGGGGCCACAGTACCAATGGACATAAGGACATAAAGACACTTGAATGCCACTGCCCACATTCTGGATCTTATACATATTTTATATGGCACCGGTAAATTGACTTAATTTCCTATAATTTTCAAGCGTGCGCCGCTTTAAAATCACAAGTTGAATAAAGAAAACAGCGCTTTAAACGAGCATTTTCTACTTATATATGTATATATATATATGTGTATATTTTTGTTTTGACCAGGGTGGGAGCACTTGACATTGTATTATGATAATTGAACGCGTGTAATTGCCCTCAAGTAGCGTTAGATGGCAAGCTAAAAGAGAAAAAAAAAAAACTCCAACAGTCAGCAGTCAGAATAAGTACTCTAAATGGCAATGAAAGATTCATGGAACAGGCAAATGAACTGAACTAAGAAGATTTATATACGTATATATATACTTATAAACAGGACGCGCAGTGAAAAGAAAAATGTTGCAACGTGGGTCGGAGGGAGGGTTTGTGGGTGACTTTAAGAGTAGTTGGGCCTTTGCCTCCCATTTTCTGTATTTTTGCCTCTTACATATTCATAATGTATCGCTTTATGCGCCGTGATTTTACATTATTAACATAATTTATGCATTACTGTCACATTGAATGGCTTTTAGGCTTGATGCAAATTGAAAGTGAATGAATTGTCTCTCGACTTGACTGTCTACTCACTTTGTAAACTGTAGTGGGCGGCCAGCTGCAGCTCCTCAATCCTCAGCTCCTTAATCCACAAAAACCCCAATCTTCAACCTCAACATGTCACCTCTCATTGTGCTCCGCTGTTTGCTTAAATTGTACACAATATTGTCCTTTTGTTTAGGCCCAGCCAACGTCTTAGCAAGCGGTTGCAAGCTATTTGGAGATCTCGAACCGATCTAATGCACCCAGGAGGGGGCCGAGGTGACCACACTGGGTTGGGTGTACTGCACTCGGGTCGCTGTTTGCGTGGCCAACTCCAGGCTATTGTTGTTGTTATTGTTATTGTTGCTCAACAGCAACTGTTGCTGCTGCTGCTGCTGCTGTTGTTGCTGTTGTTGCTGTTGCTGCTGCTGTTGTTGTTGCTGCTGCTGCTGCTGCTGTTGCAATTGCAATTCAGCCTGCAACTGACTGCAACTTAGCTGCACACCTGCACTGATGTTGCAGCTACTGCTGCTGTTGTTTGTACTATTATTGGTTAAGATCACATTGGTAGCATTCGTGTTGACCGCCGGCAGCGGTATGTTTATATCCAGCACGCCATCGTATATCATCTCCTGCTGCAGCAGCTAAGGAAGAGAGCAGATTTATATCAATTTATTTGATATATTTGATTTATTTATATTTATTATTAACTAAATAAGGCATATTTTCTGATAGTCGACAAACAAATTATATCTCGTTAACAGTTCGCTTACATCGGAAATACAACCCATCAACATTTAACAGCCAGTCGGATGGATTTTTTGAAAAAGATAAATCTTAGAAAGTGAGAAAACAAAAAAGGTTTCAATCAGTTGAATGTGAGTAAACCTTGAACTTAAGTGGAAATTATGTTCGTAGTCCTTAGCACATAAACTTATATAGATTGAAGTGATTAAACAAAGTTTAGTTTAGAAAATATAGAAAATCTCTTTAAATTATCAACAATGGGCAAAAAGAATGAATCAAACACAAAGGATTAAAAAACATTATTGCTAAGCAAAATTGTTTTCACATGAAGATAAAGAAGTTTGTATATACATAGATAATGTCCCTCTATGATTAACAAAGTAAATAAGAAAATAGTTAAGGCAGAGAGAGGTAAAGTTGATCTCATCTGTTGATAAACCTATTTACCTATGCATATACCACATAAATTATGTAAATCTCATCTTTACTCACCTCTTCGACGTTGCACTCGAGACCGCCCTGAAAGTTCTCCAAGTTAAATTCGTCAATTTGCTCACTGTTGAGCGCCTCCAGGCATTGTCCTATCAAAGTAGAGGCGCAGTTATTATCTGCTCAGGCAGCACGACAGTTAAGATGCACAATACAGAGATATAGAATAAATTGAAGAGAGACAGTGTTGCGAATAGCCAAGTCTTATAAACTTACCCTCCAAACCAGAGGACAACTGCTGCTGCTGCTGCTGCTGTTGCTGCTGTTGTTGTTGCTGCTGCTGCTGCTGTTGTTGTTGTTGTTGCTGCTGCACTAGCAGTGAACCATTATCCGAAGCAGCATCTAACAAAATGCTATTGCTATAGGTGTTAAGGGAATCCGACGAGGGCTCACTGTTGGGATACGCAGGCGACATGGTGGTGGTGACTGAATTTGGCGACAGGCCCTGCATACAGATAAAAACAATGGTTAGTTAAAGTTACTTAATCATCTTTAGAAAATAGTTTGGGTTCATTTTGTTTAACTCACATCTCGCGTACTGTGTAAGCAGCCGCAGTTGAGCGAACGATGCAACAGGCACTGTGGCTGCTGCTGCTGTTGTTGTTGCTGTTGTTGCGGTTGTGGTTGCAGTGTATTGTAGCCAGGGGCAGAGACGGGTCCGTTGAGTGTATAGCCTTGTGGTATCTGCGACTGTTGTGACGTCTGCTGTTGCTGCTGCTGGTATGGTGGTGGTGGCTGCGTCGGCAGACCAGATGCTGCACTGAACCTGCTCCAGCCGTACGATCGTTGGGTTGCAAGAATTATAGAAACAAATGTTGACTTTATAGAACAGTTTCCAAACAAAACAGACAACGCATTATCCGATTACTTTCCGATAGACGAGACGGCAACTCTGCTCAATTTTCTATAGTCCTCAAAACAATCGGACAACAATTATACTTTCAAACATTTTTTTTTATTTATTATATAGATCATTATGACTTTGAAACCGTTAGGATGACAGCAAAGAAAAAAATACCAGTCAAACGAAACTTTAAAATTGAATACCAGCTTTCCAAACAGGCGGTTCTCATTTAAATAAAAAAAAATGTATATTGTTTTTAGCTAACTTTCGAATGGATTTTGGAAACGGGTTTCATAAGCTGATCGGTAGAAAAAATAAAACATAATTCGGTTTTGCTCATTTTCCGAACTTGGCTAAATATGATTTAGCTCCATAATGTGTACAAATGTTTATATAGATAAGATAGATAGCTAAATATTGTGTAGCATGCAAAGCTTGTTTGTGCGCTACGCGGGCACAAGTTGAAACGAATAGAAAACAACCAAAGAGTTTGTTGACACACAAAACTTAAGAAACAATTAAACCACACAACACAATCATCAACAACTGACCCTTGCTGCTGCAACATGTCGCTGTGGAGTTTCAGCTCATCCGCCATGGAGCCGGTCAGCTGCTCGAGTGCCTGCGCCTGCGCCTGCGTCAATGTCGTATTCTGATACTCAACGGGGAAGCCCCAGTCGCTCTCGAGATCCAGGGCGCGTATCGGACTTAAGCGTCCGCAGGAACTGGCATTGGATGAGGCGCGCTGACGGAAATCGGGCGACAATTGAAAGCCGCCGCTGGACCGCAAAACGATAGACAACAAATGTAAAGAAAACAAGAATGGAAAATAAATAATGCAAAATCAAAAACGTAATCAACGCAACAATTGTAATAAACACAAATAGTTGTAAAAGTTGTAAATTATAAGTAGCTAACTTAAAGTTAAGACTATTGCTGTTACCAAAATGAGAAAAGATACTTTTGCTCACACCAGCCAGCATTCAAATACATATACGAATAAACTATGTATTTAAGTGTAAGTTAAGTCACGTATTTTGTGGCAAATTTGTAAGCTATTTAAGCATGCTTATTAATTCAAATAGAAGTAAAAAATCATGCATCTAAATCATCGTTACTTAAACATAATTTACATAATTAAATTGTAAATTCTACTACCAAGTTTCGATTCGTTTGTTCAATTACTACTTACGTCTATTTGTTCATGATAATGTAGGAATTAGGAAAATTGAACAATAGGCTCAGAAGTGGACACAATAGATCTAACAGGTAACAGGAAACACAGTGTGAGAAGCTCCCAATTACTAATTAAGTTAAGTAAACAGCATTTCAGGCACTGTCCAAGAAACAAATCAAATTGCCAGCCAAATAATAAACAGCTGACTTTGAACATCTTAGGTTTAATTTAATATTTAATTCAGGTTTGTTCAGTTTTTATACTTTTAATTCATAGATGTTTAAGTTAAATGTATATGGAGCTTTGTTAGTTTAGTAATGTTGTATAAGCGTTGTAAGTTGTAAGTTAGTGCGATTTAATTATTAATTGTTAATTATTAATTGGTATTTAGCTTAGGTTGATTGCGAAAACTAAAACGAATAGCAGGCACTTCAACGATGTGAAACCAACCATATGAAAAATCTTGTGTCACAAAATACTAAATCGAACTTTAATCTTAAATGAAACTAAGATGTTTTTCGAGTTATCGAAATTGCCTGCTCAATAGTTAATAGTTACCTGTGCAACGGACTCTCTGGAAAGTGATCCAAACCCTCGCTGACGCTGCTGCTCGGCGAGGGCGTGGCATCATTGAGGCCAACAGCTCCGGCCTGTCGCAGGGCCTCCACACGCTTTTTGGCCCGGCCGCGACGCTTCTCGTAACGTGATGTTTCCATTGAGGCGGCACGACGACGCACCGATTTGCCCGGCTTTGCATCCGGATTGAGCATCCACCAGGACGATTTGCCGGTGCCCTCGTTCTGGACGCGCATAAACCGACTGTGCAGCGACAGATTGTGCCTGATGGAGTTCTGCAAAATGCGATAAATGAATCAATTGTGGCAATTAGTGAGACATCTCCGGATTCAGAATATGCGATATTTTTTGCGGAATTTGCAAATACGGCTCGATTGCTGCTTGAAGGAGTTCAATTCAAAGACACGCTGATGTAACGATTTGTAAGCAATTGCGTTAACTTCCTGTGTGTGTATGTGTGTGTGTGTGTAGTAATGGGAATGGGGGTTAAGGGTAAATATATAGTAAGGTCTTGCGTTACGTTTCCTTTTCCCGGTTTTTCGCCATTCAATTGTCTGACGACATTTTTATGGTTTTTAGAATATATACACACACACACACACACACACACAGACACACATAGACGTACACACACGGGTTCTCTCTAATTGGAAGTTGTCTTCACTTGGCTGTCGGTTCTTATTCGCGTCCTGTGTCTGCTTCTGCTACTGCTCCAGCGTCTGTGCCGCTTGTCGCTTGTCGATTGTCGTTGTCATCGTTGTCGTTGCCTGTCGCTTAAGCTGTCAATTCATATTTTATAACAATAGTCATAAATATCGTCATGCGCAACGCAGTGACAACAGCAAATCGACAAACGCGACAAACTAGACAAACAGACGGAACGGTACAAAATTTGTAGCATCATGGATCCATGCCCACTAAACGCACAAAAGGTAACAACATGAAAGAGTGACTCCTACTGGTGAGTATACTGCTTTTTAGATACCCCATAATTACTCTGCTCTACTTTCTCTATAGAAAAGGTATTCTTAAATAAGTTCAGTGCTTCATTGAATTTATAAAGTACACAGTTGACATTCAAATGTATCGTGGCAAATACGCAAATAATCACTAAAATAATCTTAGACCGTCTTGGAAGCGTTGAACTTAAGCGGACAGATGAGCAGATGATGGATCAACTCAGTTTACATAAGTTTATAACAACCTTTTTACACGTATGCACTGCTTACAGGGTATTCAAAACAACACACACAAAACACACCAAAAATATATCCCCATCAAACAAAAAATAGAAACAATCAAACACGTTTAGTGCGGATTTGTCATCGGTTACAATTTTTTTTGGGAAAATTTAATGAATGTGGCGTATATAGAAAAAAAAGTGATACTGATACTAGCATTCCAACTAAATGGAGCATTACAAACTAAACTAAATGTAAAAGCAAAGCAGCCACAGATTCCCAAAAAAAAAAAAAAAAAAAAAAAACAACAAAAACACCCAATCCCAAAACACCAACTGCCAAAACCGATCCAAATGCGATGGCGGCTGCGATGCGTCGCGACTTCAGGCGGCACATTGGCGCCATTTATCACCGTTACCAGGACATGTGTGTGTGTTTGTGTGTGTTTGGGTGCGGGTGTATGGCGACTAAAACCTGTGCGCAGACAACAGACGGCAGCCAGCTAGAGATAGGGCAGACAGGAGCAACACCGCCAAGCTTCAGACCTTCTAATATCAATTTTTTTTTCTTCATTCCTTTTTTTTTTGTTTTTTTTTTTTGTGGGAGTCAAAAACTTTTACTTGGCGTCAGTCGAGTCCTGTTGGCGTCTCCTGGCGTCGTCGTAATGACATTTCGGTTTTAGCCCACGCTTTTCCCCTGCTCCCGATGCCCTTCCCTTCCCTCGAACCAATTGCCACTTTACCCTTTCTGGTGTCTAGTTCTTGCATAAAGTTATCATTTTTATTTAAATGCTTAAGTGCGTCCTCCAAACCCAATCCACACCCACCCCATTCCTCCCATTCAACGCATTATCCTTTTCCTTATCCTGGCACATGTCTGGCAATTGCAAACATGTTTGGCTGCTTTGGCAGTAATTTAAACAGTGAAACGTTTTTATTATGCTAATACGCCTAAAGGAAATTATCTTACAAAATTATCTGCGCTGGACAGGAACTAGAATATTGGAATAGTATGCATAAATTAGTTATGCTTAAGATGACACACGCATGTCCTGCCAAATGTATTAGGCAGTGCATAGCTACAAATTTGTTTGAGGCCTCTTTAAAGAGATTCTGGCATTTCATTTGAGCAGCTATTTCATATTTAATATTTAAATTTCCTTAAGAGCGCATCCCTGATGCTCTCAGCCTCAAGGCCATAAAATCTACACGAAAATTCTAACAAATGGCATTCATAATTTATGGACACACACTTCATTGAATATTCATAAACTTAAATCTCGCGCATGCAAAAAAAAAAAAAAGAAGAAAAAAATAAAACAAATATTCAATTCATCTAACTAATTGGTGCTATTAAATCGTAAGATATGTATGGGTGTACTCTCATATATATGTGAGACGAGACTGCGACCACATGCCGACAAAGCGTCCTCCAGGATACTCGCAAGATGGCAAGGGAAGTTGCCAAGGCGCTGCATTATGTCTTTGAGAGGACGAAGAGAGGGAGAGCGCTGGGCTGCTGCCTTACAATGCGTATGTGGGTCACACTCGAAGGCAATCGCACCACCACCCATCACCTACCACCCCTCAAATCAACACACAGAAATATGAAAAGAAAAACGTACCGACTGAAATTGGGTTGGGTGTGGAAAAGAAAAAGAGGAAGCCGAAAACTAAATGGCTTCATTGAATTTGCTTGCAACAAATACAAAAATACATATATGTATGGGCAAAATTCAAGAAATGGAAATTTAATACGTATATGAGCACAAGTCCATTTGTCGCCAAGGATATGCCCTTTTGTGTACACTCGCACACACACACACACAATTAATGTGCACCGAGCGTAAATTACAACGAAATAGCATGCCCCCCCTCCCCCTCCCTCACCCTCACCCTCATACACACTACTCTGCAACCATACCCCCCCCCCTCACCCCTCCCACCCTCTCGGGCATCCAATTGGTTGCCAGGCGGCTGGTCTTACAATGTGACCCAGTTATGCAGAAATAGTTGCGAGCTGCCCCGATTGCCAATTACATTTATTAGAGCAGCAGCTTTTATTTATTAGTCAGTCAGGGCTGTGCACTGATTCATTTCTCTTCTATAATTTATATGAGTAATTGGTCATTGGAATGGGCAGCGAACAGAGGCAACACAGGGTAACAGAGGGTAAGCAGTGGGTAGGCAGTGGGTAGGCAGTGGGTAGGCGGCGCATTATAGCACTACAATGTATTAAGCCTGCCTGAGAACGTGCTCTCCATTCCAGCCAAAATACTCATTGTCTTTTGCTTGCCCCCTCAATTCCGCCCCCTACCAACAAATCAGCATAATGCGCATTCATCGCGACATTATATACACAAATATATATACACATATATATATATATATATATTGGGGCATTTAAGCGGCTTATGAAACACAAGAAACAAGCATATGTGGCACCACTCTCAAGATGCACTCAATGCACCTCTCAGTGTGGATTTGCTCGACAAAAAGATAAGGTTCTTTTAAATGCATTCGAATAATTATTAAAAAGAGAGAAGATAGTTTTAGCAAGAGCGTGGGCGAGAAAGAAAGAGCGCGAGAAAAAGATAGAGTGAAATTTAAATGCACAACTTGACAATAAAATAGGCGTGAATAATTTTTTTACTTTATACTTATGTAACACTCAGAATTATTCACCATTTGGCGTTAAGTTAAACTGCACAGGGCTATGCGTAAATTCATTAAAGATGTGCTTAAATCTTTGTGAATAATCCGTCACCGTCAGTAGGAAAACTATGCAAAATAAAGCTTTTATATACGAAAGATACATTTTCATGGCATTAAGTAACGGTATATCTAAATTTGAACAAAGTACTTTCTAATCAGAAATTCAGTTATATCAGTGTTGACTATCCAGCTGGTCAGTCAATAGAGAACGTGAACAAGTATTTAAACGTCGTGTTCCGTTTAATATACTATACATTAATACTAATAAATAAAAGTGGCAAATAAAAAATGTATACACAGTGGCAAATGATGTTTGGCACAAAATTGGAGCGAAATACAATTTTTCGGTGTGCATTGAGTGAAATTAAATGCCAGTTAGCCAGGCAGTCAGCGATTCCAGAATAATATAGCACAGCACAAAGCACCGATTCATATCGGCATTAAATATATATAGTATACACTTATGTGGATGTGTGTGTGTGTGTGTGTGTGTGTAGATACACTTCAAAAATGAAATAAAAGTAATAAACAAATCGCGCTCGATTGCTAAACAGCTGCGGCAATTCTCACACACAAATCAAATAAACCCAGCACTGAACTCAACACACACACACACACACACACACACACACATAAAAAGCATTAAAAAAAAAACAAATTGAAAAAAAATATAGAAAAAAAATATAGAAAAAAAAAGATTTGCATTTAGATGTGAAATCGAGATATAAATTTTTGAAACGACACTCAATGCAAAGGTTCACGTTTTGTACAGCGCCCGCCGCAACCCAAACCTCGTGCCACTAATTGCGGCACGCTAGTAGCGAGAGCCAGAAAATAGAGCCAGCCAAGTTCAATGCAGTTAAAATTTAATTTGCCGCCCCCAATACAACTACCTCAAAAAAAAACAACAACAAAAAATTATAAAAAAGCAAAAAAAAAAAACTTGCCCGTCCGGTTTTAAACGCAGCTCGTTTTCTGCGCCTTTTTTTCAATTCAAATTCAATTGTTTTATCAATTTTTTCTTTCTTTTTGGTAGCTAATTTGTAAACAACACTTGGGCAAGACTAAACAATTCGTACACATATCCATGATGTACATTTGCCGGATCAAAAAATTTATGGCCTCGGCAAGAAGCATCAGAATCGGCTGCTCGCATGTTTTTGTTTATTCTTCAGTCTAATTAATTGTTTAAACATATTTTGTGCTGCCTTTTTGGCGTTAAGGGGTCTGTGTGGGAAATAGTCGTCGGCGTTCATGGATCCCAATCAAAATTTGCATTTATAATTTCCATCATCGTTTTGACACTTACCATTAATATATATATATATAATTTTTTTTCCCCATTTAGCATTCACCTGTAACGGCTCAAATCTAAGCCAGAAAAAGCCGCATTTGTAGGTTTATCAATCTGTCATGTCAGTTGATAATTTTTGCAAATTTTATGCTTTATTATTTGGCCCTCTGCTTTTGGGCTTTAGTTTTGTCCAATTTAATTGGGCTTAGCAACAGGCAACTTATCTGACAATGGATATTATTTCTTATTTCATTTCTTATTTCTTTTAAGTAAAAACCTGTCATTATTTAATTAATTCTTGATTGAGACAAAGCTCATGTATTGAATACAAATAACCGAAAAATCGCCTTAGCCTAAAAAGGTAAGCAGTTAAAGTTCAATCTCATATGTGTTTCATGGATCCAGAGTCAGTTGAAGTCATAGGCTAAATCAATACTTTTACAATTTGTGTATCAAAAAATGATTTGAGGCTAGCAAAAACTTGAGCAATACCAACAACTTTCAGCCCAATGGCAAACGACTATCAAATTGGCCTCGACTAAATTGCCCCGTTCGCAAAAGCGTCATTGATGCTGATATGGCCCATTCCATTCCATTTCGGTCCAGCCACCCCCATCAGCGAGCGCTAAGAAAGTTAGACAAATATTGTAAAGATATGCGAACATAAAACTAGCAGCATTATCGAGCCAATGATGATGTGATGATACGGCCATGATATGAAAAGCAAAAGTTGTTTTTGTTTCTTCTTTTTTTTGCGTTGGTATCTGGGCAAACTTTTATGAATTTGAGTTGGCGACAAAGCCAAACAGAAAGTTGGCGATTAATCGCTGGAGAACTGGCGCCTGCCTGCAACGGCTGCGGAAGCCAAAAACGGCAAACAACCGAAACGGAAACTGTACCGAAAATCCTAAATTGCAGCTCGATCTCAATTTTACCTGCACAACTTTCGTTTCTAATTTAAAAAAAAATCAACTTTGAAAAAATTTTATCTTAAATATAAAAAAAAAATTTTAAAAATAAATAAAAAAAAAAAAAATTTATCTTTTAAAAAATTTGGATGCAAAATTCTTTGCTCAAAAACCAATGAAAATATTCTCAAAGTATAACATAAAAATAGAAGTACATTCATTTTATTTTATTCATTTTAATGCAGAAAAGAAATGGTAAAAGATTAGCACACATTTTAAAGAATTAAATAAATACTAAATTATTTTTAAAATTTTCACAAAAAAGATATGCCAAATAGAAAAACACTTTTTTCAACTTGATGACTTAAGCCATTTGGTTTTTTGAGTGTAGAAAATATAAATAGTATAAGCAGAGATCCTAAAACCGCTAACAAGTGTCTAGCCTTGTGTGTGTGTGCGTGTGTGTGTTTCTATATGTCTGACTGCCATGGAGCAATATGGGAGTGCAGTCCATAAACAGTTCATAAGTGTCGCGTTTGTCTCGACGACGGGCAACGAGCAAACTGAATGGACAAAAGGTTCTGCAAAGGCAAGACCAGAAAAAAAAAACTTTACCCATTCAACTAGATACAAGAGCAATAATAACAACAACAACAACAACTACAACTGAGCAGCAAAATCAAGCCAAATTATGTACAATTTGTGTGGCATCGAGGACATTGCCCCAAAATGTATGCAATCGAAATGGAAGCGAATTGAATTCAGTTCAGTTCAGTTTTGTCCTCAACCAAGTTTGTTTGTCTGCTTATGAAGTTGATGACATTCATTAAGTATAGCCTTACACTCGTGCTGATGCAACTGGACAAATCCCTTTACTTGTCCCTCTCCCTCTCCCTTTGCCACTCCCTTTGCCTGTCCCTGGCCCTGGCCCTGGCCTTGTTCGCTTAAGCCACAGCCGTTGGTCATGTTTCTTAGCCGCGTGATTGATTGCGTGATAGCGTCTTGGAGCAGGTTTAAGAGCGTGGCTTAAAGTGAGTTGCGAGTGAGCGAGTTGCTTCAACAAATTGAATAAGTATATGCTTTAACACAATTGAAATTTATGAGCAGTGGGCCCCCATTAGCTGGCCCCACCCCCTCGGCTTGTTGCCGCCCTTGCCATTAGCCGGATATGAATTGAGCCATTCAAAATGATAAACGCGCTGCCCTTTCTTATATTTTGTTTGTAATTCTGACCAACAGTTGAAGACATGGGCAATGCTGAAGCAGTGGCAATTCAAGTTGTCATCGACTGCCTTTGGCCACGCCCACGCATACAGTTTTTTTCCCCCTTTTTTTTCGACATGGCAATTTGCAGCCGTATGCCAGAAATTTGCAACACGTTCATTTAGTTTTACTAACTTGAGACACGGTCAGACACATATTCGGGCTCTTTCTTGAGCTGTTGTTGCAGGCTATAAAACAGTTTATCTTGGCCACAAAAGTTTTTTTTCTTTTTTTTTTCTTTACGATTTCTGTGTTGGCCTTCTTTGATCAGTGTGCCTGGCTGTTCGATTTTATGGCTTTTTTGATTATTATTGCATTATTATTTATTGCCTAGTGGCAGTTTCGCTCACCCTCGCTCGTTCTATGAGATAATTTTTCGATAAATTTTTAATTTATTTTGTCATTACTTTTTTGTTGTTCCTGTTTATTTTGGGCCATTGGAAACCAGTTTGGAAGTGCGCTGGCTTTTTGCTAATGCATTATTTATTATTTAAAAAGTTCATTAAATGCCAAACTATGGCACTTATCTTTATATGTATTTGAACTGATCAACAATCAATTTATATTATTAAGCTTTGCGAGATACTTAAGCCAAATTAAAACGTTTGTTGAAGTATTAATCTATTATTCTACATATTATGCAAATTTTAATTTGATCATTTTGTGTGTTCTTAATGTTTTTAATATTGGCAATGTGTTATACAACTTCTATCCTATATATAAAATTCTTTTCAATTTCTCTTTTTGTTTTATTATATATATATATATATATATAATAATTATGGACGTTGTTTGAAACATTGTGAAGTATCGCTCTTAACACCTACTCAACGCCACTTGCGCCTTGTCAGATGGCCTTGTAATCCACACACAGAAACCAAATATCTTTTGTGCCTTAGTGTGTGTGTATGTGTTGTTGTTGTTGTCGTGGCTGAGCTGCCAGACACTTGAGAATGCCAGACGATATTTGGCGCATAAATCGTGCTCACTCTGAAATGTAGTGTGCATTTTTGCATTTTTATGCGCGGCAAATCCGCAACGAAAATAAGTAATAAAAATAAAATAAAAAAAAAACTTTACAATTTTATGGACTAAGGCAGACGTTGACGGTGGCGTTAATTAGTGCAACAAACTCGAGGCAAGTCTGAACAAAATTCCAATGTTTCTAGAGGCAAAGTAACTCAACTAATGCCACTAACCTCGGACAATGCAAAACTCTGTGCAAACTGGCAAATGCGACGCAATTAGAAGCTGAGAAACGGCTATATAATTTGTATTGGGTGTACGTGTAAATTGTATTATGAGTAGCTGCTTATTGATTGGTACGATCGTATCTAGAAAGACTGAACAGCTAATTGAGAATTTTGAGCAGCATTCTCGAATTTATTCAAATCAATTTGTATATCTACGTGTATATGAAACTTCTTTTAACCGTCTCCCGTAATGCACCCATTAGAACACTATAGAGAATTCTTTGCGGAGAACTAATCATGATCCACAGGTTCTGAGATTTGCATTTATTCTCTTTGGTCTCTCTTATCACCTCTTCATCTCTTTATCATTTTTTCTTTAATAAAAGTAACTATTCAATTAATGTTCCCAATGCAATGTCCTTGCAATAAAGTAGTATATACTTTATTTAGTATTTTTCATTTAAATTTAAATTTATAATATAATAAAATAATTTATAATAAAGTAATTCATTTTATTTTTAAATCATTAAAATTGTAACTTTTATGTTAAATTTAAATTTAATTTAAGATTTTGTATATTTTTTGTAGGTCTATGCTCTGTTATAAGTCCATTTTAAATAAATATATAGATGCTGAATATATGATTGTCTTATAAAAGGACATATTGTCTCGTCTTAGATTGAGTCCGTTTGTTCTTGAGTAATCAACCTTTAGTCAAGGGATTTTCATATCTGATAATTTCATCCTTATTTAATAGAACACATTATTGATTTGAGATTGTCGACCTTAGTTTGTGGTTAAAATTCTTCTTAATAAATTAAAATTCTTCACGACTTTTGTTGGCACTAATTAAAATTTAAATCTCTTGCTTGAATTCAATTAATTTCACTCAAAGCTTTAACTATTTCCGTACAAGTATAATTTTAGTTAGAAATTAATGTCTCTTTTGCATAAACCAATATATTTATTTATATATATACCTATTATCAGCCGAGATACATACATAAATTACAACGATTCACTTTAGCGACTAGCATACAATTAACATTTTAACAAATGACGAAATAACTATAGCTAAAGGAAAAAAAATAGAATAGCAAAGCCCCCATAATAACACAACTAGAGGCAGTTGACAAACGGAGGCACGGCTGCTTCCGCGTCGCCATTGCTGAAGCTGCTGACGTCGCAGCTGAATCGAAAAGTGGGCGTGTGCCAGAAGCGTCAATCGACTACTACGCAATTGCCGGTACAGTTAGCGGAGGCAACCAACACCAACAACCGACAGCAACAACTACGACATATCAACAACATACCAACAAGCCATAACAACAAAAAAAATGCCAAGAACCAAACGTAGACGGCTATCAAAACTATGCAGCATGCCACAATCTGCTCGCGACAGAGAGAGAGAGAGAGAGAGAGAGAGAGAGAGAGCAAAAGTGCTACGTAGACTGAGAGATCTTGCGATCGAGTGGGAGATAAGTGTTGTTGTTGTTAGCGGGCGTAGATCGACAGGCGTTCTACGTGCAAGGTTAATATTTATTTATAAATGGATACTTATTATAGATTGATCTCTCTCTCTCTTTTCCTTTCTCTCTCTGTTTCTCTCTCTCACTCTCTCTCTCTCTCTCTGATTCTTGGCTATTTAAAATGCGCATTCCTCTCGCTCTCTTCTATGTCTCTCCTCAAAATCGCTGCATTTCTTCCCGTGCACAATTATTCCAGTATTTGCACGTTTCATTTTATTGAGTTTGCCTTCTATTTATAATGAATGTTATTGTTTTATTTGAAATGCGCCGTAAAATGCAATAAAAGAAATACAAATAATAAGTAACCAAGAAGAGAGCGTGTTATGCGGCGTATACTTAACACATACTTATCTATATATATATATATATATTTGTTGTTGTTTTTTTGTTAGTCTGTTTCTGGTTTTAGTTTTGTTTCTTGTTTGCTTGCTATCTCGCTTTATTTTGCTAGCCCCTCGTTTAACTTGCAGTCGAGTGCAGCTGCATTTGTTGTGTTTTGTATTTTGTATTTTTTTGCTAAGACGCAGTTCGAATCGGCACATGGCATACACGAGGCCCTCCCCACCTCCCCTCCCCCTGCCTCTCTGGGTGCAAGCCAAGTGACTGCTCCAAGTGTCAAATTGATTACGCAAACGACTCTAGCTAAACGCAGTTAATGAATGGAATTATTTACCTCTCCCCCTCCCAAGGCGCCACACAATATCTATTGCGTTTGTGAATGCATAATGAGTTATGCCCTTTTTGCACTGCTTTTGCATTCGGGGGAGGGGCAGCACCGTTAGCAACAGTTGTTGCTGACTAAACTGATCAGTTACAGTCGGAAATTCCTTACACAAAGATCATCAAATGTGTTAAGTGTTTGGCTTATAATTTAAAACAAACAATTTGCAACAATGTAAATGAAATCTACGACAAACGCTTAGCAGAAAAAAATGGTAAATAGAAGAAGAAAAAAAATACAATTAAAAATGCTGTAGTCGATGCTTTTCTTAAAACAATTTTTACTTGAACATTAATATGGGAAAGATTTATTCAAAACATATGTTTATTTATAAATTATTATATTACTTTAGTTATTAAATCCGGTTAGTCTGTAACTAAAGCTGGGCGTAAAACAAGGCTCATAAACGGTTGTTCATCTTGACAGTCCCTGGGAATTAATGGCAAGGCCGCTTAGAAAAATGCACTGATAACGAGACAAGTGTAAAATGACCACTTGAAACGAGCAGATTACGTGCTTTGATATCACACGGAAAAATATAAGTATTTGCTAAGATCCGCATTAAAATGTTAGCAGTGGTATTAAATAAACAGGTGTGCATATTTTTTTTTAGATATGCCCATTTATCATGTCAACTAAAGACCTCACACAAATCATCTATGTATATATATCTATATATATACAAGTGTAAATAACTCACTTGGAATCAACATTCGAAATAAATCAGCAAACTTCTCATTTAATTACTGCATCAAGTTCGAATAAAAACCACAAAGTGTTGGGCCACAAATATTTTAACACTTTTAGGATCGTGGCCAAAAACTAAAGATACATATAGAAAAATAAACATTTATCATTTGTTTTTTTTTTTTATAAAAAGAAACATAAAACATAAAAAAAAAATAAAATTAAAATAACAGCAAGAACTAAACAGAATAAAAACTTGGCAGAGGTTCAATGGCCAATTGTGGTCGTCGTCAAGGGGATAGGTGGAGAAGGGAGGGGGTAACGAAGACAACGTGAACGTAAAACGTAAACGTTTGCTTGCCACAAAGACCGCGAATCCAAATTTAAAATTCCACAAATGTCATTTCTGTTTTTATTGAAGAGGAAGAAGAGTTGGGAAGCGAAAACGTTGCAGTGTGTGAGAGAGCGAGAGAGAGGGAGAGAGTCAGAGTGAGAGAGAGTGAGATTGAGAGAGAGAGACAGAGACAGAGGGAGTGAGAGGCAGTCAAACCTTGTGGGCCAGAGTACAACTTGCAACATGTTGCATAAATTAGCCAAAAGACTTGAGCATAGAGGCAAACAACTACAGTTGTCGTCACTATCCCTTTCAGCCGTGGCAGTGGCAGCATAAAACCGGAAAATTGCAACACTAAAAATAGGCACGGCTGCACATGTTTGTAGCAGCAGCCGCAGCCGATGTATCTGACGGATGGCGGCACTTGCAGCTCGAACAGCCTGAAACCCCATGCTGAATGTGTGTGTTTGTTGTGCACTTGTGTGTGCCTTGTGCCTTATGCCAACTGCGTACTTTCTTTGCCCAATCAGCATTCGTCTCAATTTTCACCCAAACACAGCGCACAGCACACACATCGTCATCGCTGCTTCCTCTTGTCTACGTAGCGGTTTCTTTATCAGCCTGTTATTTTGCGGCGTAATCGCCAAAAAAAAAAAAAAAATCTAAAAAAAAAAACAAAATGAAAAACAAGTTAAACAGAAAAAATGGGACCACAAAACGACAGACAGAACGACGCAGTGACCGACTACTTCCGCGAACAAATAGCAAAACACACACACACACATACACCAACAATTATAAACAAAACCAATAACTTCTCGCACTCAAAACTCACACTCAGTAGCACACTCATGCGATTCACATCATCAAAACTACGAGTTTATTGGGGTTTCGCTGGAAATTAAGTTTCAGATGTCGCCAGTGCAGCACATTCTTTTTGACAATTTTTGTTATTTTTTTTTTTTTGGTTTTTGTTTTTGCTGTTTTAAATGCGCAGACAGCGAGGTGTTAAACTACAATAATAACAACAATAACAAGAACAAGAACAATAATCGTATGGGGCATATAAGCTAAAACAATCACGTGCATGACGCACAGCATTTCATGCGAATGCGAATGCGATTCAGTTCCAAGGAAAATGATAGGCATACTTCTATGAAAAACTCGCATATAATAGATAATTAATTAACCATAGACACATACAATGTAATTACCTTAAAATAGTTGATTTAAATCTACCTTGACCTGCCTAGAAGGGCAAATATTGAATTGATGGACGACGACAGGCACGAGTATCTAACCCAGGAATTGTATACATATCTAATCTATTCACATTTTATCATATTCATCAATTAGCTCAATTTTAATAATAAGTAATTAAAATTAAAAATTTCCCACTCCACTAACAATTCAATTTAAATATTTTTAAAACAACAGCCACTTATATTCACAATTAAATTGATAAGCTCGCACAAGCCTGAACTCTTAACTAACTAATAATAATTCAGGAATTTGAATTAAACATTTACATGCCATATAAATTAAATTTTATTTCAATTTAGTTGAATCCTAAACATGCTTAAATTTATAACAAATGAGAATCTGCTACAGAATCACCCCAGTTTGATAAGATTGCTTGGTAAAATTAAAGTATTGTACGTTCGGCAATATATAAGCTACACAATCCTTC
The DNA here is from genome assembly GCA_035043505.1 of Drosophila setosimentum. Lineage (NCBI taxonomy): Eukaryota > Metazoa > Arthropoda > Insecta > Diptera > Drosophilidae > Drosophila > Drosophila setosimentum. The sequence goes on along the minus strand of JAWNMY010000076.1, from coordinate 4,066,548 downwards.
CACATTATAAAATAAATACCAAAAAAAAAAACAAATATTTTCATTAAGAAAATTATTATATTTGCAATGCGAAATTTAAATTAAATAATGTCAATGAACTTGCTTCAAATTGATAGCTTGCGAAATTTATTATATATAAAATTACACATATACATATATGTGTCCATTAGTACTTATCTGTCAATGGAAAAGATAGTATACAAACATTTAATAAGAAATCTTTTAACTGATTAAAAACATGAAAAGCCCACAATAAATCATCAAAACCACAACGTGGCTTAAATACAATACAACAAAACGACAATTTTCGTAGAAAAACATTCAGTGACTATGAATGGGAATTGATCGTATATAAATAATATATATATATTAACTTTTTTAGATCACGTACCCCTCTATATGTGTTAGATACTGCTCTTCTAGTATTTACGTATGAATCGATGTAAACAAAATGCAAAAAAAAAACGTTTTGCCACTTAATAGCGAGGATAAAAGCGCATTAATTGCAACTTTGAGTGAATGGACGTGGTCCAAGCAGGCAGTCAATAAATGAAGGTGGCGCTATGGTTGTAAACGGGTGGCGAAGGGGGCGTTGTGTTGGCAAACAAACGAACATGTGTAATATTTCATGTATTTATTAAGTAACATGCACAAGCACAACAAAGTGGAAAACGACAATGCAAACAATGCAACAGAAGCCGCAGCAGCAGACGACAACAACAACGATGACGATGAAAATTGCCAGGGGAATAACGATGAGAATGACGTTGAGAATGGCCACTGACCGACCCACAAACAAACTGAACTGGAATAATATGCAAAAATTAATGCAAAATGAAATGAAAAAGAAAGAAAACGAAAGAAAAGAGAAGAAAAGAAAAGTTAAAGACGATTATGCACGCCGAATATCACATTCCCTAACTAAACAGCGTACTTGTCTAAACTTTTATCATTTATGGTTGATATACACATGATTTAGTATAACCATGTTAATAATTTTAAAAATTATTTAAATCAAATTGGTTTACAATTTTAGCAGCATTATAAAGCTTATACCTGTTGAGTTTAACCAAATATGTTGTGGATCATATAAAAACTTCACCCTCGATAATTGATATGATATCTATATATAAGTGTGATTTATTGATAAATGTCTAAATATACCCATAATAGCTTTAAAAAGTGTATAATCTACGCTATCTCGAGCATGTTTTCAATCATGCTATTAACGTATTTCATTTTAGGCTTTTGGAATGCATAAAATAAAAGACATTAACCGATTTACACAAAAGTTATCGTAGCCATCACGAGTTTATCCAATCTAGTCAAACTAATTATATAATTAGCTGTTAACATCGAATTTTAATAACTTGAAATCAACTCCACTCAGATCTGAAATGCATCAGGCAGAAAAACGCATTTCAAATTACAACTAAGCAACCTCCTGATGTTGTTAACAATTAATCATACACTAATTGGATGCTACGGTAGCTATATTTATATGATAACTTTCATTGTTAACCTAATTATTGTTATTATAGTAACGAACAATTTATAAGTCTCAACATTTTAGCGCTAACTAAATATATAAATGTAAAGTGTAGTCAAAACTTTCTTCAATGCATAGCACATTGCGTGACAATATCATAACACACTCTGCGAGCGTGTCAAAAAAAAAAACAAAACAACAAAAACGAATAAACCAAACAAAGCAATAAAAAAGAAAAAAGAAAAAAACAACAATACTTGGTAGCTGACTCTTTGCTTGTCATCACTCACGCTCTTTTGGCCATGAACTTGACCATTTTTTTCTTTGTTGTGATGCAACAAAAAAAAACAAAAATAAAACTACAAATATTGCTAAATGATGGGAAACAGCATGTTTGCAACAAGTTAGTAAAAAAAAAAGAAACCGGTTTGCATTATGTAATAGCTGAAATGGAAGTCAAAGGACTGCGAGTGAACTCACCTTCCAGCCAGCGCTGCTATTCGAGTCGCCCTTATCCTTAAAGTATGCCACATTCTGGACCATCCACTCGTAGATTTGACTCAGAGTTAAGCGTTTATCGGTTGCTGAGCCGATGGCGTGCGTTATGAGATCGGCATAGGATAGATTTCCCCATGCATTTCGACGCGATGAGTTCTTTTTGGCCGCATTCGCATTCTGCATGGCCTGCTGCGGATCTGTGAGTATATAATTACATATATATATATATGTTAAAGTATACTACATCTGTTGGTTTTATGAGATGTGCATAAGTGACTAACCTGCCAGCTGCTGATTGCTCGCTTTGGTGCTGTCCAACTCATCGACTGGCTCCACAAAGTTTTCGGGCCGGGGACAGGGCCACGTGTTTGAGCGTGCACGTGTTTGTGGCTCGAAACCACCATCTGTTGGCAGCTCACCCACCAGCTGATCCATGTGCAGCCCATTATCGGAGCGGGGCAGGTTGGACCATTCCTGTACAAAGCCGTCCATGTTGGCAAACAGTTCGTTCTGGAGTTGCAGCTTTTTAGCTTTCGTCAGCTCACTCCAAAACTCAAAGCTACAATGGAGTGAGAGAGAGACAGAAAAAGAAAGAGAGGGCGAAAGAGAGATTGATTTTATTGTGCAAATGGATCGCATTTTTATTGTTCTTTTTTTTATAATATTTAAATATTTCATTTGTAAGTGAGTTCTAATTAGAAATATACAAAATCCCCGATTCGTGACAATAATCAGCACAGCAAATCCAAAACACAAAACAAGACCGATTAGCTCTTTAAACCTGGATGTGAAATCATCAAAATGATGATTGAAAACAAGTTGTATTCAATTAAAAAGATAGACCATATAATATATATATATATATATATAAATATGCTTATCGTTGCAGAAAATTTTTTAAGATCATAAAAATACTACATTATTTTTTTTTTGTTTAATAAAAACAAATTTTTCAATGTAAAATGTAATCAAGCCATAAAATTGTTGTTAAAAACTTCTTTGTAGAACCCAACATTTTTGTATTTAGTTTGTATCATAAGAAATAGTCGATTGTAGAAACAAACACTTTTGTATTTATTATGAATATGCGAAGTAAGCTCCATCTTTAGAAATTTTGGTGTTTTTTCTTAGTGTACTCTTAACTCTATTGAGATCCAATTGATTACCGTCTACTAACTGAAGCATTTAGCAGTCGACCTCTACACAGTGTTTCAATTGATCTCACGTTCGCAGTTAATGCCAATTGCTTTAATTTAATTTGTAATTTGGTTAAATCATTTTGCCATGTCATTTTCTTATAACACGTCGAATATTCTCAATTGCGAACACGAATAGTTTCCACAGCTAATGGGCTAAAGCGAACTCTCTATAGATTTGTGGTGTGATTATAGTACCTAATAATAAGTGATTGGCATATCATGAAGAAGCAGTTAAAGACGATTTATTAACTGATTGAATATGTTTGAAGCGCACGAAAATTTACGAGTTCATTTTGTGATCAGAAAATCGGATTTTAGTTTACAAGATATATATGCTTAATGTCTGCTTAATGAAATTAGATATGATATTAGACATCTAAATCATATACAGTTTTATTGATTATTTTGTATAAATATATGTGTATATATATATATATATATTTTATTTTTTTTTTACTATTTTGAGAATCTGAGAACATCAGATTAGTTTGGAGCGAATTGAAACAAACAGTGAGAAGAGAGACGAAAGCGAAAAGAGGGTGTGTTAAGAAGAGATACTATACTATATACTTAAGCAACTGTGTGTGACTTAGTATTTTTCAGTGTGTGTATGTGTGTGAGTGTGTGAGTGTTTGCGTGAGTGTGTGTGTGTGTGTGTGTTTGAGCACTTGCTTCTATCAGCAAACGCGTCGAGGACGGCAATGGACTGACGATAATGGTGCTATGGGTTATGATCTTGTTGTACTACTGTGCATTACTCAATTGAAATCCATCAAAAAGTGAGCGACTGAATAGAGTATGTTGCTATTGTGACTAAATATAGCATAAGCAACTAGAAATTTAAGGGAAACGCGAAAGCAATTGAGATAGCATTAATAAGTTAATCAAAATAAAGGCAGGGCCAAACTAGCTAGCAAACATTGTCTATATAAATGTTAATATATATAATATATATAGATATTCATTTATATAGTGTGCGTGTGTGTGTGTGTCTGTGTGTTATTATCAAAAGTCTATTGACACTGGCCGCGCTGTCTGCAATGGGAGACTGATAAGAAGCCATTGGAGAGATTGACTGCAGCTTGAAACGAACTTTGCACGAATTTCAACTGTTGGTGGCGCTCTTTTCTGTTTCTTGTTTGACTTTTGTCAGCCCAAAATTTTGTGTGCGCTCCCTTTTTGCTGAAAAGGTTCTATTATATATATATGTATATATGTATATATATATATATATATATGTATATATATATATATATATATGTATATATGTATGTATGTAGCTATGTATCTTATCAGACGAGCATTTTGCATTTTTAAATTACTTTCAATTCATTGAGGCATGAACTCAATTTCAGTTGGGACTCTCTCTTAAATGATAACACAGCCGCCCACTGCGAAAAGAGAGCGGCAATAGAGCGCAAATAAAATTAATCATTCACTCTCTCTCTCTCTCTCTGCCTATTTCTCTCTAGCTCTTTCTCTCTTGAGAGTTTTGTACACAAATACAACACACCTCTCTCTCTCTCTCACACACACACACATATTGAAAACTATATGTACTATAAAATTTTAATGAAAGAGGCGCAAAAAACAACGGCCGATGATCGCCGCAAAGTCTTTTTGTTGGGTTTGTTTTCATTTCTTTTTTTTATAATCAACATTTCTTTGCCGCTTTTTTTGAAAAAAAAAAAATACAAAACAAAATAAATAAATAAAATACAGGGGCGGACTAGGTCTAAAAGTGTGAGTCTATGTCTGTGTTTGCGTGTGTGAGTGTGTGACTGTGTGTGCATGTAGATAGGTAGGTAGGAGGCAGAAATGGCGATGGCGCTGGCGACGGAGAAATACCTTGATACAGCCAGCCGCACAGAACACGGAAGTGTATCGAAACAACAATAGTTGCTATTGTTACGTACATACATATGTCTATATGTGTTTGCCTTAGTGTCTGTGTGTGTGTGTGAGTATCTTAGAAATACCTGTGCAGATAATTCGCACACAAGTTAGTTCATTCCAAGAATTTAAATACCTTTATAAGCATTTCTAAACCGTACAACACAGAATTCTCGCTGAGCCAAAGTTTGGCATATGCGAAAATTCAGGTATATGAAGAAATTCTAAATTACCTACTATTTCTTCTTCAAGTTCAAGTTCAATTCATATATGTGCTTAAAATAAATGTGGCATGGCTAAGCAATAATAAAAACTTCTATACTTAAATTCAAGCTGATTTAGTGTTTTTTCTTATCTAGAATCGAATACAAAATGCTTAAGATTTTGAATATGTACTTAGAATTGGTGTTAAATGTTATAGCTTTAAAATTAATATTTCTAATTGTTGAATTCAAGTAAATATCTTAGTGTTTCGCTATTAACAAAAAAAACCTACTTTAACTAAAAATTTCAGTGTCGGTTCTCGGATTTTTGACACCATTAGCGTTTTGAAAATAATTGTACTAATTTTTTCTCAGTGTAAACATGTATTTAGATAATGTCACGCTTTACGTTTTGTCGTCACATTCACATCACGGCATATAATATTTGTAGCGTGTTTACTTTGTTTCTGTATAATTTAGGAATGTGTATGGATATTATACAATAAACAACTGCAATAAACCTCAAACTGACCTTAGACACTGCCACCAACATTCTCACAAGACAATTCAGACCAAAAAATACATCAAAATAAAAGAAAAAGCACTGCAATAAATATTGTGTTTCTGTGTCAACATTTTTATTTTCTCGTTGATAGCTGCAAATCTATTCTTAGATACAACTGCAAGCATTGCATTTGAAAAATAATACAGAATATGAATACATTTACACATTTACAAATGTATCTAGTATATATTATCTACAAAATTTAGGCAGTGCAAAAATTGCGTCGCACATGCGAAAATTCAACGGCTACTTGTTGCCGCCCAAAACAAAAAAAAATACAAAACAAGAATGGCACTGAATAAACGTCATTACTACATATATATAAATATATATGTATATATTATAATTCAAACTGCGACATATAACAGGGCAAATTATTCTATTGAGCTGCGGTATTAAATTCACACAACTTAATCTGGCTCTCCTCTTGCTTTTTTTTTAATAATCTGCGTCATATACATATTTTAATTTGTAATTCCAAATCAATATTATCATATTCGATCGGAATCAAGGCTTATTAATTCTTTATATAAAAGATTATAAATAATAATAAAGAGGATGATATTTATTTACAATTGGCGACACATACACAAATTTAACAACGCACACAAATCAGACCATAACAGAAACTTACCCAACAAAAAAAATCTAGACCTACGCACGATGAAAGTGAAATAAATAGAATGAGCAAGCAATACATACATACATACGTATATATATTTATATAAATATATATATACATATAAACGTTTCTGACTCATTTTCACCTAGTAATGATTATATATAATATCATTACTAGGTGAAAATGAGTCAGAAACGTTTCTCAAAAAAAAATGTGGGCGAGAAATTAGCATTAGAAATTTCTAAATTAAACAAAGAAGTTCAAAAATACTAACAAAATATGCGTTACACAATTCTCCATATGGATTTCGAATGATCAAATGCCCCAAATGTGCAAAAAACAAAATCAACAAAAAATCTCAAATAGTGAAATTTTGGCAATTTTCAATTTTCAATGTCACGAACAGAAAGGAAAAGTTTGTTTAGTTTGACAGCAACTCATTAGCAAAATGTGTCAGGTTTAACCAAATCTATATCTGGCTGCGAATATATGTATATATATATATATATATATATATATATATATATATATATGTATAACTCATATCTCTAAAAGTGCCAGCTATAAAGAGAGGTAAATCTTTTAAGAAAATATAATAATAATAATAAAGAAAAAAAAAGTTGGCGAACGAGCAAGAAAATAAAAGCAATAAACAAAATACACAACGTAATAAAAACAAAAATAAGAAGAAATACAAAAGAGAAAGACGGAGAGAGAGAGAGAGAGAGAGAGGGACGGAGAGAGTGTGAGTACAGCAGCTAAACAAAAATAACCAAAACTTGTTACGTAATTTCTCTAACATTCTTATAAGAATATTAAATCGCAGAGAGAATGCGCCATGTGCATAAATAAAATATATATACATATTTGGATATAAACATTTAAGGAGCTTGACTAAATCAGGTGATAAGGCAAGATTGGTGGATAAAAGTATGAAATATATTTATGCAAATCATATATATATAGTACATGCATTATATGTACGTATATAAAGCTATGCGTGCGGAAAGAAACATTTATCTGGTTCTTATCATATATGACCAAGTAGATCGCTGCTAACTCTAAAAAAGAAATGAAAAAAGACCAGCATATGCTCAGAGCCGCCCATGTGATTATTACGATACTCTGTATTCATTTAAAATACGTATTAGGTGTATAATGTTGTTGTATAGGTAAATATCTGCAAGCCCATTAAATATTTCAATGCCGAATCGGATGGTTTCACTTTGATTTATATTTAGTTTAAGTTCGCTAGCAGCATAAAATAATACTAAATCAGCTTAGATAAAATTTTTGCATTATTAAATTAGCAGTTTCTATACTTATTTAAAATGTTTCCAATGATTATTATAAACTTGCTTAAAGAAATCATTTTTCGATTTTAATTTATTCATATCAGAATATAATATGATAAAACGAAATCTTAGATTAGATAAAGATCGATATGTGCTTATTAAAATTCCAAAATGTTTCGAATGAGTATTTTTAACTTGAATTAATAATTTTTTGCAAATGTTAAATCCATAATGATTTTTACATATTCCACACTATGCAATATTTCTTGAAATTTTAAGTTCCAATTTGTATTTTGAAACCGTTTGCACATAAATTTGGGATAGGGTTGAGAGCACAGGGTATCTCCTCGTTGTGCCAGCTTCAACTCTAAAGCACTCTTACTTGTTATGCATGAGAAGCAGTCAACCCCTTCGCACATGGCCAGGTTCAGTTACGTGGAAGTAAGAGATCAGGTCCAAATACCATACAATATCTACACACATAGAAACATACATACATATAGAATATACACACGCACAAACACACACAAAGTTGTACACACCACATGCCTGGCATAACTCGTCAAACAGGATTATTAAGCAAAGTATGTCAGCGCTGGTTGGCTTCGCTTTAAAGACGCTAAACTCAACTCAACTCCAATACAGACACGACTCGAGAGTCGGCCCTCTGAGATGTAAAATAAATAACTGACAGCTGGTCGGTCCGTCGTTCCGTCCGTCTGTTGGCCGGGCGATCAGACACCATTCAACTTGGTCTGATGATTGCCTGGTCAGTCAATCTGCTCAGTTTGGTGGTGGTCTACTTTGGCCGCCAAAGCGACAACTCTCAGCTGGGAACAGCTTCCTCATACCAATATTTAAATAATTGAGCCCAAAAAAAAAACTAAAAAAAAGAAAGAAAAAAAAGAATTGCATGAATTGGTATCGACCTTTTGGTCCACCATTCATATGATATTGACCCGCTGATTAGCATTCCCCCTTCGTGTGGCGAGAGTGAAACTTACGCTGCATTTTAAACAACTTTCCCTGGGAGCATATTCATGTCATAAAGGAGTGGAATTATATACGCAAAATACATTTCTTAAGTGCTGGCTTGTAACTTCTAGAAAATCTAGAAATCAAAATCCAATTAGGAAACGGGATCAGCAGTTAAATGAACAAATTTTCTAAGGCCCACAATGACGCAGATACTTTAAAAAAAAAGAGCTTATCTAATATAGAGTATTCAGCGTATTACACAGTTGGGTCCGACTGGAAAATTCGGATCCAAATCTTTATCTTACTTTTTAACATATCAAAATCGAAATCGGAACCTAAATTAATTAATTGTTTGACTAAATTTATTAAGTATGATAATTGTAATTTATATAGATCGCATTGTTGTATTCACACGACTTTTTGAAAAATGTCATTAAACTTGAAACTAATGCAAACTCTTCGTCGGATTTACGGCACTTTGTGAATTAGAATTAATCGCGAACTTTAATTTCCTTAATAATCTATCGACCAGTTGCACTCGCAACAATGGCACACTTGATGCACTCGAAATGTTGACACTTTATCACACTCACTTTGTGCCCTGTACTTATCGCAAAAACGCAACTGAGATAACAAACACACACACATATGGCGATCATTTTGTCAGACACTGTTGCCATGTGGCTTTCTACTTGGCTAGTAGCTCGACCAGTTGCCTTTACACAAATGTTTATACATGTACATACATACATATGTATAAACACTTTTATTTATGTACATATATATATTTATCACTGCGGAAATTCACTGTACTAAAACCTCGCACAATAAATGTTAACTAGTGGCTTTTGGCGGCGATGGCTTAAAATTTGTCATTTTGCAGGGAATATTTCATATAGCCTTTAATAATTTGTATAAATTTGATATAAATTGCTTTAAATTCACTTATTTAAAGAGTAATTTATGAGAATAAGGAAAGGTTCAAGGCATCAATATGATAAAGTTACAAATTTCTATTTGAAAAAAATCGTTACATGTAATTTTGCTATTTTGGACGGATAAACAGCCTAAAAGAAAAAAAATGCATATATAAACTTGTAATACTATGCGGGAATCACGTTTAATTTTAGTGTTATTAAATAACAAATAAATATAAGTCAAATGTTAAGTAAGCATAATTATAATAATTTTATAATTAAGAGTTTATGATTTATCACACACCAGATTTAAACGATTAATTATTGCTGTAGAATGCCTATTAAGTAAATGCACATGTATTTACATATGATTATTTTTTATATTTATTTATTTTCATTATCCCATGGTTTGTCGTTAGTTGGTGGTGTAAATTAATCATCTTGACCCTGCACTCTCCCCCTCGCCATCCCCCTCTGCTCTGCTCTGGCTCCTCCCGTTTATCGCTGTGTAACGCTCTCTCTCTCTCATTGCAACAATGTGGCAGAAAGTGCCGCTCTCTCTCTTTCCCACATGGAATGCAAAAGAAATCGCCAAAAGAGGCAGCAGCAAAACTGAGCGGGTTTTTTCTTTTCATTAATTTAATAATTTCATTTAAATTTAGATAAATAGCTAACACAAATAAATTCAATAGAAAATCATCAGCCACTTAAATAGAGCATCTAGATACTGATCATGGCGATCTTTACTTGTTAATAATTTATTATTATTAACTCAATTAACGGGGAAGTGCATTCAAATTTAAATGCTTATTGCAATTGCAATTCGACATCTATTTCGCACTTGTGCTGGCGGTTTACACGTGCCGTGAGGAAGGTCAAAGAGAGAAACACGCGCCTCACGTTCAGAGAGGAAGACCGTTTGACAGAAAGAGTGAAAGAGAATGATAGAGAGAGAGAGAGAGAGAGGCGATTGTAAATGAAATTTACTAAAGCAATGCAATGATTCTTTCAGAGCTAATCGTTTTTGATTGATCGATCGATCAATGAATGATGCATGGAAAAGCAATTTTTAGTAGAAAAGTTGTAAATTGAAGTATAGTTGTATTTAATTTCTTTAAACAAACACCAAGATAAATTTAATATATGCATATTCTCTTTTTAATTCACACTTCGAATTTAAGTTAAGCTACAATTATTTGATTTTGTTGTAGTCTCATTTACTCAAATCGAATACTCTTCACTTTTGACAGTAGTAATTAACACCAGCTATTGATCAACCATATAAATAAAAAATAAACAAACACACGCGCGCACACACACACACACTTACACACACACAGAAAATACGCACAGCACTTATCACGAACACAGATCAGATCACTACAAAATCGACCCATTTTATTTAATCTCTTGTGCTAAATCTATCTTCAATGTCAATTTTGTTTTGAAAAATATAGAAAATTACTGGCAAATAAACAATGTGTAAACGGAAAAATAAATTGCAAATGCTAATGCAAAAATTTAATAAATAAAGATAAAAGATGATATTTATAGTAATATTGCTATTTTAATATTGCCTTATATACAGCCAATAAATATAAATAACAAAGGCAAATTAATAATAAAATATGTTTGTATGAACAAAAAACTTTAACAAAAAAAGGCCTTAAATACAGACAATAAATACAAATAGCAAAAACAAAATGTCAATTATATGACGAAATAAACAAATAAATATAAAATATGTTTATGAATAAATAAATTCCATTGTGCCCAAAACGCCTACATTTACATTCTTTACATTTCGCGATTCCATTGAGTATCATTATTGTCGTTAAAGTATAAGTTGAAAAATTATCCCTTATGTGAAAAAAAAAATAATTTGTGTTATTTATTAATAAAACCATAATTGTGTTTTAAAATCACATACTTCTCTGGAAATATCTGCTGTATTCCTAACATCGAATGTGAAAAGTATAGAATCTTTACATTGTCTACAATTTTGTAAATATCTAACTCGATAATATAAGAAATGTTTATATGGTGGAATTTTCATAACTGCATCTCCACATGCCTATACTCAGAAGAAAATAAATCGGCCTATAAATGTAAAAGAAAACCATTTCTAAAAAGTATAAATGCAAAACCTAATTTATACATTTACTTTGTGAATAAATTGGTAACCAATTGGCGCCAAAACTCCGGTGATGTATTAAAATGTAAGGCGATCTTTTCTGAGACTATCACTCGAATAACTCCCAAAACAATATTAAAATCGGACACATCAAATTTTTCATCAATAAAAAAAGCAATCTTGAATATTTAACTTGTTCTTCAACCGTGAAATACTTAAAGGTCTCTGTGTCAGCTGATATTACGAGTCAGAGCAATTCTTGCATCCATCATAGCTGAAAAAAAGGGTAGTTGGAGAGAAGAAGAGCGGCGACAATCGACAAAACGACAAACGACAAAACGAGTGCGGGCAAAACGACGACACGCGCTATGCTCAATGCCTGTCTGCTATCAGCAAAAGCGCGTGGCTATTTTTAGACGTATTATCAGCAGTGCTCTAATTAAGATCTCTGCACTGAGCTTTCAAACAAAACAAAACAAAAAAAAAACTACCAAAAAAAAAAAACACTAATCAAAATCAAAGCCATGTCTGCTGCAGTCAAACAAACACACTCATTCGAAAGAAGCGAATAAAGAGAAAGAATTTAAAAGAGAGTTTTACACACTAGTAACTGTTCTATTCCGCTTGCTACGCTAATTGGTCAAAAGTTAAAAAGTGCTATTGATATATCTATTAGAACATACTCTTATTGGTTTTCTAGTTATTTACCTGTTCAAGTCCAGTAGGAAATTTAGATGCTTAGCTGCTTTTTGTTGTATTTGTTGTTGTTATTGTTGTTATTTATATTTATAATATGTATATTGTGCACTTTATTTATTAACACTTTCAAAGAGTCGCTCTTTATAGTGCATTTAAATAGTTTTTTTTTAAAAATTTTTGTTGTTTTCTTTTGAGCAAAACTTGTGCCGGTTTTGTGCATTAATTAAATTAATTAATGATTCTTTAGCTTAGCGTTTTTAAGGCTAACTGGCATAATTTCTTGCTCACACACACTCACAGATAGAGCACACGCACACGTAGATCGATTCTGCATACAGACACGCATTAGTATGTAAATATATATGTATATATGAATATATGCTATATATATATATATATATAATATAAATTATATATGTATATAGCACTATTTTGACACTGTTTTTGTTGTTGTTTTTAGTGGGCGGCTTTTTGTGTTGCTTGAGCTAAAAACATTCAAATTAAACTGTATTTACGTTTGGAATAATAACAACAACAAAAACAACAAGAGCAAATATAAAAAGCTTTTTAAAGAGTACTCTTTTTGCTAAGAGAGAGAGCAAGCGAGAGATCGCGTCACGTCACCAATTCATGCCAATTGGACGCATACAGAAATTAATTGGAATTCGTATAAGAATTCAATGAAAGCGTGCGCACACTGACACACACTAAACGATCTATACACACATATAAATATATATATATATATATTATATATATATATAAGTATGGATGTGTGTGTTTAAAGTTCAAATGGAAAAATTTATATGCATATGTTTGTATGTATGTATGTGTATATAAAGGCACGTTTACTGTTTATTTTTTGTATTCTTCTATTCTTCGCTTTACTCAAATTTAAATTTGAGCAGCTATTTTGATTTTGCGCTAGTGTGTGTGTGTTGGTATGTATATACCGGCAGTAAAAAAAAATAAAAACCTATAAGAAAAGATCTTTGCAGAATTTTTTTTTTACGGTATTTTGCTTTTAATTCTTTACTACGCACATTCTTCAAACGTTAAATTTACTATGCTCTTGTCGTTTTTCTGCGTGTATGTGTGTGTGTTTGTGTTTTTGTGTATTTTCTTTTATGCTGTGTTCACTTTTTTTTTTGTTTCGTTCACATGTAAATGTTTTGATTTGGAATTTTACGAGACTTTGCTGCTCCTGCTAATTCGTGCGTCGTGCTCACACTCGATATATCGTTCACAGTTTAAATATATATATATACATAAATATGTATGCGAATTTGGGGGGAAACAGAACACGTGATCAAAACGGATCACAGTATGTCTACTTCGATTTACTTTTTGCTTGCTTTTTTTTTTTGTTTGTTGTTGGTGACGTTGTTGTTGGGGTTAAGTATCGCGCTTAACGCTGAACGACCTCGTGGCTTTTAACCGCAAACGCAACGGACTCTCTACTCGTTAACTGCTTTCTAGTTGGATGCGAACTAACAACTGATTGGTATACGAAAAAACGCCACAAGCCGAAGCGAAGCAGCGCGCAAAGCGACAACGACGAAGCGATACGAACGAAGCGACTCGAACCAACCAACGAACGAACGAGCAAGCGAACAGCTTGGTCAGCCAGCCGGGCTCGTCTCTTACTCTATGTGGTGTGGGCCGAGAGAGCTTTACGCTCAAGAGTATCGCTTATTTCTGGATGTGTGTGTGTGAGTGTTTTGAAATCCACACATTTGTGTTCCACAGAATTGCACGTTTTCTTATATTTTGGCGCTCACATTTTTTTAACAGCACACTCACACACACACACTTAAAGCAATTGAGTAATAAATAAGCACATAGTTTGCGTATGTGTGTGTGATTTGTATTTTAATATATATGTGTTTATGTGAATTTAGTAGAATTTCTTAAAAATTTGCCAATTTGCTAGTTTCTTGCTTTCGCGAAGAGTTAAAACCAGTTTTTCACATTGCCAATTATACTGATAAGCGGGCCAAGAATTGTTATCATTGTGCGGGAATTTTACCAATATACGATGAGTATTAGTTCCTCCACCCCCTTGCGATTTCCAGTTATCACATAGACTGGTTCAATCCGCTTGGATTATTAAGTTGTATCTGGTGTTTTTTTTTAATGTGCCTGCCACATAAATTCATAATGAAGTCTAGACTTGAGAGACATTTCCAGACGAAGTGTGGCTTAGTGGTTTATACCCCAGACTGCAACAGCGACACATAATAATAATCTGAGTGGTGGAGGAAGAGAAATGCAAAAATTGCTCAAGATTTTTCTTTATTTATTTTTTATTATTTTCCATCGATGCTAGATGAGAATTTATGGGGCAGTGATCAATTTGTAGTTCCAGCCATGCACCTGTTCTCTCTCTTTCTTACTTCTACTCTTTTCCTCTCCCTCTCCCTCTGTCTCTCTCTCTCTCTCTCTCTCGCTCTCTTCTACTCGGACTCTTTCCAGACTGCATTTTGCATTTTAATCGCATCCTAGTTGGGCTCAACTTTGATCAAGCTTTTAAGCTCAAAAGAAATTTTCAGAAGTATAATTTTTGAGGTTTCCAGCGTGAAACGAATTTCAACTGAATTTACTTAAAGATCTTCGAAAATTAGCCAAAACAATTTAAGACTACATAGTGGAATATACGTTTAATTTAATTTATATGCATAGTTGATTATTATCGAAAGATCACGGAGTTTTTTTTATTATGTTTAAATATTAAATGTTCATCAACTGCAATTTCCAGCCGACATGCAGATTCGTGTCAAAAGTTCACTCAGCACGCAGCTGTGACGTCACAAAACAGAAAAATACACACACACATGTATGGCTCAGACATCACAAGTGCGCCCACACACATTAAGTTCCACAGCGCATGCGTCGCCGTCGCGCAATTGACAAGCTTAAAAGCTTTGCTCCAATCGGAATAAGATGGGTGTAATGATATCAGAAGTCGCGACTGGCCTTCAAAAAATTATAATTTTTGTTTAATGTTCTGTGGCTGGTAATTGACTGGGTGAGGGAGGGAGGGGAGAGGAGTTGGGAAACGAAAGCTAACTCGACTGTTCTGTGTGTGCGCGTGTGTGTGTGTTGAATGTTTGATCTGTGTTTGTATTTGTGTGTGTGTTTGTACAAATCGAATTTGAATTTAGGTACTAACAATATGTGGTTGGCTTCCAAACTGGAATATAGATTGGTTGATTTGTGTGTGCGTTTATGTGTATGACTGTGTGTGTGTGTAGAATGCTAGATGAGTAGCAAAAAATTTCATTGGCATATAGCATTTATTACTGTTATTTATGAAAGCTATCGCAGCACTTGAAATTAAATTCAAGTTTATGAATGATTTAAAAACAAAAGAACAAAAATATTTTACATCCAGTATATGTATTTATTTTTTATTCATCAAAAAAAATTATTAGAGATTTTAAACAGAACATACATATTTTGTAAATATTTTCCATTTTATATTTTTTACAAAATGTATTAATGATTTTCAAAAAAATAAAAATAATTTTCAAATATTTTGAATTTTATGTAAAAAAAACTATATTAATGATTTTATAAAAGAACCAACACATTTGACAACAAAGATATATTACATTATATTATATCATATATTATTTTTTATAAAAAATATATTGATGATTATTAAAAATAACTTAAACATTTTATATTTTAAATTTTATTAATAATACAAAACTTCAATATTAAAGTTAAACTGGGAAATAATTTTGAGCTTGATTAAAATTTAAAATGATATCGTAATTGATTTGAGTAAGAGTCATCTATTTTCTTAACCATCTGCTAATTTGCCACTCAGAAGCGCTGCATTAATTGCGTAATGCATTATTATTGACTGAGATTAATGCGATTATTGCAGTGTGATTGCTTAAGTGACGTAATTGATGCACAGACTGCAAAAGACACGACTCACTACTCGCCACTCAAGAATTGACGCAATTGAAAGCAAGAGCTTTCAAGCCACCCCGCCCAACAGCAACCTATCCATGCGATCGTCAACAGCCTCCGCCCATCATCATCATCAAGGCGTCAATGAAAGTGCGACTTAGTTTCATGTTGTTGCTTGGAATCTAGTTATTCTCACACAGAGAGCACGTTCGCCGATGACGTCGCTTAATATGCAAATGTCGCGTAGTCACACACACACATACGAATACATGCATGCATATATCAGTTGTAATTGTGTGAGTGCGTATGTAAATTTGATGAAGCACTTCCTGATGCCGTACGCTAGAAGACACAAGATATAAATTCACAGATAAAAGAGAGCGAGAGAGAAGAGAAAGAGAGAGAATGTGTTATCGCTCTTCTTCACAACATGGCATCCACAAGCTTAGGTTTTAGCATCCACAGAGCTGGCGTGTCGCCAACACAAAAAACAAATCTAAAAACCACGTGGTCTTCAAGTTCACATTTTTTAGCGAAGACTATGCGAAAATAGATAAAGACGTAGAGCGCAATAAAAATATAGGCGAAGACACACACACACACGCACACACATATGTTTGCCATGTGTAGTGAAGAAAACCACATGCTAAGCGAAAATATTTGGGGAGGCTGAGATAGATAGAGAGAGAGACAGAGAGAGAGAGAGAGAGAGAGAGAGAGAGAGAGAGAGAGAGAGAGAAGAGAGAGTGCAGCAAACAGGTTAGAAAAACAAAAACAAAAGCTAAAGAAAGCGGAAATAAGAAACATACAAAGCATGCGAGGGTTTTTATGTAAACAAAATCGGGAGTTCAAAGAGAGCGAGAGAGAGAGAGCGGCTCGCGATCGGTGTAAACAATGGCGGGTGAAGTTAAGCACAAAAAGATGTGTGAGTGTATGTGTGTGTGAGTGTGTGTGTGTGTGTGTGTGTGTGACAAAAGCGGCGCAAAGTTAGAAAACAAAATTAAAAACCTAACCTTACCTAATGTGGTATGAAATGACACACACACACATACACACACACGCATAGTAGCGCAAAAACGTGGTTTGCGACGTCGACGTCCACAGCGCAGTCAGCGTCAATTGCGTCGTTCAAAATACTGAAAGTAAAAAAATCGCATGTTGCTGAAAGAACGAAAGCATATAGAAAAAAAGGCGAATGTTGAAGTAGAATAAAGAAGTGAGCAAAGAGTTATGCTCGACAACAATTAATTCTTTAGAATTCATTCTAATATGTTTGTATGTGTGTCTATGCGTGTTGAGTTAGAAAAGCAGTTAATACAGTAATCTACTAGGAGCTATTAAGCTCTTTGCTTATTAAAAACAACAACAACAACACACACACACATTATCATGTTCCACAAGACCACTTGTATGATTTCAACTTACGCTCCACAATGGCTCGCTCTCTTCGCTGTCTCTATCAAAACACACACATACACACACGCACCGCAACGCTCGCTCGCTCTCTCGCTCTCGCTCACACTAACGTAACTTTCTCTCGTTGCGTGTACTCTTCGCACTTCTATAAGACTTTTCGCAGCTTCTTCGCTCGTCGCTCGTACTCTCAACCCCCTGAAATGCATTTCCATTTGCCGACTCGCTCGCACCACAGCGCGCTTAAAGTAGCCGAGAGCGAGATGGGACGATTGCCTATGACAGGTATAACGGTAATACGTATACGCAACCAGCCTTTTCTTGACACACTTTTCTTCGAATTGCAATCGTTGTGAGCGGGGTGGGGAGTAGAGGGTCATTGCGGTTTGTTGGCCGTTAACTGTTGGTTAATAACGGCGTCGGGCTGCGCTTTGCCGGTGGGTGTGGCTCTTCTGGCTGTGCGTGCGTGTGTGTGTGTGTGTGTGTGTGGCAACCAGGAGTCTGCGCAGCTCGTCCTCTGCTCCAATAGGTTGCCTGCTGGCGCCAGTTATCGCCGTTTAATTGTTGCCCGCTGTTGGGCATCCCGCCGAGCCTCCTGGTTGGGCAGCCAAAACTAAAGCCCAGAAGCACCAGGCTAGGCACCGTTATTTTCTCTTTTTTTTATGACGAGCCGAAGTCCGTCGGCCTTTTTCGACTTGCCTTGTTCTGAGTTTTTTTTTTTCCTTTGCCGTCGGCTTTTTCGAGGGTTGTTTAGGCGGCATGAGTGTCCTTGGACCTATTCCCACACTCACACACATATACACACGCACAGTAACACACAGTAAGCTTTAACAGGTGAAACACACGCTTAATGCTTGTCGCTTGAGTTATGCTCCAAAAACCCCTGAAATCCGTCCATCCTGAATATGTACATTTGTATGTATGTAAATAAATGACATATCAGCAGCATATCAACACGTAATAATCATACAAATTAGAACATTATCAATAAGACACCAAACCACATACACACCACTAACACCCTTCCCCCCCCACCGTCCCCCTCTCCACCAAAACACACATCCTACACTCACCCACCGAAGACGCTGCCATATCAACAAGTGCCGCTTGGTTCCGGGTATACTCATTAGTAAATTGAGCAATGCCCATTATGTTCATGAGCATCTGATTGGGAAATGGGAATGGGAATGGGAAGTGGAAGTGGCCTTTAGTTGTTGCCTGCCTGTCTGTCTGTCCGATGGTTCGACTGTCCCGTCGCTGACCTAATTAAGTCGTTGTAAAACTCTTAATTTGAACTCATATTTCTCCATATACCCCAAAGACAAATAAATAGCAGCTAAATAAGAGGATCATACTAAATTATGTCATATAATATTATGTATGTATGTATGTTTTTTTGTGCATATGTCGGAAATTGCATAAAACATTTTTGTTGATTTCAATTTATATGGTAATTATCTGTTTGTAATCCGGTTTGTACGAATCAAGTTCATTTAAACTCGAAAAAATGGGATTTTTATTCTAACATTTGAATTTCTGAGCAAATATTTTATAAAATGCAGAAAATTTGAATATTTTAAATTGCATAATATTATTAAAATAAAAAGAGTTAAATTTAAATCAAAATATTTGGGAATTGGACAAGACTAAATATACTTTAAATTATAAACAGATATAAAAAAAATGTAATTTTTGACATATGAACAGAATACCAAAAAAAGGATAAATATTTTATAAAATTAAGAAATGTTATATTGCCAAGATTCCATAAATAACTGAGAAATGTATTCAATTTTAGTAAAAATATTTAGTAATGCCTAATGTATTAGACACAAAAATATTATTGAATTAGATTTCGAAATATGGAATAATATAAGAACTAGAAAATTATTCTCAATTTTACACACAATTCCATTTTAGTTGGAGCATATTTTGAAAGGTGATTTTTTTTGTCTTTCCTTCTGAATTTTTGCCATTCAGCTATTTATTTGAATTCGTTTCCACCCCGGCACTGTGTGATTAATAAAGTTGATTAAATGAGACATAGATAAGCACAATTGACTAGTAAATTCAAGCGTAAGAAATGCATTCAGCATCTACCCCAATTTTGCACTATCAATTAGGTTAATGCAATATTTCGTTATACAAACATATACATATACATATATAGTTATGTGTACATATATGTCTATGTACACTCAAGCACTGGAAGATGTAATCCCTCCCCCCTCAGCGATGGCAGTAATTTCAATTGAGACAACCAAGAACTTAACTAATAAGTTGAGCAATTTGGCAAACAAAGCAAATATGGTTGCAAGTGTTGTAACATTTCTAATTTATATATATATATATATATATATATATATATATCTAGATATATACATATGTATGGTATAAACCACAACCAGTAATCCGCACGTGGCTGCTGCACTTTTCATGGTTACATTGAACCTGTCGCAGTAAACGCAATCGCTGCTGCGGTCGGCGTCGCAGCTATTGGAAAATTTTTGTTTCGCTCGATATTTGCATTATCTGTGTAATATTTGCCCTGTGCATTTTTATGCACATGTCTGTGTCGATTACTAAGAATACTTTTTGTTCGAGCAAAGGAGAGAAAACGAGAGAGAGAGAGAGAGAGAGAGAGAGAGGGAGAGTAGAAGACAGATAGTGAGAGGGACAGACAGCTGTATTAAAATGGGGAAGTTTTTGGTGGGTGAGAGCTGCTTTCGTCTCGGCACATTTGTCGGCCTTGCTGATTATGTGTAGAGACTGGCACACACACACACACACACACACAAACACCTACATACAGCTGCGGACAAAATAATAGTAGTGCACACATATATTTAGCAAAGAAAATATACAAAATATAGTTTACAATATTTTTATCTGTTTACAAGCAATCAATGCTGAAGACAAGTTAACATTAAAAGATGATATGTCTATAACATTTGAACCAAAATCAAATTAAAGTATTTAAATGTAACAAAACAGAGCCGGTCAAAATAATAGTATTGTATTATTTTAGCCAAACAACACTTAATAGTGATACTATTATTTTGACCGCAACTGTAAACACATGCTACAAATGATTGTGCACCAAGTTTGTGTGTGGTTTGCCTGTCCCTTTGCATTTGGGCTTATGCACTTGTCAATTTATGACGACTGTTGCAGTCACTCCCTCTCTCTCTCTCTCTCTCTCTCTCTCTCGCTCGCACTCACTCTCTCTCTCTCTCTCTCTTTTGCTAAATGTATGCGGAAACACGCACTTGGCATCAGCAGCAGCTTCTTTGTTGTAATTATAGATATAAGTATACTCCACTACATATATATATATATATATAAATATAAATATAAATATATATATAGTAGTGCCATATCGGTGCATTTGTATAGTAAGTATACTCTTATGTGACATTTGTGCCGGTTTGTGTCTGGCGCCTGCCACTGACTGATAGCGCTCCTTTGCCCCCTTTGAAAGGAATGCGATCACAGTCTGCTTGCTGGCTAGTCTTGGGAATGTTTTATGTCAATATCGCTGCCAGAATGAAAGTGAGAAAATAAAAAACCGATAACGAGTTTTTTTTTATTATTAAAATTCTACATGTTGATCATGGAAAACTTAAACGATGATTGGAAATACCCAATTAAATTTATCGCAATTAAAAGTTGTTTACAAAATGAAGAAAATGCGATTCAATTTAATAGTTTTTCTTTCTAATATTTTAATATTTATTATATTATTATTAAATACCTCTTATAAGCTGAATATACGAATACATAAAGTACTTTAGGCTGGGTGTATTCCAGTTGACATGATATCTCTCATTTTAATTCATATATCTAAAATTATTATGTGTTGCTACAAAAGCAAAATACAATCAGCTATTTAAATTTAATATGAGTAATAACAGTAAATGATAGACTTCGTTCTACCTCTTAAAAGCTGAAAGTAGTATATTTTTAAATTTACGTAGGGTATATTTCAGTCGATCGGTGTCAACGCTTTCTTGTCTTGTTTTTGCATAATAGACCGATTATAGCTTGAGTCCTTTGAAATATGAAAATGTGGTCTCACATAATCAGTGAAAGGAAGAATATACAAATGCGTTCTATGGGCTGCTCAAGATGTGATCTAAGCAAGGCACATCCACACCGCTATCCCTTTGGTCCGGCAAGGGCAATTGCCAAGGCAACGAATAGCCACTAAAAGGCTTAGATAATCCATTAGTGCCAAAAGGCCAATTCAGGGCAAAAGGTACAACTACAACGATGAAAAAGAAAAAGGACAACCGAGTTGAGTCCTTGCTGTGCGTGCGGGTGCGTCTCTCTCTCCGTGTGTGTGTGTGTGTGTGTGTATGTGTGTATGTCTGCGTGTGTGTGTTTGTATGATGTCGATGTCGACACAGCAATTTGTACAAGTCAAATCCGTTGGCGCCAAAAGTCTACGGCGCTGGCAAAGGCAAAAGCAAAAAGCTAAAAGAAAACCAACGCAGAAGTTGAAAAGCCGCTTAAAAAAGTGCCAAAAGTGCCGAACGTGCCAAAGGTATTGCAGTTCCCCCCCACTGCCCCAGTCCACCCCTAATGCCAACCCTATGGATGATAATTTATAGTCTTCAAAACTTTGCGTATAGTAAAAGTTGTTGTTTTTGTTTTTGTTTTGGTTGTTAGCTTAAGTTTCTCGTGTTGCGCGGCGTTTGCGATTTTTAATTCTTGTGCTAAATTGTTTAAAAATGTTTTAGAAGAATTCTGCAAAATGCGTAGAACTTTTTCAGCCATGGCTTCACCCTTTTGCCTTTGCCTTCGTCTCCGTCTCCATCTCCATCTCCGTTTCCGTTTTCTCCACTCTCTCTTGCTGGCTGCCAACAATCTTTTGGCAGCAAAACTGTTACTAACAAAGTTTGCGGCATGTTGACCACTTTGTCGCCGGATAACAGCCGTAGATAGTTTTTTACACAATTTTTACTCAGCTTCCGCTTCAGTGTCGATGCAATTTGTATTAGCAAAGTTTTGCGCAAAGAATTTCGCAGTGCACAAAACGCAAAGCGGAAAAAAAAAACCGAACAAAACTATCTGAGGGCTGTAAATTTGCAAATTCTCGCCAGTGGCTGATTTATGGTCAATTAGCGCGGCGCTTAACCGAACCTGCTTCAACCCGTCGGCTTCCCCTAACTTCCAGCAAATTTACAGATACATCTAACCAGTGGTTTCACTTGAAAAAATAAGCGCTATTAATTACAATAATTGTGAACTTTTGGTGCCTAAAACAGTTCACCTTGTTAATTTATCTAATAATTTTTCGCATTTTATGCATAAATTGCAAAAAAAAATTGTATAAAGCAGAAATACAATTTTTTTTATTTCTGATCGACTTTTATTTGAGCTTATAAAATGCATCTAACAAATTTTTACTGAAACTTCGACTTATGGGTAGACATACATGTGTATATATGAATACTATTTCGACTACATAAAAAATATTAACAAAGACCCACAAAAAATGTCAATAAAAACACAAAATAAACTCAATAATAAAAATATTTAAATATTTAGAGTATTTAAAACCAAATATAGTATTTTTTTTTTTTTAGCATATATTTTATATTTGTACAATTTTAAGTTGAAAATTTTTATTTGTTGTAATTTAATTTTATTTTTTTGAGTGTACCAATACAGATAGATGCCATAATCCTTGTACCCACTCTTCACAGGGCATTCATCAAAACTCTTTCGGCACTTTGTTTGTTTTTATGCGTTTGACTTTTATGTGCGACATTTAGTACCAGCTGCATGTGGGCGGGGTGGATGAATTGTGGGCTGGGCAGCTCGTAAAACCATTTAAGTCGATGCCGATGCCGACGCCTTACGGATTTTATGCTCAGTTAACCCGATAGTAATATCGGGGAGGAGCCGTAACGAGCGGTAAGGGTATCTGACTGATCATAAAAACTACACGCGCCCTTCATAAAAACGTCAAAGTCAATTTCAGGCTGATTCTTGGCCAGCTCCAGACTACTCATTTCTTCTGCTGAAATCTGGTTCCTTTGGTTGGTTAAGCAACTCGTTCTTCACGATTTTTTTTTAATGACTTAATACGATTTTTGCAAGTCGTAAAAATTAATTTAATTCGCTGCTTGAGGTTTTAAAATGCGGCAAATCCGATTGAGGTCTCATATTGCACTTTGCATATACATATTGATGCATATTATATAGTGGAAACTGTATTATGGATCTCTGGGTATATATATATTTATATATATATATATATATATATATATATATATATGTATAACTCTGGAGTCCAGCTAATAATTAAATAAAATAAATATACTTTGTCAACTAAATCTCCAATATTCTTGTAGAGGACATTCATGAAACATTCTTAACATTCCTAAAATTCAAAAGAAAATATAATATTTGTGTGTATGTTTAAAAAAAGTGGACAATTGCTGCCTAGTCTACATACACACAATATGATAAAAGTCTTACCTAAACTATATGATCAGTATATATAAAATATAGAATAAGTACAGACAGCAAATTTAAAAAACGCGTTTAAAACATAAAAATTTCAAATTAAATTTAAAGTTAAACTAAAAAGTAAATGATATTTGAATAATTATATTAAAATATATAAAATTAAGGAGAAAATAAATTAAAGGAAAGTATTTAATAAATCTGCAGGTATTAAAATGTAAAATGGTTCAACCTTTATTGCAAGGATTGGGAAAACCCAAAAAAGACCCAATAGTGCCATGTCAAAGTCAATCTGAAAATATCAAATAAGTCTAAGCCACAAACAATTCGAATTTATGCATATAACTTTCTGCTGATTAAGCTTGAATAATATGCACAAAAACTAATCCCAGCAACTTTTTATTCTGTTACCTGTTTCTCCTTCTCTGCTGATTGGGTTCTTGCTGTGTCTTGGTCTGTTTATCTAACGTTTCGAAATGGCAACTAGCATCGAGATAACCATAACTGACCACAATAAAAATTGGCAGCTTATGGAAATTAACGTTCGTATCTGGTTCTATTTGAAGAAGAAGCAACGTTTGGCGGGTGGAAAGAAAGTGACGAGGTGGCCGAGAGGTTAAGGCGTTGGACTGCTAATCCAATGTGCTCTGCACGCGTGGGTTCGAATCCCATCCTCGTCGAATGTGATATTATTTTGTTCACTATTTTCTTTTTTTTTTTCCGCCTATCTACATCCATATAGGATTTTAAATGTGACACCTGGCCGCATCAATTGGCAACAAGCCGGCTGCCTTTCTTTTTCATTTTTTGTTCGCATTGGCTGATTTATTTATGGAAACCACGGGCTCAGCTCTTACTGATGAAAATGGAACCTGGTGCTGGCACTGGCTTGAAATGTCGAATAGTTTTTCCCATCCACACAAGCACAAGCAGCACTTGTGGCCAAAAAAAAAAAAAAAAACCAAGTCCTCTTGTTTGAAATTTTTGCAAATTTCGTGATGGGATAAAACGAAGAAAAATAGAAGAACGCCAGCGAAATGAATTGGATTGAATTGAAATCGTAGGCGATAAAAATAAATCTTTGCAAGTGCGCAGCACGGCGCCGCCAAACAGCTGACGGCGAGTGTGCTCGAAAGGGGGCAGCGATGGATGGGATGTTCGGAAGGGTAGCTTGTGGGTGGGATGGGGGGGGGGGGGGGTGTGTGTGGCTGTTTGCACAGAGCGAGAAAATATCAACTATTTAGCACTTGAAGTTCACGATTGTTAACTTCAAATCCGTAATTGGAAGTATTTTCAATACGAAATGAAATTTAAAAAATATATTTCGTATATGAATTAAACCTCTATACTCAAATACGACTATCAATTGTTTAAGCTATGGAAATTTTGGATTAAATGATCTTAAGACAAATAAATGGTTTCTTAATTCATTAACATTTTTAACTTTTAGGCTTTCAATTTCAATTAAGATATTTCACATTGATTAAATTGCTTTTAACTTTTTTTCTTTCCAGCATTTAGAGCTTGCATTTATCGATCTTAAAACAAGTATCTGAATTCTAAATTCAAGTACATTATTTTCCTTTTTATTCAGCACTAGAAAATGTTTGGAAACAATTTCATCTGTAAGTTTTAAGCTGGCTTGAAATTATATTAAATATTTTCGTACTTATTTCTATTATTTTTTTTTTGTATGTGACAAAGACAAATGAGTATTACAATTTGCTTATGAATTTATTTGATTACTTTTTTAATAATTTCTCTCGGTGTAGAATGATGAAATTGAAAAACTACATGAGATGACGGCTGCCGCTGCAATAGCCCCATCCCCAAACCCATCTACCCCCCGCCCCCCTGCTGAGGGGGTGGATGAGTGTGTTAGCTGTATGGCTCTGCCATAAGTCATACAATGTGCGTTATCCTTGGCGACTCTAAGGATATTGTGTCGCCGAGCCTTCACTTCAGCAGCTGAGCAGTTGAGCAGTTGAGCAGTTGAGGAGCAATTCAGGACATCAGCTCAACCGAATTGTGTCGAGTCACTTCAATATGCAAATGCTGCTCAATTGCGCTTGTCTTTCATTTTTATGTGTTGCCCAAGCTACAAAGCCTTTAAGGTCCTTTAAAAGAGCTGCAGTCATCAGTAAGCTCGGCAAATATATTTCATACACCAGCAACAATAACAGCAACACTACTTGCCTCTAAAGACTGCTCATGCCCATCAATTTTTATCTATTTTCTATCGCTGGCCATTTTGACCGACTTCATAAAAAGAACTTTACGATATCAACAAAAATTTCTCGAGTAAAAACTATAAATGCACATACACACATCCGAGCACCGTTTGCTGTTGTCCTCAAGTTTCTTCTCTTTTTTTTCTGGTTTTCTATTTTTTTTTTTTTTTTACTCATTTATTATTTGGCTGACTGTAAGCCGGCCCCAAAGTGTTGCTGCTTGCGGCGTTGATGACTTGGACATAATGAGAACTAAAATAGATTATTTATGGCAAAAGGGTCATTCATATATGATGGTCTACATATCTATTATTATTATTATTATTACGATTATTGGGGATTAAATAGATATATGAAGAGTATCTCCGATTAATGTACATACATACATATATATATATATATCATATATACATATCATTATTTCGCATCTAATTCTGGAAGCAATACAGAGAGAAAGAGCGTTAAAGAGTGGGTAAACAGTTTAACTATATTTATGATTATGCATAAAATCATGAAAATATAATACAGACAAATAAATAGAGAGAGAGAGGGAAAGAAATATGAAATAGTTAGAGAAGTGTGAATTATAAAGATCCGACTCCTAGAAAGAGAAAAATATATATTTTTATTAAATTGAATATATTGTATAAATATATGCTTAAGGTTTAAGAACTATATACAATCGAGAGCTCCACAAACTGATGTCAGTGGAGAGCTTATAGCCGTCCCTGAATGTGGCATTAGAGGTCGCAAAAACAGCCAAAAGAGTTGAGACTGCTGGCCTATATTCTGGACAACTTCTATAACACAAGTTAAATCAATTATCTCACCCCTCAAATTGAAAATTTTAGCCAATCTGTATCTATAAAAAAAAGTAAGCTAAAATGCGTAGACTTTTCGTACAACAAATCCCTTGTCGACATTTTAAAGTGCGGTTTTTTTTTATTTGGGTTATGTGCCTGTCAAGGTCACACACTAACCTGATCCAAAATTCAGACGTGCCTCGACTTATGTCTGGGCGACTACAGATGTGTGTGTATGTGGGTGTGTGTACGTGAATTAAGCCCGCGGCTTTTGCCACATGCCAGACTTCAATACATATGGACACAGGGAAAAAATGACTAACTGAAATTTAGAAAAAAATATACAAATTGTGAAACAAGTAAATAGCAACTTATGCAAAAATTGTAATCATTCATTCAAGTAATAACATTGATTCTAGGGACGATGAATTCTAGATACCCTTATAGACTGGACTTAATCTACTGTCATCTAACTTTTAGCTTTTTGAACGATTTAAACAAAATTTTGGTATAGTTGAATTTGATTTTTTAGCGCTTGCAAAATTGCAATGGAAAAAGTATAAGAAACATTTAAGCTTAGCATTTCCAAATTGCACTAATTGCGACATAAAAGATGAGAGTGCATTTTTTAATTAATACTCTTTTCGATGCTCTAAGAAGAATCTAGAATTAATCATTTATGTCTTGGCAATAACGCAGTTTAAGAATATTCGAATTTGAGACACATCCGACATTTTGAGTCAAAATTTATATTTCTTGTTTATCTTAGAGCAACCATAGTTTAAGAATATTCGAATTTAAGATACTTCTGATATTGTCAGGTAGCAATTTGTGTTGGAATTTTTCATTTGATTTTTTTTTTTTTTAGTGTATGTAGACACATACAAGAATTACATACTCAAATCCACAATGATTCAAACTCAACGCACTGACCAGCTGGCAGTCGACAGGGAGGTGAAGTGGCGAGGGTTTTGGTATGGGTATGGGAATTTGGTCTGGCTCTCGGTCTGAGTCTGAGTCTGGCTCTGGGTCTGGGTCTGGGTGTGGGTCTGGGTGTGGGCAACCAACTGTGCTGGCTATCGGTCGAGCTCTGATTGAATAATCGTGCGCCATGTCGGCAGTGGAACAAATCGTGTCTAATAGACTGATTAATATTGCAAGATTTCCCAGTTGGTTCAATTCAAGCGAGCAGCTCTGAACTGTGCCCTCTATCCCTCTTCCGCTCCCTCTCCCACTCCCACTCTGTAACCTGTATTCGACTCTGCTGCTCTGCCGCATGTAACATGATTCATGTGGATTAAATGTGCTTAAATTGATTGATTGTTCAAATGATGTATAGTCATTAGAAGAGTTTTTTTTTGTTGTTTTTTTTTTTATATTTTTCTTGCCTCTTTTGTTGACTTCTTGGCCATAGCACCTGTCGCCTCTAGCCGTTTCTTTTACTCTCTTTCTCCCTCTCACACACACACACACACACACACACACATACATATACACTCGAGCTTAGCTACACTTTTAATTTGTTTCATCTAAGCGAAAACTTAATTTTCAGCTTTATTTTTATTTTCGTGGGCAAAAAGTCTTTTCTTTTTCTTTTTTTTTTTTGCGTATATCAAATTGATTTGAAACGGTGCAGAAATAAATTTCAGTTAATAGGGTTAGCTGAAGAGCATAAAAATTATAAATAAAATGATATATATACACGGATATCCGTATGTGCTCATTGATTTACATCACTTCTCGCACTCCCCTCACAGGACCCAAGATGAACACAAAAGTATGCAAAGAACTTTTCTATTTTATTATCATAAGCAGGCAACGATAAATCCCCAAACCACAATTCAATCTCCCTGTCTCTTTCTCTCTCTCGCTGGCATTATTATTCATTTTATGAATACACCTTATAAGTACTAGAATAGAGTATGGCAAGTGCTACGAGTCCTTGCGGATGCGTTGGTTGGTTATAAAGAAGAAATATTACGCATTACGCCAAATTGTTGGAGACTGTCAGGCGACAATAATAACGTTTAGAGTTAAATGTGTATCTATACATACATATATATATATATATATATACTGAAGGGAGAGGGTTGGTTGGCTGAAGGGGTTATCTCGCATACAGAGAATTGCAGACAGTTTTATTGTTTGTCTTTGGCTGTAAAATGTACGAAAATATAAGCTCGACATTCGAGGAGCGTTTTTTTTCTTCTCTTTTTGAAGGTGGGCGCCATCTGAGCGCGGCAACTAGCTAGTCAAAGTGCAACAGCTCCTTATCAATGAGCAGATATCAACTAACCAAAGTAGTCCAAAAATAAGTTCTCAGAAGTGAAAACATATTGCTATTGATGTCTACCACGCGATACAAATATTAAAGTATATAATATATAACCAATAAAAATTAAGATATTCATACTTTTAAGTATATACATATATATTTTTAAGTACATATATATTATATTTATATATGTAGATTGATATTCTTAAGAGTTGAGATAGTAAAATAATTTCCATTAAATGATAATTTATGAAAATATAATTACTGAAAAGCATTTGTAAACAGTTACATAAAATCGACTCTTAGTGTCTATATATAATATTGATAAGATTATTTAAGAAAAAAATATTTAACATTTATAAAAACTAACTTAAAAACTAATTCTAAATATCTAAAATTGAGAATGATAAATGTAAATAGTAAATTGGACAAGCAAGGTATTTAAAATAGAATTTATACTTTTAGTTGTTAATTATTTATATTTAATTTAACTTCTACATGAAACATATTCACTTTATACAAATTTAATTTACATAAATAATTCATATTAGTTGCTTTTATTTATTTATAAATTTAAATTCCTATATACGTTCCATTATATATGTTTACTTGATACAAATTTCGAATAATTCAAAAAGACAAACCAGATTTTTGGTTTATAGGCGCTCCATTGTCTATGCTGGCATAATTTATTCGCGATTGCCGATGAGAGAAGTGCTTATGTAAACGGTGGCAGCCACTAAATGAAAGACAGCGCCATTAGGTAAGCTCGCTAAATGGCCGATTTGAGAGAGGAACGGTGGAGGGAGTAGAGAATAAAAATTTATTGCGCGCCCAAGTAAGAAATCAAAGTGGCAGGCAAAAGCAGAGGCATGCAGAAAAACTTAAACCAAAACCAACTGCCCCAAACCCAACTACCCGAACCAAATAAAAATAAGAAAAACCCAAAGGTACACGAAACGGTTTGTTGGATGTGTGGCGCCCTCGTGATCCCCAGTCGCCGTTAAGGGCACTAATAAAATATTGAACGGGCCATCGATAAGCGAACCAAACTCACTCACGTCAACGAACTTCGCTGGAGCGGCATGGGAAGTCGCAGCAGAAGCAACCGAAGCAGCTGGAGCCGATGGAGCAGGAGAAGGGGGATTGGGGGTGGGGTGGAGAAACGCTTACGTAGATGGCAAAGATGACGATTAAAACAAATTTCCACGACAACCTGGCGCCGTTTAGCCAGCGGAAGGAAGCGAAATTGTTAAACGCAAAAGTTGCAAAATGCCAGAAAATTGCGGGGCAAGAAAGGGTCTGTCCAAGGAGGTAAATGGTGCTGGTAGGGGCTGCCTAGAAGCGCAATCGGAAGCAAAGACTTTACGAATCACACACGCATACACGCAGTAACTCGAGTGTGTGTTTGCACCTTCCTCCAGCAGATTGGGAATGGGCAAAAAGGGGCAAGGAGCAAATGGGAACTTGGCAACTTGCAGACAAGTTTTAAATGAATGAGCAGCGCTTCCGTTCTATGCGTTACACTACTGCCCAGCCAGAGACTCAGTGTATGTGTGTGTGTGTACACTGGGGAAAAAAATCAAACAGACGCATTCTCAATGCGCTGGGTTAGATATGTTATCGTTAAGGTAACTCAGCTGGTATTCACACGGGAAATTTCCTCGGGATCTGGGAAAAAAACAGCCAATGTAGGTTTTCTTGGCCATCTAAAAAACATTCCGATTTTTAAGCGAGTATTGTAAAAACATATTGATAAAAAATAAAAGAATTTATGTAAAATTATACAGATAAATATGCAGTATAAATATGAATTCAAATTAAAAATATTTGAAAATATTTGTGCTCTTCAATGCCTGCATCTAATTTCTACAAAAAACTAAAAAGAAAAACCGATCGATTGTTCCTAAGGTAGTTATGGGATTGTGGTCCAAATGTAAGAAGTATTCGCATATTATTTAAGTTGGTATCGGTTTAATTGGTAAACAAGGTTTCATACAAGAACACAGCTGTCTGTCGACCATTCCTATGGAAATTACTTGATATAGGAGAATCCAATCTAGGCTCGGAAATTTCTACTGTCTTCATAGAACAAATTTTATAATTCTTTATAGATACAGATAAGTTTTGCCTGGTAATTATTAATATATGATTTTCATGCTTGTTTCAGTTAGAATCGAAATAATATACTTGACATCTTTTAAAATCATATTACTGAAAATTATGTCATTTTGTTCAGTGTATGTCCGGCTGCCCTGCGAAGCATGACAATGGCTACAAGAAATTTCGAGTGGCGGCCACTTGCCAATTGCGATTATGGTTTATGTACAGTGCGATAAAGGTCGTCAATAGGTCGCCATACACACACACACGCACACACACACATATAATATCCTTTGGCATCCTTTTGTCAAGGGGGCGCAGTCAAGGAGCAAGTTTCTTGTATCTATTACAGTTACAGTTCGAACTTTTGCTGACCATTCGAGCGCCTTCAATGGCTCAATTATTTTTGGACAATTTGCGAATAAACCAAAGTTTGGCAACAGTCAGGACCTCAAACAACTACTACTACTATTACTGGCCCTCGGCCCCCTGCTGCTGTCACTCATCGCTGATGTAGAAACGATGTTGGAATCTCGAACGTCGAGTGTTATAAGCGTAATTGAGTTGCTACAGCAAATTATGCATGCAATGGCAAAAATGACTATCGAGGACGACACGCACTTAAAGTGGCAATGCCTGTGCCTGTCCTTGAATGCCGCAATATGCCACAATCGATGCTAATTTCATTCACACTGCAAAATTGGATTTTCTTAATTTATTTGCTATGTTAATTTATTTATTGACTGCATGCCGAATATGGCATTGAAATTGAACCGCACTCACTGTGCATGTCCACCGAGCTGGCCGTCAATTTGGGGGACATGCAACAAGGCTGTGCAAGCGTAAATCGATTTCCCAAACTCACCCTTACCCCCCCACCCATGGCACAATCTGTTGCAGCCCTAAATAAACAGGGGGACAAATACGAGCTTCAATTTTGAGTTTTGAACAATATTCCGTCTCAATGACACCAAATCAAATTTTACAAACATAAACAAAGGATTTTTACCAAATTCTATTGCAATTTTGGCCACTTTTGGAATTGCATCAATCAAATAAATTTAATTTTTCTTAAAGAGTGAGAAAATCCTAATGAAGCAAATCATAAAATTTAAATTATAATAACTACTGTTCCCTTAAATAGGTCCTGCTCTGATCGTCATAGCATTAGGTTGATATTTCAATTTATATATATATATATATATATCAATTTTAGAGATAATATATATATATATACCTCATATCATAATTTTGTTAATAATAAATGTTGTGTTGCTGAATTTGCCCACATTTGTTGTATCTTTATTTCAAAATACTTTTAGTTTTATGAAAAAACAACACTTAAAGAATAAGAAAAATTTCTGATTTCTGATGGTATTTAATTGTGATTATTTCATATACACTCAAAATTTAATCTGTCTTACCTTAAAAATCTCAGATTTCAATTAATGCTGATTAATATAAGTATTTAAATACTTTTTATAACAATAACAGTTTACAATGAACCTTTTTACTATCACATATATTTTACGAGATTGAAAATCTTCTTAATTTCATTAATTAACTAATATGAAAACAAAATAACAACACAGACTGCAAATGTAAGACAAATTAATGGCTCGATGCGAAAGGTAACTTAATTTAAACCTGAGAATTCAAGAGATAACTATAAAAATGTTAAATTATTTCAAATATTGACAACTTTTCTATAGGTCACTGCATTTAAAAAAAAAATACCTTAAGCACATCATCAAACTGACATGATAGTCCCTCAACTTTGGCAAACCCAAACAACCCCTTAAAAACAAGCAAAACCAATGTCGAAATGCAAAATGAGTCACAAGTCAAAAAAAGTATCATTTTTTGCGGAGCCCCCCTCAAATGTCTCCAATGTGTGTGCAATGAAAACAATACAGCTCAATTAGATCACGCGGCCAAAAAAGCCATTGCCGACAGAGTTCCCCCAAATCCATCTCCCTCCTCCCCCACAGCTGAACACTCTCTCCCTCTCTCTCTCTCTCTCTCTCTCTCTCTCTCTCTCTCTCTCTCACTCTGTCGTTCTGCTTTGTGTTAGCTGCTGTCCAAAATTTACTGTGTGAATTTCTGCGCTCTGTGGCACATGCAAAATGGGAAATGTAATTGGAAAAGGAGAAGGAGAAGGAGAAGGAAATGGCAAATGGCGCCTGCAAATATGCAGCGCGTAGCCAAAAACGTGGCGAATGCGTGGCCAAAAACCACAATGAGCCCCAAAATTGCCAACATAATTTATTTGCAAGTGTATCTGAGTGTGTGTGTGTGTGTGTGTGTGTATATGTGTTTGAGTGTGTGGACCTTACCATTGCTAATTAGCGGCATAATTTAATTTCCAATTGCCAATTGGCAACGCAGCGCACAGCAGCAGCACCAGCATCGATCATGGGCGTAGTCAGAGGGCGTTGTTGATTTAAACCTAACTGTTAACTGTAATTAAACCACTTACAATTGGACATAAAAAAAAAACGGTTATGCAAGAATTATTTATAAAATTCATTTGTACCTCTCAAATATAATAGAAATTTTTGGACTTTCATTTAACTGAAATTATTATAAAAATCAAAAAAATTGTATTTGTACTTTTTTTCTCGAGTTAAAAAATAAAGAATTGTAAAAAAAAAAACTCAACATCTTCAGCTCCATCCACCCCAAAATCCCCCTCCTAAGAAACGATTTAATTACGTCGATAATGAAATATGCTTTCTGAATTATAAACGGCTAAAGACTCTAAGGACTTTTTGCCTAAAAATACTAACGAAAAAACGCCATGTCTGATATTTATTTTTATAGTTAAGACTCTTTAGAGTCTCTTAGCCTGATTTTTGCTTTACTCACA
Source organism: Drosophila setosimentum (assembly GCA_035043505.1). Classification (NCBI taxonomy): domain Eukaryota; kingdom Metazoa; phylum Arthropoda; class Insecta; order Diptera; family Drosophilidae; genus Drosophila; species Drosophila setosimentum. Next base: position 4,031,961 of record JAWNMY010000076.1, on the reverse strand, counting down.
AACTTATCGTACTATTTGAGGTAAGCTTTGATGGACTTTACAAGAGATGTCGTAGTGCATCCCTCTGTCTGAGATACTGTCTACGACCATGGCCTGTCCTTACATACATTTTAAATGAGTGCCTGTTGCGCCACGCACACATATGTATATAAATATATATATATATATATTGAGAGAGAGAGAGAGAGGGAGAGATATATATATGTATATATTTTATATAGTGTCTCATGTGCTGGCACAGCGGTAAACAAATTTTTTTTGGGCTGTCATCGTGTCCTGCATGGGCAATGATGGCCCAGCCTCCGTTCGGATTCCCAGCTTGGATGTGCCTCCAGCTGCTGCAGTGAGAGAGAGTTAAAGTTAAGCAAAAAAATCCTTGATGAGCGATGCCGAAGGGAAATCGAATTAAATTAAAAATTGCAGCCAACCAAAAAACATACAAACACATGCTATCCATATTCATGGTACACTGGAAAAAAAGAATAAATTGTATTCATAATGTTTCAGACGCTCAATTTACGGGGAGATTTTTAAAACATGTTTATTAGATAATGGAAACTATTCGAAATCCAACAGAAGACATTTTTTTTTTACATATAATAAAACAGTAATATTTATATACATTTAAATTACAAAAAGAGGTCACCAAATAACACAAATATATTTAATTCGAGCCTGGAAATGTTCTCCTTGATCAAGTAGGAATGATTTTAAAAACTATGTACGAAATCGTAGAATCGAATGCTTGAAATAGTTATTTTAATTTCAATAAAAATAATATGCCGAGTGAATAATTTATAGAATATACCAAAATGTCATTTACATTTATATATTTAAAATTACATGTATTATTAATTGTCATATACTTAATTAGTTGATTATCTTATCTGCTTAAGATTTATACAACCCATTTATTTATAGAGTTTCAGTGTGTATTTTTTTAATTAACATTTTATTGTTGGTTTTCTTTCAATATTAAAATATAAATAAATTATTTGATTTAATAAAATTATAAATCATTTATTATTGAATATTTGCTTTACCATTAAATTGTTGATTTTTTTTTAGATTTTTAATAATTATGCAACAGATGAACTGCCAATAAGCACGTTTCAAATAAACATTTTTTTTTTATTTTTGCTTTACATATTTAATGTTGGTTTTCTTGCAGTGTACATGTATGCACTGAGATACACTAACAAATGATGTTGACCGCCCATGGGTCGAGATGTTAATTAATCTTGATTTTGACGCCCAAGTAACGGTACTGTGGAATTTCGCTTGCGTCAAAGTGACAATTAAATTAATCATGATGGCAAACGATTATGTCAACAGGAGCCCGGACATGGGACTCAGGACACACAGGACATGGGGAATACCGCCCGCAGCGACCAACTTAAATATAAGCAAGGAACATATTGTCAACGGAACGGAACAACTCAATGGATAGTTGGGAAATGGGTGGGGGGGGGGGGTGCGAGGTTGGTGAAGAGTTCAAATGGTTTGCGAATTGGGTTTGCCGCCCGGCCCGAGAATCTCATTATGTCTGCGCTTGAAACTTATAATTAACATTTTGACCGCAACAAAATTCGCAAACTAGGAAGGAGTTTGATGCAGCTGAAAAAACTAAATAAATAAAACTAAGCAAAGATAAAAGAAAAAATGCATGTACTATACGCACTTTTAATTAGTTTTGTGGCAGAGAATTAAAGCACTGAGCATTGCAAATTGTGTAAATAGATATATAATGAAAAATCTGAAAACAAGCAAAATTAAAACTACGCCAAGCCAAGACACAAACCGAATGCTCGTTAAGTGTGGTGCCCTTCGTTAAGTTTGCAATGTGGCGGCTTGTCGATAGATAATGTAGCAGTGACAGTAGACAAAAAAAACACATTCGCACGAGGCTGAACATCAAATTAAATATTGAACTTAATTGAAATAAAAGGCAAGCAGGCAACAGCAACAGCATGGCGGAAACCGAGCCAGAGGTTGAGGTCAACGGCACTGAAGCCGAGGACGATGCCCAAGATCAGGACATCAAGCAAAAGAAGCAAACGCGTCACGATGGCGGCGCCGCCGACTTGGAACGTGTCACCGACTATGCCGAGGAAAAGGAAATCTCTGCCGCAAACATATCGAGCGTAAATTTAATGAGTCCAAAAGCAATGAAACTGAATCCGTTTCAACTGATTTTCTTTTTTTTCCATTTTAGGCAGTGGAACAGTTTGGAAATCAGCGCAGCAAAGAGAACGAACTGAGAGTGGCCAAGGAGAAGGAGCTGCAAAAGGTGCAGGTGAAAAAGGAGGATATTGAATTGATTGTAAGTAGATAAACACACACTCACACACATCTATATAATTTATCTCAAACTCTTTATCTGCACACACAGATGAACGAGCTGCTTGTTAGCAAGGCACAGGCCGAAAAGGTGCTCCGCGAGCAGAGCGGAGATGTTGTTGCTGCCCTGGAAGCCATCATCAGCAATTGAGCGAATTGCCGGAACCGGTAGATGGCGCCACTTAGCATAACACTGCTTTATTTGTACATTTATAATCTAGTAAAGAGAAAAACAAATTTTAAACAACAAAGTTGAGATCGGGCTCGGGCTTAAGGGGATCCAAGAAAACAAGGTTTCATAGTTTGCACATATATTTCAAGATAATTTATATTTTCTGCAAAACAAAAAGAAAAATAATTTGCGGATTCCCAATATCCAAAATGAAAAAGGAAAGATTTAACTTCTTTTTTTTTTTTATATATATTTGAAGTATATTTAAAGCACTACCCATTTATTATGTTTTATCTCTCGTCGTAGTAAGAGCTTTTCAAATTTGACTATTAAGATCGAGTTTCTAGATTTATTGTATGTGTAAAATTTGAAAAAAGCATTTGGAAGTTTGGAAGTTTCCAATTTTGATATTGACGAGAATAAACCCCTTTTTCGATTTGCAATAAATCTATACATATATATAATGTGGCGGAAGAGTGTGTGAGAGAGAGAGTGTGTGTGTGTGTGGTAAGAGGGATAAACTATAACAATCCAGTTAGAACGAAAAAAATCAATTTATAACAACTATGCAGACAAAACGATAAAATAAGTAGAAATCACGTTTAAATTTCATTGCGATAATGATCGTATTGCGGATGTTGAAATCATGTAATTAAATACTTTTGCAGATTCTCGCACGAAGGCGTATTTATGTTTTGAGCCTTCCGGTAAAGATCCCGATCACCAAAGGTGCGTGCCTTGGCCAACATTGAGTCGCCTGCAGAAGTACAAAAAATACAATAATTAATTTAAAATAAATAGTGGCTTATTATTATGTGCTTACGATAATTTCTTTCTCGACTGCACGAATGCTTCAAATGATTAACAAAATCTTCCTCGACAGATTCCTCGAGACGTGCCACAGAGCCCTGATACTCCGAATAAAAGTTATCCTTGACATAATAAGGAATTTTGAGACCGTTTGTCTCACGCTTCACCGAATATTTACTGCACAACAACGAAAAAGATGAATAATTATAAAATTTATATAATATTATACGTATTATAGTAAAACTTACTGAGATGGCGTTAGACTGTACATGGGATCCGATATAAAGAAGGAGGACATCATGGACAAACCGATGAGCAACAAAATGGGCAGCAAATTTATCAACGTCGATGAGTTGTTGGTCTACAGGTAAGCAATGAAATATAAATATAATAATTATTCATATATATATCTTATATATTTATATTTACATCTCTGTCCTCGCGGGCCTGATGACGACGTCGCTGCTGCCTGTAGATATTCTGCTGTGGATAGCCACCGTTGAAGAACATATTGAATAGCTCCTCGGCACTCATGTCCGCCTGGAAGGTGCGCGAATAGCCATAGTCACTGTAATGCTGTCCATGTCCATGGTGTCCGCCGCCGCCACTGTTGCCATGACCACTGTGCGACTCATTGATGCCATATAGATCGTAATTCTTTCGTTTCTCCGCATCAGTTAAAACGCCAGCCGCATTACCAAGCGCCTTGAATGCCTCCACAGATCCGGGCGCCTTATTCTTGTCCGGATGCAGTTGCAGAGCGAGCTTCTTGTATGCCTTTTTCACCTCCGAATCGGTGGCTGTCTTACTAACGCCCAGCACCTCGTAGTAATCCTTGCATCTACGAAACAAAAGTCGAATAAAATAAATTGTAAGTTATCTTGGGATTGGAGGAGGAGTCTTTATCCTCCTTCTCCTTCTACGCACTTTTTGATTTTGCGCACCGCCTCCAGCTGCTCGGTGGTGTATTCGGGTGCATGGTTACGGGAATCCGAATTGACACGCTTCCTCGGCCCCGAATCCTTTTCATCCGCAGCAGTGGCATTGGAACGATCTCGGCTAGCGTTGCCATTGCTCGCTGATGTGCTCTTCACCTTGGCCAGCAGCTCTAAAACAAGTCTCAATTTATTTATGCACTGTGAGAAACTCAGTGGGACTTACGCTTAGCTTTGTCCGTGGGATAAAGTTTCTCAGCCTTGAGCAAAAACTTTTCGGCCCTGTCGATTTGGCCCGATTTAAATGCCTGCTCAGCAACTTCGATGCAACGCTGTGCCTCATCCTTGTTGCCTTCCATGATTTGCACGACACGACACGTAAAGTGCAATAAAGTCTGGGCTGATATATATATATGTATATAGATGTGTGTGTATATGGAACAATTTATGAACTCCTCGCACTAATCTACACGCACACACACACACTCAAAACTGCTCGTGTTCTTTGAGAAATATTTTATTCCTGGATTGCACACGAGCTGTCTGGCCACTAAACTATTTTTGAGTTTTTTTTTATATTATGTGTATGCATAAATTAATTTTACGGCCAGCTCAGCTCTCTAATTTAATTGATTTTACTGCGTTTTGCTGACTTTTTCATCAGATTATCAAAGTGCTTATCGATTTATCGGCTCTCCACCATAATCAAAATTACTAAATGTATGTTAGTAGATTAGTACATCAGCTCAAAAATTCTGTTGCATTGCATATGTATAAAATTATATATATATTTATTTATTTATAAACGGTTTGCAGTTAGCGTATAACTTAGAAATATTAATAATATTAGTTAATGGTTCGATAACTGCTAATTGCTTTTGACAGCTGGTTGTAGAGTTGCACTTTGATTACTGGTGTTGCCAGATCGCGGTAATGCGCTACACACACGCATACAGACGTATGCGTGTGTATGTTTTTGTAAGCGCCGCAGCATGGAATGAAAAGCGCAGCGCGTTCGCTGGCTTAATTCTCGTATCGTATTTATTTCTAATTATTGCAAATAATAATAGAAGGCGCTCCAATTCGGCGATGCAATAGCTCCAAAAGTCTTCGCGTAGCAACAACAAATTAGTCAAGTGCAGTGCAATAACCGATGCATTGCGGCCAATCGTCGTCGTTGTCATCGTGTGCGTGTGTGTGCTGTGTGTGAGTGTGTGTGTGCGTGTGTGGCGCAGTTCATACAAGTTGGCCTGAAAAAAAGTGAAAGAAGCAATATCGCCATATTGTGGTGTCAATACCGATAAAGTGCATTAAAATCCACAAAAAATTTGTCAATACAATTGAATTGACAGCTAGCTTTGTGAATTGCAGCCACTTACGTAAATCAAAAATTGACAGTACGCAAATAAGAAAACAGAATAACTACAAACTGCAAAAGGTGCGTATGTGTTTTTGAGGCTATGTGGGTGTATTTCACATACATATACGTGTATACATATACGCAAAATTCAACACTTGCATGCAGCGTGTTGTTAGTGTGTGTGTGTGCATGAACCCCAATCTTTGTCTCCATGCTGATTGCATTCAGATGCGCCACCCCCACACCGCCCCACTCCTTCCATTGGCTGATTGTTGACATTAGTTGAGAATTAAAGCGAAAGCCGAAACAAAATAATGCATTCATAACACATTTATCGATATCAGTGCACAAAGGCGAAAATATCGATAAACGGCATGGGAACCGGCTCTGTTTACATTTTCGCATTTGACTTCTCTTTCTAAATTCTTTTCAAGCTATTTTTAAATATTCAAAAAGCCCGGATTCTTAATGAATACTTTGAAAACTATACTAAAAGCAGCTTGAATTAAAATATTTCTATTATTATTTGTGTTAAGTTTGTGTATTGTGCAAAATCATTGTCGGAATCGGTTTTAATCACTGTTCCCAAAGAAGAAAAGAGGAAAAGTAATACAGCGGCTGCTAAACAAAAATTATTCTGCTCCCAGTTTCGCAAATATTTGAAATATCTGGAATGTTACAAAGAGTTTTCCATAATTTTACAATAATTCTATAAGTAAAGACAATGGTAAACATAATTTACATTATATAGCGATTATAGTCACAACAAAGCTGCTTGTATTTTTAATTGACTAGGCAAGTGTCAAAATTTTCCATTGCCAAAACTGAACTGATTTTCAAAAGCATTCGTGTTTTAATTTTCATTTAGCAACAAAATGAACAATAAACTTTTGTTAATATCTTGCTTATTCAATTTAAAAACGTCAAAATATTAGATTTAAATATTCAATTAGCATACTGAAATCTATTTCTGATTTCATAATGTAATATAGCATACTTTTGGGCATTAAAATCTGTCTATTAAGAATATTAAGCAGTCGAATAAACTGTCTAAATGCAATGCATTTTTTTTTGATCTTGCGGTTTTTAAACCTTATAATTTCTGACGGGGATGAATGCAAACACAAAGAAAAGATGTATATATATACATTAACAAATATATAAGTAAGAAGTCAAAGACCGATACGCGAGTTTACAATGCGTTCATTTTGTATGCAAAAAAATAAAAATAAATAAATTAACAAATTGATTTGTATGCAACTCAAAAGAAAATGTTGCAATGCGCATTTCCCCATTTGATTTGTATTTTCACATTATCTTTATTATTTGGCTATCGATAAATAAAAATTACTTTATTTGTTTACAGACTCCGTTCGCTGGTGAATTTGAAATAGGATTTTTTGAGTAGAGTAACCCGAGGGTTAGCTTGAGACAGCGCTGGCTGTCAACAATCAAAGAAGGTGAGTTACCCAACATTTAAACAATGTTTTAATTTAATTAATTATTATTTATTACTTAAACCTTAAGACCTGATCTAAATTTTCCCCTTCTGTGAAAAAGAAAGCAAACCAATAATTTTAGCACCACTTCCCATCTATTTTCTATTTTTTTTGGGAATGTTATAGATGATTTGAAGCCTTCGTGTGGTGGGTGAACCTTGAGTTCAATCAGCAGCAGCTTTTCAGCTACCAAAAGAAAAAAACCATCCATGTCCCTCTGCACCCGGCAAACTCTGCTCGCGTTATGCGGCAACCAGCTGAGAGTATAAACGCATAAAAGCTCTGCGCACAAAAACAAATGCAAATGCAAAGTCAAAGGTAGCCGCAACAAACAACACACAGACAAACACACAGACAGCCAAAGCCAGCAAAAAGCCAAAGAAAAAAGCTCCCTCAGTCGTCAGCTGCTGCGCGTAGCGTAAAGTATTGTGTGCTTTTCTCGTCTCGCTGTCTCACAGAACGCGTCTAACCAAAAACAAAACTAGAAGAAGAAGCCGAAAATTTCGATTTTGTCGTTTGTTTGCCCAATTTATCCATTTATCCAAAAGGTGTGTGTGTGTGTGTGTGTAAAAGGTCGGAAGAATCGGGCGTTGGTTTTTTCGTTTGTTGTAACTCTGCGTGACCCGTGTGTGTTATTCTGTTAGCCATAGATGTGTGACCTTAATTTAAACAATAAAAGTAATATTTATATATATATATTATCAGAAGTAAAATACGTGCTACTAGATTTTAACAAGAAACACGCGCAATTAAACACACAATAAAAAAGCGACCGAGCAAAGAGCTTTACAACAACAAAAACAGTGGGGAGAACAACAATAATGACAACTTCCTCAAACGCTGACAGAGTTTTACTCTTGAATTTATGCTTTTTTTTGTTGCTTGTTGAGGTCAATTAGGCAATTGAAAAGTCAAAAGGCAAAGGCAAAAAGCAGCCTTCAAATAAAAATAATAACAGTAAATAATGCTTGGGGGGGGAGGGGGGGCTGGTATATATTTAAAAAGTATGCATTAAATTCATTACTTAAACTTTATTTTGTGTGACAGGCGGCTTTTCTGCAAGCTCTCTCTTCCTCTTTCCCTTTTTCTCTCGCTGCGTGCGCTCTCGTTTTTTGTATCTGTGTGAAGCAAATCACATGTTTAAATTTGGTTAGAAATTGCTTTAAAAAATCACAATAATTATAATAGTTTCTTTAAGATATCTAACGTTGCCAGACTTGTGCAAATTTGCTAGCAATCAAAATTAATATGTACTTGCCAAATAGCAGCAACAATAAAACAGTCAGCATTGAAATTCTCAATTTGTTTCGCTCTCTTTTTAGTATGTGTGTTTCTTATACACACATGTATGCATATATGTGTATCTATCCATCTTACTCGCACACCAGCACAACATATGTTTTTGGTTTTGCCTTGTGAGAGAGCTTTTGCAAAGTAAAATTCAATTAAAAACATGTGCGCCACTATTTTGTTTATTGTTTATAAATGAGCGCACTATATATGCAAATACTCGCTCTCCTCATTTTTCTCTCTCATCCTCACACTCACACTTTACACTCCCGCTGAGGTCATGCTGCTTGCTGTTGCCGCTCAATATTTCAAACAGATGAGATACACCCACCGTTATTTACTGCTGCTGCTGTTGCTATATCAAACGACCCTCGCCGGCGCAACTCTTGCCTCGTGCGCATGTGAGTGAGCGGAAGAGAGAGAGCTTCGGTGCAAAGTCAAAAGTAAATGCTAGCTTTTTTTAGCTGCGCAGGTTTTTTGACTTTCCGTTGTGCTTCAGCTTTTTTTTTTTGTATACACGATACACATATACGCATATACACATATACATATGTGTATTCACACACACTCGACTCGACTGATATAGGAAGAACCTTGTGTACACTCTCATGACTATGGAATGGAATTTAGTTAGTAGTTTATTTTTCTCTTCTCTCCTCTCCTCTTCTCGCTCGCTTCTCGTTTGCGCTACTCAATGCTAGTTGTTTCTGATGCTGAGATTACTGCACACATTCACATTTCGTTCCGATTCATTTTGTTCCGTTTGCGCTGCTTGCACTCACTTGGGGGGCACTTTTATGAAGGCGGCTCCGTTAGATTCTAAAGTAGAATATGTAAAGATGCCCTTAGATTCCGCTGTTCTCTCTCCATCCCCCCACTTCACATTTGCTCATCATCTGTGGGCGTCAATGTTGACCTCTCTTTACCCGGTGCACAATTATTGATTTTATTTTCGTTTTGTACGCTTTTTATCAATCCTTTTTTGCCGGGCCATGTGCAAATGGCCAAAAGAAAGAGTAGTAATAGGAAGAGGGAGCAGAGCACAGAACAGAACAGAACAAAGTCAAAAATTTGTATTGTGTTTTTTTTTACTGTCATTGCAAGCGCTTTTGCCTTTGTTGAATTTCGTTATCACAAAGTGCTGATAACTTGGCTCGTTTTTCGTTTCGAATCATCTTTTTGTTGTTGTTTTTTTGTCGATGGCATTGAACATTGTTTGCTCGTTTCTTCACCCTTCTTTTATGAATATATACGTAGATATATACACACACACATACTCCGATATACAAAATATGTATCTGTGTGCGCTTTTTTTTGTGCTTGTGCTTTTTTTGTAGTTTGCTGCTCTTTGATAATTTCACGCACAAATATCACGTAGCCGGGTTTATCAACTTGGCCATAATATGGTGACACACGTACTAACTGAAACTCAAATTCAATGCGATAAATTTTGACAGGGTCCCATTGCTGTCATTATTATTGTTGTTGTTGTTCCGTCAAAGTTTTTCCGCACGAAAAAATGGCTGCTGTTTAGTGCTATTTTCAAATCTATTTCTCTTAGAGCAGTATTAAAATGAAGCTTATTTGACATAAACTAAAAAGCAAAAAAAAAATCAAGCATAAATTATAAGCTATAAACAAATTTAAAAATTGGAAAGCTATTCAACATTGAATCATATATTGAATAATAGTGAAGTGAACTATAATATACTTATATATACAGATAAAAAATCAGTTGCGTAGTACAATATTTATATATTTATATATATTTGGATTTTGTTTTGTTTCGTGTCCGGGGAGCTTGTCAAGCTAAATCCTTCAAAGTGGATGCAATCGCGTTGCCTCACGGAGGGCTCTCTCATGTTAGAATGGCCTTAGCCAGGTAAGCAAATTGCCAATTGTCATAATTGGATAATTAACTACTAAATTGTACTATTTGTGTATATTTTTAATTCCATTCTATAAAATTAATATTAGGAAAAACGTTTCTAAAATTTAGAAAGGTTTGACCTAAATCGGTAATCCCAAAAAAATTGTGATTTTATATATATATATATTTTTTTTTTTAATATTTTATTGTTAAGAAATATATTTGTTCAAAGAAGAACAAATTTAATAATATAGTTTAAAAAAAAAACTAATCTGAGAATTCTTCAATGGAAACACAGGAAAAAATAAAACCCAGGAAATTAGACATAATTTTTAGAAAGACCACAGTGAAATTTATAAATGCAAATACTTGTTTTTACAAGGCCACAACCATATATGTAGTACATACATCTGAATAGGTATTGCGATTTACTAAAATTTAAGGCAATGTTTTTATAACTGTACCAATATGATTTTATATTTATAATTTTAAAACAAACAAAAATATAACAAAGCTGCGAGCTTTAAACTTTTTATTTGTTATTGAAGCTTTAACATAATCTTCAACTAGTTTTCTGTGTGAGCAATTTAAACTGTATTTAATTGTATGAATTTCAAATGGAAACATAAGCAGCTATCCACTAAATATGAACGTACAGTAAATTACAAAGTCAATGGCGCTATTTAAATCTATGCAAAGTCAATAACAAATTACTCTCATACACACACGCATGCAAATAACTGTCTATATGTGTATTCAGGGGCAATGCCGTGCCTAGACGTAATTACCGTTATGCTCAAGCGCAACAACAACAACACACACACATATATATATATATATATATATATATATATATATGACAAGATAAATATCTTAATATTGTTGACCCCGCCATAGCTATATAGCTGCTTTAGTTGCCATAGGCTGATCGTTATCATGAAATTAAATAAAATGAAATTTCCTTGCCATGAAAACTCATTGCAAATATTCATTATAATTGTTGTAATTGCATACTTTTGCAATTCGCTAGTGGCAAAGAGAGCGATGGGAATCGATATACATATGTAAACAGTTGGCGATCAGGGTTAGACTTTCCTATAGGGACAAACGACAAACGAATCGTTGTGTGAGAGAGAGAGAGAGAGAGAGAGAGATAGGTGACCAAAGTGCGTCACTTTTACGCTTAACGCTGTGTATTATTTGCTTTGGATTTTTGTAGCTCAAACTCGATTTGAATTTATATAGAGAGAAAGTAGACACACTCTGTGTGCTTGTGGCTCTGCTCCTCTTTTTCTCTCTGTCGCTCTCTCGCTCTCTCTATCTCTCTTTACATGCAGAGACACAGCGAGAGCAGCAGAATTATAGAGAGCGAGAAACGTGCGCAAGGCTCGTGCCGATTCGTTTCATTTCAATTCGTTTCAGCGAAGGTGAGGAAGCTGCTGAAATTGTGTGATGGGTGGGTGTGGCTGTAAAGAGGGGGCGTATGGGTGGAACGCATGTGGGAAGGATGGCGCCAGTTTTTATTTTTTTTTTTTATGATGTCGACATTGACTGAGATTCACATGCGTGGCCTAGCGTGCTGCGCGTAAAGAGACAATTATTATAATTTTTTTTGTTGCCATTGTTTATGTTTCGTTTTCGTTTGTATCGTTTTTAGCTTCTGATATATTTTCAATTTATTTCTGGCCTCCTTCCTCATCTCTTGCTGTGTCTGTGTGTATGTGTGTATACTAGGAAGTGAGCATGCTTTTTGTAAGTATGTTTAAAGGTGTTTCATTATTGTTGTATTTATGGGTAAGGTTTTTGTAATTACGGACGCAAACATATGCATGCATGTGTGTGTGCAAGTATGTGTTTGTGTGTGTTTCACACACATATACACATATAACCCAGCACGTGTTTGCGTCTCTCTGCTCTGCTGTGTAATCATAGGTTACAAAAGCGTTTTGTTATTATTGTTGCTGTTGTACATGAAGTTAATTTATACGATAAGGTCGTTTTGCTCTATGCTTTTGCGTAATTTGCCTTTGATAATATTTTCAATTAGATTCGAAGGCACATTACACATTATATATGTGTACATATTTACATGTGTGTAAATCTAAGAACACGTCAACTACTCTCAACTACTCAAAATCATTCTATATATTTAAACTTCTACACACTCATCAAAAAATTGTCCTATATTTTACTAAATCGCCATACTGTTCAGAAATTTCTAATACTTTTGGTTGTGGCCTTTTAGAATCAGGATTCGCATTTCTGAATTTCAGGCTGGACTTAGAAATACAATTTTAAAATGTAGAAAAAAGGGTCTATATTCCAGATTGTTGTCTAAAATTAAAACCGTGCCAGTAATTTTCATTACTTGTTTCTGCATTTTAGAAAGAAATCTTTCTACTTTTGAGAAATGTTTATATATATATATGTGAACATATATACATATCTTTGAGATTGTCCATAGTAGGGCAAGCATTTTACATTTTTTTTCCTGATATTTACAAATTATTTCTAAAAGCTCTTATGAGTGCCAATACATTGCTTACAATCATAAAAAATCCCCATAAAATGTAGTAAATCGTTCTAAAGTGTTGGCCAATGTGTTCTTCGATTCAATTTCCAATCGAACATTGTACAGCTGATTATCTTTTGCGATATACAAGTCACCCTCCTAACTGTTATTCTTGTTCAAGGTTGACACTTGCTCGAACACGTTGAAAACTTTTGAGGTATCTCTTGCTGGGTTGGGTAGATGACGATATAAATACCAGCAGCTATCATAACTGGCCCGTTTCAAATGTGCTTCCTTGTTGTTTTTTGCACGCGAGTATCGATTTGAGCTCGTGTGTGTGTATGTTTGCGAGTGTGTTGAGTAATTTTAGATTTGTCCTCTTGTATCCACAGATAAATGTTTAAGTATGTGTGAGAATGAATGTGAACTAATGGACGTTAATCACAAACGCAATTACAGTTATAAGTGCGCGAGGGAGAGAGAGAGCGAGATAGAGATTAATTTAAATGCAAGCAGCCACAAAACAAGCATAGGCAAACACACAAACAATAATTGTAAAAAAAAATCAACACAACAATAATAAAACAATGCATAGCGCAAAAGGAGGTGGAGGCTAAAAGCAGACAGCGCGACAACGACTAAAATGCAGGCGACTGCGACGTCGATGTTGACGTTGACGTTGCCGTTGCCGTTGCCGTTGCCGTTGCTGCTGCGCTCGCTTAGCCTCGTTACAAGCGGTCGCGCGTCAGCCGCGCCCTCGGCAACGCCAACGCTAAAGCAGCGAACAGCGAGCAGAGCGAACACAGCTCAGTTGCCCTCCATGCCAGGCCAGGCCACAAAATCTTGGCGCCGAATTCGTCACCAGGTGGCAACTTACAGCAAGCGTCAGCGTCGACGTCAGCGTCAGCAGCGTGTACTACTTTTGTTTTCATTGAAAACGTTTGCTGTAATATGTTTGTGGTGTAGCAGCTGACGTCGCTGCCGTCGCTGCTCACATGGTCACTGAGCTTTGCTGAGCAGCGGCTGACACTTATTTTAAACTTTAACGGCAGAGGCAGCAGCAGCAGCGGCACCTCTGCACGTGTTGTTGTTGTATGTGCGAGCTGAGAGCTTGTCGCTTGTCAGCGTTACGTTTGCCTCTGTTGCTGTCAACGTCGCTGCTTCTGCTTCTGCTGCTGTTGCTGCTGCTGCTGCTGCTGCGTTGCGTTACGTTACGTTGCCACGCTCGTTTGTTTTGGGTTGTATTGACCTTCTTAAAAAGTAGGTAACCTCATTTCTCATTTATCGTGTACAACTTACATGCTGCTGTTACTGCTGCTGCCTCTGCCTCTGCTATTGCTACGCAGTTGTCTGCTTGCCCCACTCTCAGTGGCGTTGTTATTGTGTAGGAGGCGTGGTCAACGCCTCTCTCTCGATTACTTGGCAATTGTCGAACAGTCATTCAAAGTGCTCGTCGCACACATCAGTGCGCCTCATTGTTTGACCACAGCTCCGCATTTTGTCATTTTTCACACTGTGTTTACTGTTTGTCAATGCGTTTAGCGGTGAGGAAAGGGGTGTGTGGTATGTGTCAGAGGCAGGCAATGGCCAAATGCGCAATTGTCAGCCAAGGCATCCAGTGTGAGCATTAGTTTGGGAATCTAAAAACTGAAATCTATAAAATTAAACACAAATAATCTAAAAAAAATTAAATACTTATAATTTTATCTTAAAAAGTATTTGTTAAAATTTACCCAAAATTCCCACTTTATTTACATTTTGCAATATTACTTATTGTCCTAATCAAAAATTTCTTAATTCGTAGAAATACAAACACAAAATGCAATTTTTTTGTTTTTTACATTTTCAAAAGTTTTGATATATGTTCAATTTTTAAAATTTCTTTCAATAACCTATTTCCTTTAGAATGTTTGAATTTCATTTATATTTGTATGCCTTGTAATTCATTGCTGAATTTGAAGTATTTTATCTGAAATTAAATACAAGAATTTATCGACAAATAACTCTCAATTTGGAATATCTTTTTTGAATTTTGATCATTAGCATTTAGTATGAAAAATAAAAGCTATTTATCTTTATGTTTGAAATATAATAAAATAGCCAAATATTTATACAGATTAATTTCGTTTGATCTTAAATTTTTTTTAAATACGCAAATTACAATTTTAATGGCTGTACATATTTAATCCAAATGGAACTAAATACTATTTAGTATAAGTAATTAAGCTGCCTCCGCTTCCTGGTCAAATGCTGACGTCACAAGCTGCATTGTCATTAAACACCTCCGTTTTTGCTGCTGATCTACATACAAAATATTATGTGTGTAAAAAATTGTTGCACTTTGAATTGGATGTCTCAGCCGACAAAGCTCCCCACAAACGCAAAGCATGTTCGCCGTGTGTGTGAGTGTGTGTGTGTGCGTGCATAAACATTCAACATTCAACATTTTTCGTTCGTCAGCTGCTGCTGCTGCTGAGTCGCCGTCGTCGTCAGTCTCGTTTAGTATTGACACCATTAATGCTGCCATGCTGCCCCAATGTAGGTCAATTGCGCGCTAATTGCCCCGCACTCGCTGGAAATGGGGGGGGGGATGAGGGGAGGCCTTTTGGAGTCTCTCAATGTTGCCGTCACTGCCGCTATTGCTGCTGAATGATTGACGTCGACGTCAGAGCGCTGGCGTCAGCATGACCTTTTGGGCAGCGAACAAGCGAATAGCAGCAGCAGCTGGGTTTCAAAGAAGAAATTGCGTTACGCATACGCAGCGTGAGCTGTGCGCCTTCAATATGTTTGCTATAATTCCTCTTTCGTTCAACCATGCAAAACCACCCAAACCCCCCCCCCTCCCCACCCCCTCCACATCATCACCGTCGCCCATCCCTATCCCTCTGCCACTGCCATTGTTAATACTATTTTCGGCAAGCTGAGGAGCAATTTTTGACCCAGTTTCCGCTTCTTAGGCACCGTTACTCTAAACTCAAAAACTTGGCTTTACTTGCCATTTCTCTACGGCATACACTCCCGCCCTACTGCTCTTCCGCTTCCTGTTGCCCACGCACACCAAAAAAAAAGCTCACTCATACACTCAGAGAAAATCAACAATGTTTTAAAAGCGAGTTCAATCGGTTTCGAATTCCTTTTCTTACTGACCTAAATTTCAATTTTAAGTATAATTACTTATTGCTTTAAACTATGTTAATGCAAAACACAGATAAATCCGAAACTAAATCAAGTACAAAATACTCACATGCATATTTTTTCCTAACCTAATTATAGGAATATATTATTTGTTAGCTTAAGAACTTAAATTATTGTTTATTTGTATTCGATAACAAAATTGATTTAAGTGCTTAAGAACTTTTCAACTTTAAGACTTAGTCTAAGTACTTTTCATATTCGTTCCAAACTTATGAACTTAAGTTGATTGATGTTCATCTATTTAAATATCTACAGTATTAACTTAAGAGCTTCTCTTTTACTTTTTCCAAAATTGTTCAGCAATTTGTGCTTTTAGTTAAGTAAATTTTGTCTGAGTGTATAAGCAAATTTATATTTTTGCATATTTCATGATTTAATCAAAGTTATCATACGCATGCACACATTTACATATATGTATATGTATGTGTATATATACATATCCCTGCCTGGAGGAAGTGCCTGGCACTGTGGTACCAAAGGGAACCCATACGTCTCCCCTATCCCCGCCCGCCCACAATGCCCCTTGTTACGGCCCTGATGTCGAGCGTAATAAAACCGAAACTTGACCCAATTCTGACAGCGGCATTCTCGACAGGCATGAAAACCGCTTGGCGACCCACAGAAATATTGAAAATTTGTTGTATTCAGCGATGCTGGGCAATAATGTAGCATAGGAGAGAGACAGAGAGAGACAGAGAGAGAGAGAGGCAGGTGTGTGTGCGCTGAGTATACTTGAAATTATGGCATATGTGTACTCAATAAACAATTGGATATTTTAGGTCACTTCTCGACTGTATTGAAATTAAACTCAAAACAAATACTTTGGGGATTTATGTACTAAATAGAGAACATATTAATGACTATTTGTACAGAAAGTTAAGTCAAGTTTAGAATATGGTTATATTCATGTTCTAAATAATTGATATTATCACTTAATTTGCTCGGGTTCTCTGCACAAATCCATATAAAAAATTTGTATTCAGAATTGGAAACCTTGCAACGCTTTCAATTCTCGTTGCTCGGCGTCATCATTATTATTGTCGAGCACCCGGCATTCATCCCCTTGACACATTCCACTCCCCCATCCCTTTTCAACCACTTAATACACTCGTTTGCCTAGGGCCAGGGCCATATAAACACACACACACACAGTCCCTACCCTTGCACCGACCCTTGCCCCTTATTCCTACCCCTATTACCAGTCAGTTTCAATTTCTGTTTCTGTTCTGTTCTAATTCATTTGGTTCCATTTCGTTTCATTTTCGCTGAGTAAATCGTGGTTTTATTTGACTATTATTGCTATTAGTAGGTATTTTCATTAGTTTGTTAGCCTGTGGCGCCTCCGCAATGCAAACTCATACTGCAACTTAAACGTTTCCTGCGGACTTTGCTTTTCAGCTCTCTCCCTCCCTCCCTCTCTCTCTCTCTCTCTTTCTCCCCTTATTGGCTGTTGTCTTGGGGCCATGTAATTTACGCGCTTCAATACTTTTTATGCCCTGCATCTATTTTGAAGTTAAAGGGGATATTTGCAGGAAGAATAAGACACCTTTGAGTCCATAAGGAGCACGTATATTCATCATCAGCATCAATACTCGTCTCTTCCTGTTCGATCTCAGTGAAGTCAATACTTGATCGCTTGGGGACCTTTTTTTGACATGTTTTATGTTATATTTATATTTTTATTATATTTTACATCAAATTAAAGAAATCAATTAAAGCATATAATAAATTTAATATATAGATTTTCGCATATGCATAGAAATAATACCAATACAAATAATACAAATTAAACATTCTTTGAAATTTTTTACAAGATTCCGAACGATCAAATATAATATGAATAATTTTTTCTATAACATAAGCGGATTTTGTATCTTTAATTTCTCTGTCCATAACACGTCTGTACCCAAATTTCTTGTTTAATATATGTTTTTTTTTTTATCCTATTTGGAATTTGTTTTAGTTTTAGTTTGCTCACTATTGAAACAAACGGGAACAGGAAACATTTCCTGAAGGATAGCTTTTTGTTGTTTGTTAGAGCCGATTACAGAATATCTTTTAGTCGTGTCGATTCGATTCGACTTGAATCTTACCCGTTTTGAGTACAACTCGTTCCCTCGACGGATCCTTTGGTCCCCCGGCTGGCAACTGACCGCGCTTCATATTAACCTTGTGCGTGCTGCTTGTGTTGTTTTTGTTAATACCTTTAACCTTTTGCTCAGAAGTCGACGGCAAATCCTTGAAAGTGTCTACTGTCTGAGGGTCATCAACTACACTTTTGTTGTCGCCGTTGCCGTTCCCTGCTATAAATGTATATATATACATTTTATGTACATATCTCATTTGTAGTTTCATGGCCGGTCAGAATTTGGAATAGGTCTGGTGGGGCGCAAGCCCTTGCGAGAGTGTCTCCACAAGGAGTGGCATTTGATGTGTATGCGCGTGTATGAGTGTGAGTGTGTGTGTTGGAAGCGCATTAATGATAATTATAAGCGATAGCTCCGATAGACAGATAAACCAAGCAAATAGCCAGCAAGCGAACCATTATCAGTAATTGCCATTGTCCAATATCGATTTTTTATGGCTAAAGCGCTTTGCATGTTTTCTTTTTGCCCCTGCCCATGCCCATAACTATAACAATATGTAACGTATGTTTGTATATATGTAAATATATATATATGTATATATATATAGATATATAAGTGTGTATAATACTTAATATAGCAGAGCAAATAAAGCTGCCTTTCAGGTCAGGGCTTTAAAGTGCACATACAACATCTACATTTGTATATATACATACATATATATATATATATAAATAAATAAAAACTACTCGCACTGGTTGATAATTATCTGACAATGAGCTTGCGGACAGTGCTCATTGAAAATACGTACGCTAAAGCTAAAGCAAAGGCCAAAGCGAAAATCTCTGTGCGGCCAAGCTAGAGAAAAGTAAAGACATACACTCGAAAAAAAAGTATATATATATGCCCAAATTGTGTCTTGTGTGTGTCTATAATTTATACCAATTTATATTTATAACAAATTTGGAAATGTTGTATGCCCCAGAAATTTTCTTAGGTATTTTTATAAAAGTTTATTTTAAATGTTCCAAGGCTTAAACGCATTAAATAAAATTATTTTAAAAACTTGAAAAAAGGTTAGTTTTTTTTTATTATTTAATTGATAGTATTTGTACAAATTTGGAAATACATTTCTAAGTAATTGTTATATTTTGTTTAAATGTATAGGTTTATATTAAAGACAAAAAGTTTTGGTTTAAAAACTTTAATATTTCAAAACACTTATCAGAAATATGCTTCTATTAGAAGCAATCGCTTCAAAAAGTTAATTTCTTAAATTTCAAAATTAGTTCTAAAAAGAAATGTTATCTTTTCGGAATGCTTTTAATGTTAACTCTCTTCTTTTTTTTTTGCTGAGTGTATGCATATTTATAATATTGTACTTGCATTTAGTGTAACTGAAAACTAAACTAAAAAAAAAATAACTAGAAACTGGGTTATAATTGAAGTCAATGGCAGAGCAGAGCTGAGCAGTGAAGAGAAGAGCGCTTCGACTAAAAGCCGACAAGCGTTGACTTGAATTTCAACATAAACCATACATGTTGTGGCCAACAGCCAGAGAGAGAGAGAGACAGAGAGCGAAAGAGAGAGAGGGGGAGAGAAAAGAGGGCCCTTTTTTAAAATTCAGCCCGTAATAACAATGATTTATGAGTGGCGACGCCGCGACCCTTGAAGCTCTTGTGCATGTTCCATTCCGTTTTGTGCCGCCCTGCTGCAAATTGAATTCCAAACAAAACCAGGAGTGAGCCGCATCAATTGAAAAGGCGACGTGCGTGACAAAAATGATGACAGACCGTAATAAAAAGAGGAAAAAAAAAAGAAAAGAAACAGCGGCTGCTTTTCTTCTCATTCTTTGCATACAAGTTGAATGGTTGTTGCCTGCCGTTGGGCCTGGGTTTTGACTGTTTGCCTGATTTCTCAAGGGTAGCCTCGTCTCTGTTTCAATTCCGCAGCATTTCGTGCAGCCAGTTGAGTTAAGTTGGCACCGCCCCGTTGACCATGAGGCCGTCTACCTTCAACTGCGGCGACTGCCACTTCCACTTACACTCGTACCAGACATGCTCTTTAAGCTCTTTTAATCATTTTCATGCTGCCTCCGCTTCTGTCTGTTTATTTATTGCCCTCCACGCTTGGCAACAACAAAACGACAACAACAACAATAACCACAAGCGATGATGGCGTCGTGCTCGCTTAGGCCTCAATCTCAATGTCTACCTACTTGTAATTTGTATCTTTAAGATATAGCAAATGGTGCTGCTTACCGCTGCCTGCTGCCTGCTGCTGCTGGCTGCATCGCATTTTCTCTCTCTCTCTCTCCCGACACGCATCTAAAGATCTGTAGATCTTCGCATTAAATATTTATTATGTAGCCAAAGAGTTAACTCGCTCAAAGACCGCTCGGCTTCTGCTGCTGCTTCTGTGTCTGGCCGTTGGCCTGGTCTCGTTGTCCCTCCCATTCTATGTGTGTCTGTGTCTCTTGTTGTTATTGTTGTTGTTGTAGTATCTTCTGTTTGCGGTCTGCATTGTGGCTGTGTGTTTCCGCTTCGTGTCCAAAAGTATCTCAAGAGCAATAACTACATATACTGACTGCTGTGGCATGGCTTCGCTGTTGCGGTTTGTATCTGACAGCTACATAGTGCCAAGCAACTTGTGTATGTCTCTCCTCTCCTCTCACCTTCTCTTTCTTTTTCTTTCTATCTCTCTCTCTCTCTCTCTCTCTCTGTCTTTCTCTCTCTCTCTCTCTCTTTTGGTCATTTGTCTCCCTCATTGACTTTTTATACGCTTGCTTAGGGTATAACAATTTAGCTATGCTATGTGTAATGCCTGAAGAGAATATTCTAACTTGCCTGCTATGTATTTATTTATATTTAATTGATTTGGATATAGATCCAACTTAAATATAGCTCTTACAATTTTCTAGTGAAACTTTGACGATTCTCATGAGCAAATTACGTTTATAATTAAGGAAAGTACGCCTGGTAAATAACAAAAGAAGCTTGTTGGAAATGTGAGAATAAGAAAAGAAAGAATTAAAATCCTGTTAAAATCCGGATAAGGTTGAAAATCCTAAACCAGAGAATGCAAGATACCTAAACGTAAAACTCATCAATAATTATTTTACTTGCAGAGAGATTTCTCTTTTAGTAATAGTACCGAAGTTCTTTAATCAACCTTGATATTATTTTCAGACATAACTCACACAGATACCGATAGAAAATAAAAAAGACCCTTGACCTGGAGCTAGCAAAAAGCATATTTAAATTATAAAATAAAATAAATTAATTAAAACCAGAAGACTTACGTGATAAATCGTTAAGAGTATTTCGTTGTCGCAGCGGCAAAGTGAACTTCTTAAACTGCTTTGTTAATAAGTATAATCTGACGCTATCCACTTCAACATCGTCGTCATCAGCAACGTTGTCGTCGTCATCTGTTTGTGTTTGTTTGTTGGTTTTTTTTTTTTTCATTAGCTTTAGTTTTTTTTATATATTTTTTTTATTGTTGTTAATCGCTTCCATTATATCGCATTTGCTTGCCTGTTTTTCAGCTATCTGCACATTTTGATCTTGTTCATCGCTGTACGGCTCGTCAAATCTCCCATCCCCTCCCCACCCCGCTTCGACCCGTCCCGCCCCTCTTCGTGACGCGTCGCAAGACCTTACTTCTCACTAATTACAGTTAATCATTTCACAAAGGTTTTTCCTACGCTTCAGCATTGTTTACTTGTTGTAGTGTTTTCTTTTTTCTTTAAGGTTTGTTTTCTGTTCTCCCCGCCTTTTAATTTGCATAGTAAATCAGTTCTTGTTGTTGGTGTTATGTTTTTGGCTTGTTTTGTCGCTGCTCTGCTATTCACCGGAAAAGCGTGAAAATTATGACAGCTAATCGCAGCCACGCAGCTTTCACCCAAATTCTTGTTAAAGCCGCCTCTATCGCTTCATTTACATCGTTTGCCAAGAATTTACCACTCACTTTGTGAAATTTGATAGTCACTAGAAAGTACAAGACTCTCAACACTGACTTGAGATCTTATGCGGGCTTCCAGATTAACCCAGGAAAAAGGTGGCTACAAATTATTTTCAAAAAAAAAATAGTAATAATAAATAAATAAAGGATAAAATGTTGTTGGCTTTTCAACCCTCAGCTTGTTTTATTTGACCAAAGTAGTTATTTCGAGACGATAAGATTTAAGAGTTTCTTTTCGTAAGAAATTCAAGCCATGGCAATTAAGTGGTTTGGATGTGATGTGCATTATTTCACTTGAAAATGTTTAACGTTTTGAGATTTATTTTTTTTAACCACCCACCAGCTAAAAAGAAAACCTCGTTAACCAAAAAAATAAATAAATAAATAAAGCACCAACATAAATTGCACTTTGTTAAAGTGTTTAAGCTGCGAGTA
The DNA here is from genome assembly GCA_035043505.1 of Drosophila setosimentum. Taxonomy (NCBI): domain Eukaryota; kingdom Metazoa; phylum Arthropoda; class Insecta; order Diptera; family Drosophilidae; genus Drosophila; species Drosophila setosimentum. Next base: position 4,009,496 of record JAWNMY010000076.1, on the reverse strand, counting down.
AAAGTGACTTCACTTCCTGTTTTGTATAGCAATGTAGTAGCTGTTGCAGCTGCTCAAAAATGCATACACTGAGAAAAAGAAATAATCAATACCATACTTAAATTACTGTCTAATAAAATTATTTATTTTCGGTATGATTCTTAAATAAATATTGATTGCATAGGTCTATTTTTTTTTATAAATCTTGATACCAAGTAGATTTGTTTGAAAATAAACTCACTTAATTGCAATATTTCTCAAAGAAAAATCAACCCAACAAAATGATCACTAATTTCAATAATTGTTATCTTTGTATCAAAAAAAAAATTGGTAAACTGTGTTTTTGCTGCTTCAATCAAAATCTTTTCACTTAATTCATGAAGTGTTTTCTTATTACCAAAATGTGTAGCGAAAAATGTGTGCGTAAAATTTAAGAAGTCATTTCTTAAACTGGTATATTAAAAATAAATTTATTGTTGTCACATATTTTTTTCTCGCAATGTATATGCAATAATTAGCAGCAATATTTTGTGGCTATTTGAAAGCTGTTCGTTCGAGTCGTTGTACAAATTGAAATTGGTCCTTTTCACTGAAATGAAAACGGGCAAAAGCGAAGCGATGAGTGGCTAAAATTGAAAACGAGCCACTGAATGAACGTTGACTGAGGGAAGACGGAGGGACGGAGGAGGGGAGGGAAACAACGTTTGGCATCATGCTGGGCGGCCGCAGCACGCTTCGCGCAGTCAGCGTGGAGTATCTTTCACTCAAATGAAAGTAATGAAAGTACTGCAGAAAGGCAGGCGACTGAAAGAAACGAAATCAAATGAAGAAATGAAATTTGCTTTCAAAGAGTTGAAGCGCGCCAGCCCCAAATGCCTCAGCTGCCAGCTGCGAAGTCGACGTCGACAGCGATTTCAGACAGCGGCCAAATGAAAGCTTTTTAGTTTGGCATTGGCCGACGACAGCTGCAACTTCAGCAGCAGCAACGGCAACAGCAACAGCAGCCGCAATAACAGCAGCGGCAGCCGTTTTCAAGGTGGCAACTGTCATTCAATTGGCGGCCAGCTGAAGCTGAAGCTGCGTCCTCAGCTTGGCATTAACTTGACACCTTGCTGCTTGAAATTTATGAAGTGAGAGCGAGTCGAGAGTCGAAGTCGAGAGCCGGAGTTGTCGTAGTCAAAGAGAAGTTCAAGTCCACAATTCCACTATCGGCGCTTGTTGCATTACTTTCTCTTCCTGTTTGGGGCGCTAAATGATGGATATCATAAAAAGTTGGAAGTGGTGCGGGAGGAGGGCGAGGAGGAGGTGAGGTCTACCCAGTTTAGTGGCACATGTGGGTGACGCGCATGGGCGCAGCTGAAACTAGTCACTGTTGCCGAGGCTGACCAAAAATACAATAACAAATGACAGTTGTCTCTTGTCGCTTGTCTGCTTGTCTGCTTGTCTGCTTGTCTGCTTGCCTCTCAAATCTATTGCAACTTTGTCGCAATTGCCTAAGCGCATAACATGCCCCCAAAAGCTTTTCCTTTTGTTTGCTCTTAATTGGACAACACCCACATTCACAAATGCAACAACAGCAGCAGACGGGCGAAGGAAGGGGGACAGGTCAGTGGTGAGCTGTGAGCGGGCAGCGTTGTTGATATTTATCACTTGATAAATGTAATCTTCACTTAAAGCATAGATAATCTAAAATCTGCTTTGGCTTATTTTTGATCACTTTTGCCATTTTGTGTAAGTAATTTTAGTAAAATTGGTTTACTTTCTAATTCTGCAGACTTGAAAGCATTGATTGGATATTGAAATTGGAACGGAATTCCAAAGAATGTTTTTATGGAATTTCCGGTTTTTGTATTTAATACTGTATAAATTAATATTTTTAATGCATATGTAATAATCATAAATCCACTGATTACATTGATACATTGTGCGACCTTATCAGCTTAATTGTGAATAAAGGTGGCTATTATTATATATAATACATATGAATTAGTTCAAAACTCAACTGATTACTTAATTATACATATTTATATTAGAAAACTAATTAGTTTCTCGAGACCCTATTCTAAGGCAAATATAATCAATAATATAATGCATTAAATGTCGATGCTTAGTTGAAAATTAATATAATAATATTTATATACAACAAGTTATCTCCAAAAATAAGATTAGCTTTAAGAAATACCAATCCAATTTTGTCTCACTTACGGCGAAGTTTTTTTTTAATATTTTTATTTTGTGTTTTCGTGTGCAAATCAGATTTGCATTTGTAAATTATTTGAGTTTGTTGGTTTATTGCACAATTGGACAGCATGTTGAATGTCTTTAAGCCATAAGCTGTGCACACTGGAGCAAAGGCATTAGAAATTGTCAAACAAATCGAATACTAAATTCTTGCCAAAATGCACTTTAAATATATATGTATTTCACTATATTTATATATGTATGTAGATTAACCTGACGAATATGAACGCATTGCTGAGTGCCACTGTGCAACGCCTCCTGCCGCCCCTTACTTCATCTATATCTCCAATTCCATCTGCACCACCTCCTGTTCCACCTTCCTGTCTTCTACTCTGTGGCGTTGCCGATAAGTTGCGCTTTATGGCTGCGCCAGTTCATTAAATTTAGTTTACCAGACAGCGACAACAATGTCTGCACAACAGACCCGCCCCTTTCCTCTTTCCAGCGCAGCCTTCCCGCCGTTCCTTGCACCTGCTCCTCGGTCTCCGCTCTGCTAGCTGTTGATTGCAACCCGGCCTCCGTCTCCGGTTCAACTTTAGCTTCAGACTCCGGAACGGTTTCGAGTAGTTGGCAAAAAAAAAAAAAGACACAACACAAATGCACATATTTATGTACATGTTTAAAACTGTTGAAAACCTCAGACACCACCCCACTCTGCACCCCCCCCCCCCCCCCCCACACACACACACTACTAAGCCACCCGCGTCCCGCTCTGGTCTCTGCTCCATGGGAGAGAGACTCTGTCGCTCGCACAGTAGTCTCCAGCTCTGTTGCAAAGTAGTAAATTTAATGTCAGTTGCATTTAAATTGAAACGAGAATGAATGCCACGAGAGGTGGCAAGAGGAGATGGGGTAGGTGGTTTCAGGGAGCAGCGTTGGGATTTTTTTATTTTATTTTTTTGCTCCAAACTCGCCTCGTCCTCGTCATCGTCATCGGTCTGTCGACAGTTTGAGTTAATTTCGTTGCCACCGCCTTTTCCACATATTTAGTGCACAACAATAACAACACACACACACATTTGTGTACACTCGAAAAATAATTGAGAACATTGTAAATAAAGCAGAACAATTATTGACTAAATGGATCTTTATTTAAAAATGTTAATTAAATTTCCTTTTAACATAATATTTGTAATCATCTATTAAATAATACAAATTTGTAATAGAATAAAATGATTTTAAAACATTTCAACACAAAAGGTCTGGAATCAATTCAAAAAATTTCATTAGAAGCGTATTTGCTCTTAAAATAAACGTAAAGCATACTAATTCTTAATTTAAAAAGTTCCATTCTTTGTTTATGCGGACTAAATGCAATTTTCAAACATGAGAACTAACTATGATTAACTATTAAATATTTGCATATCTATTAATCATATCTGTAATTATCTCTACTCCAATTTCGTGATTGTGAATTAAAAATCTCTTCAAAGTCGCATCAGTTCCGATTTCTTCGATGAGTGCCATATTTGTTTGCTGAGTGTATTGTTTGGTTTTGTTTTGTTTTGTATTGTTTGCAACTCTTGTATCTTTTGCATCTGGCATGCAACGCTGCTCTTCGTTCAGCTGCTGCCCTTGCTCCTTCTCCTTGCTCTCCTCCGCTCCGTCGCGTTATTCTCAATTTCAGTGCCAGTCTCAAGCCCTAGCCCTAGCCCAACACCAATCCCAATCCCTTTTTATGGCCTCTGTCTGTCTTGTCTGTCTGTCGGTCTCTTGTCTTTCGGTCCCTCACAAATTTAAAGTTGAGCAACATCGAGTAAAAGTTGGCCCCTTGTATTGTTGTTTTTGTTGTTTTTTTTTCTCTTGTTGTTATTGTTATTGTTATTGTTGTATTGCTTTAACGCGCTCCACTGAAAGATACAAATTGTTATGCAAAATTGTGAAAAGTTTCATTTGGCATCCTCAGCGACCGAGTTTTTTTTTTGTGTTTTACTTTTTTTTTTAGTTTTTGTTTCACTGCTGCTTGCTTCGCTTTTTATGCAAATTTTTTTCACATTTTGATTTATTTTCATTTTATGTTGATCTGCTTTTCTGCTTTCCGCCGCCGCTGCTGTCTGCGCTTTTATTTAATTTTTTTTTTTTTAAGTTTTGTTGTCAAGTTTTTGTGTAGTTGTTGCCTTCACTTTTTATCTGCCATTGTGCTCAACTTCAATTGACTTTATTTGACTTGATGGGCTCTGATGTTAGGTTGATTCTCTTGTAGTTGTTGCTGTTGCTGTTGATGTTTTGTCATCACTGCTGTCTCTGTCAACGGGCAAAAAAAAATCCCTCTGCGTCAAAACTTCCCCTTTTGCACCACCCCCATCCCCCTGGATCCTCCTCATAGGTATGAACAATGAGCAATGCTATCTTAATCGCAACGAGACTGAAAATGAACAAAAAAAAGTACATGTTGTGATTTCATTGTACAATATGTAATTTATAATGTTTAATAAGCGCTTACAAGCTTACTTTACTTATCTCCGACATATTTGTGATATTATTCAGCGAATGAAACGCTTGCAATGGCACGGCAAGTAGAGCTTAGAGTGTCGTAAAATAATTTAATATATATAGATAAGTCTACGGCTGGAACGCTTGGAATAGAACATTGCTAAAATTATGTGTGATCATTATCGACATTAGTTTAATTTAAATTTAAGTTTTTTTTAATATAAAGATTTTATTGTCTTTATTATCGAATTATTCTACTGCTGAAACACTCGGAATAGAACAGAAAATGGCGCTGAAAACAAGAGAATGTGGGATCATTGTCGGCATTAGTTTAATTTAACTTGAAGTTTTCTTTTTTTGTTTTTTTTTTTAGATTTTATTGTGTTCTTTCATATCAAGCTGCAATTATCTGTCAAAATTATGCAAATTTTTGAACACTTAAGAATCCAACATGATTTTATTGTTGCGCCTTTGCTAATTTCTTTCGTTTGTTGCCCTGGGCCGGGACAAATTTTGCGGGTTTCGTGTTTACGAACTTCAGAACCCAAGGCCAGCCGTGAAAAGAACCCGCTTTGCCTCGGGCTCCACTATAAAAATCGCCCTAAACCTTGAGAGCTCATCGCACGTTTAATGCCCCAAACTGAGTCCAATGGTCACACAGACTTAGATAGACACACATACACACGCACACACACACACACACAAACACTAATAATATACAAAATATACATGCTTATGAGACTTGAGGCTTCTAACGTTCATAATTGCTGGGCACACACACAAACACACACTCACCGTCACGCTGCTCGTTAATTATGCCGTCTAAACCCACGAAATTATGACAAATTTCAATAAGGCCAGCTAAATAAAAAGAAAAATATAAACGTCGGCAGTCAAATGGATGCGAAGAGAGTCAAATGAGTTCAAATATACCGCCCATATACCAATAAGCAAAGCAAACGTGAGCAAGACAAACACACAGGAAGACAGAGAGAGAGATATAGGAAGAGAGAGAGAGGGGCGAGAGAAACGCAACTATTGAAAGAGTTAAAAGCATCATATATATTATATGGCAGACACATTCTATGGCAAACATCGCCCCGAAACCAAAAACCATAAGCCAAAAACATCGAAAGGCATCCGAAGCGGCTTTTCGTATTTGAAACTTACGATGGGTTCATGGTCAAAACAGCAACCTGAGTGCGTTAAAACAATAAGAAGCACCCAAAAACTGTCGACACTTGAGACATGCTTGACTCTCTGATACTTTGTGCTGTAAATGAACGAGATTCGAATGTATATTTAAATGAATATTCTCTAACCTTTCTCAATTAAGCTACAAATTATGTATTTGGGTTAGATTCTAGGCATCATCTATCTACTAACGAGCTCTGGATTTCAAATAAGTTCAAATTATAAATAAGCAAAATCTCATAAATTTTTGTAGTTCCTAGTAATCTGATATTTGATTAATTTTTTTTTAAATTTATTTAAATACTATAAACTAAACCCCTTAAAGTTGCACTACAAATAAAAATAGATGTCATCTGTATTAGCCAAAAACAACTCTCCCAAAAGTCAGAACATAATAAAGTAAGGTACATGTTTGAGGGTTTGTCCACAAGGTGTGACGTTTTACAAAGAATTTCTAAAGTCAACTTGGTCGATCGTTCTGCGATTTGCGTCTGCAAATATATTTCAATGTTGTCATGCATGAATTTTTCTGCTTTTTTTCTTCTTTCATTATATTTATCGTGTCGCAGAGATATTCTCGTATTCTTAACTGTTCCGTACTTGTTGTGTTGTATTGTGCTGTGTGTCTCGGTGTTTGTGTTTGACGTGCGCCCCTGAAAATAGCTTCCAAGGTTGGCCTGCCAATGGCTAGCTGGCTGGCTGGCAAAGATATCAGTCAGCGCAACAACTATTTGTTGTACACGTTGATTATGATTATTGCACTTAGACTCGTTTTTGCTGGCATGACAGCTTGCCAAGGCGCTTCCTCAATTGCCAGCAAGCCAGCAAGCCACGCCCCTCACCCATTCTGATGGCAACTTGTCTATCAGCGTACTTGTCTTACACACATTGAAAAGATAAAATGGCTAGATTAAATATTGCTTTTTATATCTAACTATCAACAATGTCATTTTTCTTGAAATAGGTATATAAAATTCATAAATAATCTTACTATTTGTAAAAATATTCTTTGAAACTAAGCACGAAAAGCCAGTAAATAAGTCTGAGTATACTTAAGCTAATTTTAATGGGAACTTTTATCATCATAAAATAAAATGATAAAATTATTCTGATAAATATAATTTTTTGTTATCTTATTATCAGCAATGAAGTTAGATATACCAAATTTATAAATACATTCATTATTTCGTAAAATATTCTTTATATTCTGAATATTAAGTAACAAGAGCGCAACAAAACATGACAAAATATTATAATATTGTAATTTATAATTGAACCAAAAATACTTGATTTTGCGTAAAATTTGGATGTTGACAATTTGACTTCGGTCGACAAGTCTAAAGTTTAGATTCCTAACTGATGGCAATTACAGAACATATGCTTTGTGGTCTTGTCAGTTTATTCATAGTAAGTAGTATCTTATTGTAGTGGGACGACTTTTGCATCTGGGTTAGCAGTCGATGCCGGTTGTCTGCAGAATATTTAATCGCACTTCTTTCTAGATCAACCTTACTTACATACTTAACATACCCCCCCCCCCCCCCCACCCCCTTTTTATGTTGTCTTCAGAGATGCCACAGCTCTCCAATTAGGGCACATAATGAACACCAAATTGTTGCCGCTTGTAATTTGCAGCGGCCCTTTTTGCATTTAACTTGAGTTGAGCGGAGTGTTGCCTGTTTCTGTATCTGTATCTGCAAAATGTATCTGTGTCTGCTGCGCTGTATCTGTATGTTTGACCTACTTCTGGCAGTTGTAAAAATTCAATAACATAAAAACGGAAAATTAACTGAAAACGGCACTCGTCGGCACAACATACACACACATAGTACAGAGCCAGCGCATTGATAAGACACCCAAAGCAAAACTGAACCAAGGCTGCAGCTCGACACGATTTCTACATTGGATGCCCTTCGTTTAGCTCAGCTCAGCTCAGCTGAACAGCAGAACCAGCAGCCGCCAGTAGAAGCAACAGAAACCCAAGTCAAGACCCAAGACCCCAAGGAGGAGTCTTTTACAGATACATTCACACTCATTTGCACACACACACACACACCTTGCACCCATTTCCATGCCATTTCCCATTTACGTGGTCGCATATACGAAACGTGAGTGGAACTACGAACCCAGCTAAAACTCCCCCACTCCCCAGAAATGTACTTTACACCGTCCCGCAACTGTCCGCTGTGGCACGCAAGAAGAGAAGGCGACCGTCTGATGACACCAGCGATGCGTGTGCGTACGTGATGCAATCAAAATGTTATTAATAACGCAATAAAGTAACCATAATTTCGACCATTAAAATGCACACATTTTGCGCTACGTGCTGCGATAAAAATACAAAACACAGAAAAGAAGCAGAAGAAAACCAAGCACAACTTTACTTCAAATGCAAACCCGAATCCGAACATCCCTCCCGTAAACGAGAGAAACCTCCAAAGTCTACTCAACCATTTATACCTTGGCAAGAAGCACAATTTTAGAGTCATACTCAATTTTATGGCCACAATTTGTTTAAAGTACTTACTATAATACACCACTCCTTTAAGCCTCTTTTATGCCACTCCAAAATCCAACAAATCGAATTTTACGTCTATTTCATGAGTGCTTAAGGAGAGATTTTCTTCAATTTTAACCATTTTAGTTTTTAAGTAATTGATAAACAGACATCAAATCAGTTTTAGTATACATTTTGTGCATGAAAATTGGGGCTTTTGTGAACATTTTAAGTTTTGAACGGTCAACAGCTTTATAATATGAAAACTTTGTAAAAATAGGACTTAATTTAAAAATAGTTTAAATGTTATATCAAGGAAAAATATAATAATAATGATTAAACTTTAACATTGCACTCATTTTTAGTCAATCGTTTCAAAGATCTTAAGGAAATAATAACAATATTTCAAAGAAAAACTAATCTTTCTTGACAATCTAAAGAGTTGATAATGCTGTTTAATATTTCAAATTTGCCTTAATCAATGAATCTCGATTATTTATTTCTTTTTTAATTAGTTTTAAGATCTCCAAAGATTTGTAGAAAAATAAAGCAATAAAAACAGATTAACTTTTTTTTAATGTCATAACACTTTGGCTAAAATAGTGCTTTAGTATTTTTACATATATACAGTAAATCACGTTTGTGCTCAACTTTATTCTTTGCTAATTAGTCATATTAATAAGAGCCTTAAGGCCATAATGGAAAACCATAGAAACCCAATACGTGAACTAACTGAATATCTATGAGATACTTTAGTACCAAAACGCTTATGGCTTTTGGCTGAGCGGATAAATAGCAGGAGAAAAGAGGGAAGTGTTGTGAAGAGCAGCAGCAAAAAGAAACCGAAATTTGTTTAAAGGAGAAATCATTAAAAAAAAAAAACGGCACACAGATGCGGTGCGATATCACCCAAAACCCAAACGAATATACATGTATATATATATATATAAATATATATAGTACAACAACAAAGCTCAATTGAGCTCGAGTTATATTTATGACAGTTGTCTGTGGCTTTTATTGCTGCTGCTGATTTTCAGTTTCGCTGCTGCTGCTGCTGGTGCTGCTTTCCCATTTGCATGCTGAAAATGTGACAGTCTCTTTGGGTAGTCAAATGCAAATTTGTGCAGCGATGCGTTTTGGCAGCGTTTAAAGTCGCGCGTGAAAGTCGCAACCAGCTGCTTATGCTGCTGACATAAAAGAAATATCTCTCAGCTGAATGAACGCGATTATTTGCTGTGAATTGGCCATAATGCACAAGTCCAATTGATATTAATATATTAATATTACATAAACGTTTTATAAGCATATTTAGTGCTGCTGTTAACACTTTTGTCAAATTCAAACTACTATTTCATGTGGTTTCCATTAACGAGTGAACGGTTGAAAGCTGAATTTTTGTTTGGCTTTTTTATTATTTTCTTTCCCACATTGCAAGCTGGAATTAATTATATTTTAAACGATACTCAAAGCTGTGTTGTGTGAATGCATTTCAAAATTTTAGTTATGGGATTAGCGCAAAACCCTTTTTTTTTTGGTTATTTTGTTTTTGCTTTTGTCTTTAAAGATAATCTTATGTTGTGAATGAAGCGATATTGAGACAAAATTGATATGCTGCCTAATCCGTTGGTGTTGTGTTATATTCTCTGTTATCCACTAAATGTATGCTCATAGTTAAATCTTTGCTTTCCACATTTTGTTTAGATAGTTTCCCCCTGTCTCATTTAAAGCGGTTTGTTTTGTTGCCAAGCGGCGCAGAAAACATTTTCAAACGACAGCGCAAATTGTGATTGCTGTTTTTGTTGCTGTTGTTGCTGTTATTGTTGTTGTTAGTTAATGTGGTTGTGCGGCCATTGCCGTGAAATTTGTGTGAATTAAAGCAACAGCAACAACACTTGACAAGGTAAGGCGAGCCGGCGTTTCACTACGAGCCGAGAGCTCTGCAAAATATGCCTATATTAATGAGCCTATGGAGCGAAGCGGACCGTTGAGCGGCATGGAACGAAGCGGGGAATTGTTTCTCTAACGCTGGCCGTGAAACTAACGTCACATCAGAGACAGCAACAGCAACAGCAATAGCAACAGCAGCAGAGTTAAAGTTAGACATCAGCAGCATCACATTGGGCATTGCCTTCAGCGCGGCAATGGACAAATATGCGTGTGCCTATATGTATTTATTTATTTATTGTTTCAACTCGAGTTTGTTTGATATTTGTCCGTTTCAAACGAGCCGAATAGCAACAACAACAGCTACAAACTATTAACAATAGTTGGCTCATTGCCAGAAGCAGAGCGGATGGGAGTGGCTTCATAGGATGACCCCAACACGCGGCTATTGGACTAGACCAGATTAATACACGTGGAGAAAAAACCCAGTTTATATTTTTAGTACAAGAGAATTGCTGATTACTCACCAGTTTTGTTCACAAAATTATTATATAAGTCATAATTGATTTTAAAAAAAAAAGACTTATCAAGAAGTGCATATAATAACAATAATAACAACAACCATGGATTAAGGAATTAAAATATTTATATCTTACGCTGATTTACGTCCATGGCCACATTTAGACAATATTTCCACTTCATTTAAGTGAAGCAATTTGTGTATATTTTTTTTTTATCAGTGTGCGCATGTCGAATAGAAAATAAAACATTATGACAGCGACAGCGACGACCCATTGTGGCTGTAACACCCAACCGAACCATAGGCCCAGTAACAACAACAACAACAACAAACAACAACCGTGTCCCATGTCAACTTTTGACGTGACGGCCCGTTGCTGATTTGATTTATGTACGGATTAATATCATAGCTATGCCAGCCCCCCCTCCACTCACATTTTCCATTGCCTTTTTTTTCGTTGTTACCTGTAACAGTTAAAACACTTTTGAGTTCATGTAGATTTCGAAATGGATTTCGAACTTTGGTCCAATTTCACTTTGTCGTAACAACTACAATATTTATTGCTTGCCCAAAAAATATAAAAAAAATGGGTTTGCTTTTTAATATGTTGCTTGCTTTATGCATCGTTTTGTTTGGGAGAACACAAGTATTGAATGATGGACATGATACGATTGACGGATTTATGGCATGTTTAAATACCTTACATTCGGTACAAAACATATTTTCGAAATTCTTAATGATCCATCAAGGCTGGAGCTTACCTTTTGTAGGGGCTCGTAAAGATCAGACTTGTTCTTTTTTTTTAATGGAAATGGAATTCTTTTGAACTCGTTTTCTCACTGCTTGTATTAGATGAATTCCTGCTCAGATTCCTTGAAAAGCATTCGATATTGTTAAATATAATTAATTAACGTTTTCCCCGTTTTTTTTCTCGTTACAGGTATGTACCATAAATGGCTTTCAATAATAACAAAAAAAAAAAAAGAAGCAGAAGAAGCTTTCACGGGCAACTGTTCTTGAATTGAAAGGCTCAAAATATCGAAATCCTTGTGCGTGTGAGTAATTAATTTTTTTCAATTGATTGCGTGTCGAGGTGATGCAGCGAAACTCGATCAGGTCCGATCGAAACGATACGATACGATCCGCTCCGATCCGCTCCTATTCGAGGGCGACCCATTTAAACAGGCACTCGCAATTATTCATTTAAATCGATACGGAAGAGTGAGTTTCATAAAAAAAATTTAGAACAAACGCCAACCAGTTGAATTCCACAATTCTTTTTAATTTTACTTTTTTTTTTGACAAATTCTTGACAAGTTGTTATACTTTAGCAGGAGTCAACTAACTCGGTTTTTTAGTTTCACAGCTCAGCATCTATTTTGGTTATAAATATTTGAGCTGATGATGATTTCATGCTTCGGATTGCTAATCTATTTCAAGCTGAGCTCAAAACTGATTAACATAATTGTAAATTTTTAGTTTATGCTTATGTTAAAATTGATTTTTAAAAATATATATCTTGTGGTCGTTATAAAAAAGTCTTTCAAAGTATTGTTTATTAACAACAACAAAAATACAGTCATAAAGGTGTTTACTAATTTAAAAAAATTAAAATTGATTTTGCAAATACAACTCATAATCATTGACACCTACTCTTATTTTTTTTAATATCATAATTAAAAAATAAAATAAACAATTTGAAGGAATTTTGTGTACAAGAAAAAAACGGTTGACAGGAAGAATTAAAATATGATTTTAAAAATATATATAATGTAATGATTGGGATTTCTATGAGTATATTGGAGTCGTTGACTACTCTGTTCTACTTTTTCACGTACACCCTCCACCCACCAATGCCGTAGCAGTACAAAAAAATACATCTGCTTGAGGTTACTGCGTGCATGCTCCAAATACCAAAATTCAAGTTGGGGAAGAGGGAGCAGCTTAAAAGAGAAGGGATACGGAAGGGGGAGGAGGAAGGCGAGAAGGCGACTTGTGGTGTGTAGAGTGGAAAGCTTAGTGAGCATGGTCAGTAATGGAGTCGCCATCTATTGTCCAACCAGTGGCAACTGAACTACACAAAAAAATCAGGTCAAATTTGCGCTTAAAACGCTCGCCTCGAAATTTGGCTGGCGTTTAAAGTCGCATTCAACTTTTTAATTGCGGATGCGCAGACTTTCGATTTCGATGTTGTTATTGTTGTTGTTGTTGCTTTTGCTCTTTCCCTGCGTCAGAGGCCTACGGGCTCAGTTCGCCACTCTTGACTTGGCTTTGCTCTCTGCCGCAGTGGCAGCAGCGAGGAAGCTTCATGGAGCAAGCGTTTTGCGGCTTTCCAAAAAAAAAAAAAGAAAAAAAAAAAAAACACATTTCAAAAAGTTGCTGCACAGTTTCACTTGAGGGAAATCGCTGCTCCCGGTGTCGCGACGGCGCCGCTGCTATGACATAACTGACGCCGCTGTCGACGTCGACGGCATCGACTGCGACTGTGGAAAGTTGAACGCAAATTGTTGTTGCCCGGTTATTTTTTTTTGTTGTTTTTTTTGCTTTTCAACTTTAGCAACTGCTTCGAAATTCACGTGAAAAGTGATTTTTTCGGGGGCAGGCAAATGTAACTTTGAATTGTGCAATCCAAGAAATAGTTAAATTTTATATATATATATATAAATGATATATATATATATATATATAATTTATTTTGTTTATCTGCAGGAATTGAACTTTGTGTATCGTATGTATACTACGCTGTGCAGAAAACGAATCAGCTTTCATTTAAATGTGGCGTTAACGATATCGTCTGGTTTGAAATGTTTGACTCACGTCGTCCATTAAAGTCTGCTCACTAATAACAGATAATAATAATCACTTAATTTCAACTCTAATTTTGTGGGCCTTTGGGGCTCATTCACTTAATGACTTTCTCAGCAGCATGAAAAACGAAAGGTGATCTGCTTTTTTCATTTCTTTTTTTTTCTTCGTCTTTTCTGTTTCATATTCAGCTTATGCAAAACAATGAGCACTTTTTGTCCAGCACCCCTCCGATTCCCATTGTCATAAGCTATATAGCTATATAAATATATATATAAATGTATATCAATGTTGTCTGCTTGGGCTTTCGACTTCAGAAATTTGAATTCAAATCGCTGGGCGCACTTTTTTTCTTGTTGTAATTTTTGAAAAGTTCACTTTTCAGTTGCTGGAGCTGAGTGGGGGGCGAATTTGGAAATGGAAAGGTTTGCGTCTGGACCAGGAATTGTGCACCCACACAAAGGTTTTCCAAACTGAACCGTGGAGTGTGGTGGGAGGAGGGGGAGGGATTGGGCTATGAGTTGCGTGACTTTCGGACATAACATGAATGTGATTCATTATTCATGTTTTCCATTTGTAATTATTGTTCATAGCAATTTGTTTTTATTATATTTGAAGCACATTGACTTGAAGTTTGATTGCATTGATCGCGCGCACACACACACACACACACACTTATATAACAATATGATAGTAATAGTAAATCAGTTCCTGGTTTCTTATAACTGTATGTCAGTAATTAGTTGGCAAATAACAGCATATAATACTATAATTAAAAAGCTGATCAAATAAATGCATATAAAAATTACACACTTGTTGTAGAACAATTGGCATTCATTTGACGTACATAACATATAACAGTCGGCAATGAAATATACATGTTCATTCAAAATAAACATCTGGTGACTTGATTAGTTTTACACCCATAGCATTAACATTCAGGCCCAAAACTGTATTTTCCCCATTGGGGACCTCTATAAACTTCTCTAACTCTTTCTCTCCCTCTCTCTCTCTCTCTCACTCTCTCTAACTATCTCTCACTCTCTCTAACTATCTCTATCACTCTCTGTGCATTTCAAATTCAATTTCCTTTCGTTTTGGCAATCAATTTAAATCTCGCCTGCATACATCCAGCTGGCTGGGCAAAACCAACAATGCCGGAACTATGCGCGACCCAAAACAAACACCCAAAAAATAAGAAACAAAAAAAAAAAGGTGAAAAATAAAAAACATGCAGTTTTTAACTCTTTTTTGTTGCTCGATTTCACTTGAATTCGTAACACCCCAAAAAGAGAGTTGCAAAATTTGTCGAGTTGAGATTTTTGTATTAAAACAAAAGACAAAACGAAACCACCCGCGATTTGTCTTTGTCTTTGTGTGTGCACATACACACACACACACACCAATACACACATATAAACAAACGAGTAAACACAAATAAAATCTCACCCGCGCTATCACATGAGGCAAACTCTCTTTTCTCGTTGTTGTTGCTGTTATTGTTACTGTTAGCCGATTATCTACACCTTTCACCTTTCACGCCAACAAAAATAACAACAACAACAACAACAGCAGCAATAAAAACAACAACAACAGCAGCTACAACTAAAGCTATGCCTCTGCCTTTGTTTCCATTTTGATCTCCAAAATTTGCAGCCTTTCTAATTTCAATTGTCGTCTCCCCTCACCTGACCGATCACATCCCATCTCCCATCCACTGGGCCGTGAGTTGTGCAATCTGCTCTTAACTTAATTGGCCAGGATTGTGGATTGGAATCGATTTAGATTGAAAAGCTTAAAGCTGCTGCTAAGCCTGAGTGACATTTATACAACGTGTGGCTGGCAGCGCCCACAAGTTGCAGCAACAAATATCCATGACAAATATGCATTACATAAACACTCCGGAGGGATTTCCACACACACCAGCAGCAACTGCAGCAATTGCAACAACAACAACAGCAGCAGCAGCAGCAATAGCTAACAAGTCAAACAGCCACACACACTTCCCAAACAAAAATAATAATAATACAAAAAAAAAAAAAATTAGTTTCACCTCTTTTTCATGGCATGCGCTTAAAAAGCGCAGCAAATTATAAACAAGTAAGACTGAGAAACAGACACGGCGAGTGCCACACAGAGTGACAAAGTGCGAGAGAGACAGAGACAGAGATGGGGAGCGAGAGCTAGAGCTAAAAAGCCAATGCTGCAACGAATTGTTGCAGCGCGCCACTGTTGCACTGTTGCAAGTTGCAATTGCAGTTGCATTTGCAGTTGTATGTTTATTTTTATTTTTTGGTAACTGCTTCTTTTTTGTTTTTTTTTTGGCAATACCAAAAAATTTTGAAAAGCACAAACAAACCAAAATGCATAAATAACAAAATACGAAACAAAACAACGAAACTACATCAAATGACAAAAAAAAAACCTAGCCAGCATCGAAGTCGACGTCGCTGTCGGCGTCAACGCCTCGTTGGGGACGATTACATAACAAGCGCGACACGTTTTATTTTATTTTTTGTTTTTGTATTTGTTGTATTTTGTGCAAGCGTCAACAGCAGCTGCGACGGCGACGTCACATGGCCAAAAAAAAAGGGGGCACGACTGAGCGCCACAAGCCTCGCCGGCACAGGCGACGACGTAATAAGTAACAAATACAACAAAAGCAACAACAACAACACCAAAAGCAACATCAACTCGTCGTCTTGGTTTATTTGGCCGTTTGCCGTTCAGCTCACAGCTCGCTGATTGAACTCCAAAATTTGGCATCGCTTTGTGGCTTTCTTTTTTATATATACAAACACACATATAAATATATAATTATATATATATATATATATATATATATATATATGCCTCATCATGATATACATACACACACAATATCTCTCCATCGAAGAGACCTTTTCTTACAAACTTTAACTCCAGCAAATAAGTACGCAATGCAGGCAAATGATAGACTTTCACATATCCTGTAAAGCGTGTCAAAAGATGTTCTAATTTTAAGCCGCCAAATATTTTGATATATTTTTATCTTCTATTTAAATATTAATATTATATATTATTATCTCTTAGAATCCATACAATTTTAAACCATTTAACAAAAAGAAATTAAAAAAATGCATTCACATAAAGAAAGTGGCGGGAAGAAGAATGGAAAACAATAAAAGAGCTTTCACAAACAATTTTAAAATATTTTTTTTTGGCTTG
This sequence comes from Drosophila setosimentum, assembly GCA_035043505.1. Lineage (NCBI taxonomy): Eukaryota > Metazoa > Arthropoda > Insecta > Diptera > Drosophilidae > Drosophila > Drosophila setosimentum. The sequence goes on along the minus strand of JAWNMY010000076.1, from coordinate 3,992,733 downwards.
TGGATGGATTATCTAAAACTTGTGAACAATTTTTTCAATCACTTCTTTTGTGTCGTTTGGAAAATAAGGTTTCGCACGACAACTTAATTATGGCCCACTTTTTCCTATTGATTTAAAAAAAAACCAAAACTTTTGAGCCTTAAAGTATGAAATTTTTTACAACAAATTTTGACAACTTGGCAGATATTTCATATTGTTGAGCTGTCTTTAATTAAATTGGATGCTGTGCAAATAAAGTTAAAGCTATAGGTTATATACCCTTCAATTACAGGGTATTTGACAAATGGTTTTAAATTCGTTTGCGAGTGTTGCTTGCCATCTTGGCCAACTGTTTGGCGTGCGCCTTTCGGGCCGCCCTAATTTCGCTTAATTACGCACTTACACACACACTCACACATGGGACAAAAGGAAAAAGAGATAACAATTTTACAAGCTGTGCGTAACAGCGGCAGAGTCGCCCGCATTTTATCTTTATTTATTTTTATTTTAATGTTCATCTCTGTCTGGGCCACAAATTTAAGTTTTAGTTTTTGTTTTTCTTTTTCCTTTTTTTTCTTTTCGCTCTTCATTTTTTTTCTTTCTTTTTTTTTTTTGATGTAATTCGACATCGTTGGTTTTGTTGTTGTATTTTGTCTGTGGCACTTTTGGATTTATTTTTATTACCTCTTTTTTTCTTTTTGTGGACTACTGCTTTTAAATGTTTGTCCGCGCAGTTTTCACTCTTTCATTTCATTTGAAGAAATTTACGTTTATTTACAATTTGTCTTCATTTAGGGCGCGCTCGCACATTTTTCGGGGCCAACTCTTTCCCTCGTCGTTGTTTGGCTTGTCACGCAGCTCTCTTAACTGGGCCTTGACGGCGATTGGTTTTCTTTGCGTCTGTTTGCCTTTGTTTGAGTTTCAAGTTAGTTCCCCCCCCCCCCCCCCCTATTTTTGTGGTTGCCTGATTAGCAGCTCATTTGAAAGTTTGCCTAAAGATTTAGCTGTTACAATTTGCTTTTCCAAAATTGCTGCACCTAAATAATAGATGGATAGATATCTGTATCTCCGACTCCCATATGTCACTCGCAATCATTTCAAGGTACAGTTGCGCACTAGTTTTGATTATATATATATATATATATGTGTGTCACAACATTGTAATCGCAGATTGCACCGACTTTGATTGATTGCCAATTGATAGCTGTGTGAATATCGGATATGTTTATGCTACTTCAGATTGTAACGAGTGCCGAGCTAACAATTATGACTCATTTCACAAAAACTGCCAAATTATTTTTCATGTTATATAATTATTATTATTATTTTTAATTACTTAATTAAGCTCTTTAAATAATTAAAAATATTATTTTTTGGTTTTAAGTAACTACTACTAAAACGTTTATCTATTATTTTTATCTGTAAGTGTTATCGTCTATTTTATTATTTATTTTTTTGTTTATTGCATTTTAAACTTGTAATTTAATTTCTCCCTTGTAGTTTCTGTCGCCTGTTTTTAGTTACTTGTTTATTTATTTATTACAAGCTGTGATTTTTTCTATCAATTTAAGATCTAATCAATTAATGTTATTTTTATGGTAGAAACACATTGTTAAGGCCAATGTAATTCATACTAAAAACCATTTAAGCCTCGCTAATTAGCAGATAAGAATCTAGAGAAGCCAACAAACAAGCAGCCTTTATTTAATGGCCCATCGCCAAGTCAAAGGTCAAATTATGAGCAGGCCCAGCCAAAGAAAATAAACACAAAATTAAAGCCAAGTTGAGATGAGGGTATAACAACGTGGGAGGGGGGAGGGGGGGGGGTGTCTACAACAAATGATGACAGCCAAAAACAATTAAGTCACAACAGAAATAAAGGCAATGAAATGGGGGAAAACATGAAGAAAAAAAAGAAAAGGAAACCAAATTAAACGGGAGTTATTGTTGTTGTTGTTGTTCTTGTTGTTGGCAGCACTTGGGAGAGCAATGCGACAAAAAAATGTAATATTCTGCTGCGGCTGCTTCTTCTTCTCACGTATTCTTGGCAGCAGCAGCAGCAGCGTCGTTGGCCACCAACGCTGAAGAAGAAAAAAAAAACGCACACACACAAAATCAACAGAAATCCAAATTCGTGTGTGGCTCCTCAACTCAACACTGCTGCTGCCGCCGCTGCCAGCACCAGCGTCGCCGAGGCCGAGGTCGAGTGTGTGTGTGTGTGTCAAGCGCAGACGCAGAGCCTAAACAATTACAAATACACACATCTCACACACACACACACACACACACACAAAGACACACACGAAGCCGCACAACTTTGGTGGCATTTAGTTTTTTTTTTATTTTTATTTTTTATTTAAATTATTAAAGAAACAAAAAGATGTATTATAACTGGCGGGAAGGGGTTTCCTTTTCGCATCCTCTACAAGGTGCAGTCAACCATTTGAATTCTCATCCCTTCTCTCTCTCTCTCTCTCTCTCTCTATCTCACTCACTCGCTCTGTTTATCTGTCTCTCTCGCGGCTGATGCGACTGCTGCTCCCAGGTAGCTGGGCTGACTGAATGGGCATCCAGGGCCACACACAAAGCGGCGAACACACGCACTTCAAATTAGCCTAGCCACGAATATATACACACACACACACTCACTCAGATATACAGAAACTGAAGACCTACATGTGCATGTACACCGTAAAAATAATGTGTAATTACTAGGATACATTTGTGTACCCTTGTCGAAGACATATATATATAATTATGTCGTGAAGTTTGTAAGGCATTGAAGGAGTCACCCACAAACCCATAAGTTATATATAATCTTGATCAGCATCAGTAGCCCAATCAATATCTTGGCATATATACGTCTTTCTGGATCCAGATTACCATATCAAATCGGTCTTAAGATGAGTTTTTCTGAATTAAACATTTCTTATTTATCAAGATATCTGAAGATTAAGTTTCTAACATTCAAACCAATAATCTTTGTGATCGCACCGTATTATTTTATAGGTCGGTTTTTTATACATATAAATCTATATCTTTAGCATCATGTTCTTTCTTTATTATATTATTATATTGTGGACCTTTCGCAAAAGAAGTATACACTTAAAAAACAATATTTTATTCGAGACTGAAAGCACAACACGACATATAAGACTACACATACTTAGATTAAGTATAAAATTCTTAAATCAATAATTGAGAGCGTTGACAATGTTAAACTCTTTTGGCTTTTCTCAATTCTTAACTGTAAGGGTTTGTTTGGTTTTGAATGAAGCATTCATATTTTGTCTACTTCAAACTTCATAACAAACTCAGTTGATAGCAGTATTTGTTAAAGATTCAATCTCTAATTCTAACCAATTTGAGTTTACAAATTATAAAATAACTTCAAAAGTTTCTTAGACACTTTGGTAATTTCATTAGTGATTATTGATTTTTCTCGCTGTGTACAAAGATGTGCGTGTGTGTGTTGTTTCTTTGCATGCTGCTGACTGCTCCAGCTTTCGCACTTGGCCGCTGAGCTATCCATCCATCAGAGAGAGGGGAGGGGAGGGGGCTATCCATCACAATGGACTCGCGTCGTCAAAAGAGCAAAAGACAAGATTGAAATTATTTGCCATTGAGTCGTAATTGTTAGGAAAAAGAAACAACTGCAACAAGAACAAACACGAGACCAAAACCAAGTGGAGACCACACACGCTGCAAATCTTAGCCACATATATATATATATATATATATATATATATATGTATATGTGTGTGTACAGGTGCCAGTTACCAGGTTGCCAGTGCCACCTTTTTTACCTTTAATGAGCGCAAACAAACGCCGTGGGAAGTCTGCAATGTATATATATATATTTATAGATATATCTATATAAGTGTGTGTGTGTGTGTGTGAGTGTCTAGTATAGAGTTCTGCGGCTGCTGCCTGTACCATTATCCTAAAGAGGAACCCAACCGTATCTTGTGGTTTTGCCTGCCAGCAGGTGATGGCCTCAGTACAGTGAACACTCGTTAATTAGTCAATTCGTCGATCTGACAAAATAACAGTTATAAGAAAATCCATTTCAAAGGATAATTACTATTAGAATTATTATTTTAACATGGTTTTTATCAGAAAATCCATTTAAAAGGTGACTTAAACGTTTACTATCTTTTTAATATAGTTTTTGTTAGATAACCCACTTCAAAAATTAACAAAACTCAGCTTTCTTTTCTGATGAAATACAAAAAAAGTTATGATTTTTGTAAATAAAACCAAAAAATGCATAATTAAATATATAAAAATGTCTATGTACAATACACAAAAAGTGAGCTAAATACTGCTGAAAATACATCATTATCATTTGCATTCAGAAAATTTGCAAAATCCGAAAATTATATAAAACACCGGCATTTTCCACATTTCGAGCCTGTACTGTAGTTGATTTTCTTAACCTTGTCGAAGGCAATTTTGATAATTTAAGCTGCGTTTCGACAATTAAACAACAATGTCCTTTTGCCACTTTGCCCACCCAGGCAGGACTCTAAGAACACCAATGAAGAACGGACAAACCAAAAGAAAAGAAAAGAGGAAAGAAGGACAAATGGAAATCAAATTACGGTTGTTATGTTTTGACATTTTTGTGTCTTGTGCGATAAAAATACAGCTTGGGTGTTCCTTTGTTCCTTTGTCCAAAAAAAAAAATATATATGGTCAGATAAATAGGAGCCTAAGACAGGATTTGCTTTGACAAAATTTGTCTTTAGCTCGAGAGTTCTAAAATCATTGTGAACTGATTGAGTGTCAATTGAATTGTTAAAAGAGCGAACAGGAAATGGCCGAAACGACAAAAGAAAAAGTAAATTGCAAGAGAAAAGTAAAAACAAAAAAAAAAAACGAAAAGGGGAAACGTCGTTGGATATTGTTGTATAATCGACTGAAAGCAACATGAGCCTAGTAGCATAAACTATAAACTGTAAGCCAAGGCCAAACCAAACACGACACGCATTTTTTCGACACCCTATTCGGCCCATTGGCCAGCCTAAAAAAAAAACAGCAAAAAACAACAGAAAAAAGTCAATAAAACAACAACTCCTAAACAAAACTTGGTTACGAAAAGAAAGAAGAAGAAAAAATATACATGTATATGAAAACAAATATTGTTTATGAACTATTATCACTGAACTAGTTTCATTTGTGGCGCGTGACAGATACAGATACAGATACAAATACAGATATATAGATACAAATTACAAAATATACATTTATGTGGATGCTAAGCAGCCAAATGGGAAATCGAAATAGTGAAATAAATAGTGTTTTGTGTCTGCGTCAGTGTTGGAAAGTTGAAGTTGGTGCCTGATTTGTCAGCGATGACGAGAGCAGAATGTTCATAACCTTTTAACATGTCGCGTGCGTTTGTGTTGAGTGTGCCCGACGGCAAGATACTCTGTATTTACATATATAAAAAAATGTAAGAAAATATTATAATTTTTATGGTAATTTCTAAATATACTTTGGGTATAGAAAAAATACATCAGATATTTGTTGGCTTTAGCTTTGAAAACCTTTATATATATTGGAAAATGTATATTTTAAATGCTCATATTTGCTATCGATAATTATCGATGTATATTTGGCGAAAATATATTACGCTTCAGCTATTTGCACAATCAATCCACTCTTCTTTTTTTTTTTTTTTAGCTATAATTATAGAATATAGGCTATAAAAATGTGGGCGCTCTTCGGTTTAAACCAAAAATAACCAAATTTGGCCAACGATTATTATGTGTGTGTGTTTGGGTGTGTGAAATGCGGAAAGTGGCCACTGCTGTCTTGTTATATGTGTTGTGTGTTGTATCTGCTGTCTATTGCTCCAATCCCTTATTTTGTTACATGGGCCACAAAACGATTATGAAAATTTCAAATGTAAATTTTACTCGCCGCCGCAGTTTATCTCAGCAGTAGCGCCACATAGAAAACGAGAGAGGCGAAAACCAAAAAAAAAAAAAATAAAAACTAGAGAGAAAAACGGCAATTGCTGCAAAGTGATTACGAAAAAAAAAGAAAAAATAAATAAATAGTCTCAAAAGTTTCACTCGGCACGAGTGCGGAAGTTTTTATCCCACGGCATTTGTTTTGGGCAACGCTCGCAAAGCGATCCGATTCGAGGCGATGCGATGCGAAGTATGAAGGTATCTAATTTATTTTTTTCTATTTTTATTTTTTGCCTCTTACAACTCCATTTGTGTATCTAACACCCACCTCCCAACAGCAGCGCAACTCGTTTAACACACTCTGCGTATCTTATGTAGCCAGTTCAACTCGTTCCGCATGCGACGACGACGACGACGACGACTTGGAATAAGTTTTTGTTTAGCCAGTTAAATCAGCTCACGAAGCCAATAATATCAATTAACACTTTCGTCAGCTGCGGCAGCGTCGCTGCTACCCACGCAATACTGCAAGCAGCGCTGTCTACGTCTACGGTCAAAGGGAGAAACAGACAAACAGAATGAGAGAGAGAGAGAGAGAGAAAGAGAGGGAAAGCGTCAAAGTTTAGTTTTGCTGCTGCTGCTGCCCTTGCTTGCTAGTGTATATGTGTGTGTGTGTTTCAATTTCGTCGTCAAACATAGAAGGTAACGTAACGGAATTGGGAATGAGAATGAGAATCAGCATGAGATGACGTCGCGGTCAACGTCGCTGCCTGCCTTGGTCGTCACACACACACACACACACACACACACACACAGAAACATGAACACGAGAATTTTGCTTTGTTGCTAGAGTGAAAATTGGGTTATTGTCAGAGAGCAGCAGCCACATTCACATTCACATTGAAGCGGCATCAGTCAGTGGACTGTGTGGCTGGGGGGGTGACTTCGTTATTATTGAACTTTATTTTTGTTTTATTTATGGAAATTAGTGTCAAGTAAATCATGTGTATGCGCTTTTGCCACACAATACATATAAACACACACACACACACATTTATCGATGGGAGTTTTGAATAAGCGTAGCTTATTGAAAATCGATTAATGTCAAAAGCCAAGAGCATTGTGAAAGTCGATAACCAAACAAATCGATTGAACGAAAAGGTGAACCAGTTGCGTATCATTTCCGCTATTGAAGGAAGTGCTCAAAGGCCAATGAACATCCAAATGGCCTTTTAAATTGAAATGCACAAATTAATGATGATCAACATATGAACTTGATATTCAGTTCTCTTTATTTTTGCCTTAGAAGGTGCTTTTCATGTGGGAAGTTAGTTGACTGTTGTCGAGATGAGAGCAAACGATGATATAGTTTCACAACCTTACACTGAGCAAAGTCTTTTTGAAATTTTTACATAGCTTAGCTATTTGTTACCACCTAGTTAAACTTATTTTCTTGTTGTGTAGCAATAACTCAGTTCAAGCAATTGCAACTCTCGCCCAAAACTTTCAACACCTCTCTGTCTGTCTCTCTCTCTCTCTCTCTCTGTCTCTCTTTCTCTCTATCTCTCTTGAATGCGGTGTTTGCAACTTCAAAGCAAACGACGCATTACTGTCAAATTTTCACACATTCAAGTGTCGACGGGAAGGCAGCTAATGTGAAACAGATTGACTGGCGTCGTCACTGCTGCTGACTGAAAGTGAGAGAGAGAGAGAGGACTGAGGAGAGAGGAGCAGAGCTAACTGCATACAGTAGCCGTTCCCGTTGATGAGTGGCCCGGGCTAAAGGACACACATGCATTGAATGGATGGTTGGATGGACACACACGAAGCCCCTGCGGCCGATGCTAATTTGCACGCCATAAATGAAAAACGAATGTGTTGAGTTGAGTGAGTGAGTCGTGGGCAGAGAGGCAAACAGAGAAGCAAAAGCAGAAGCAGAGAAACAGAGTGGAAGTGAAGTGGAGTGAAGAGCCGGCTGCTGCTTCTGCTTCTGCTGCTGCTGCTGCTGCTAGTTGGGTGGCCCAAGAAAACAAGACGACAACGTGACATGCGTTGTCGACAACGCCCCTGGCTCAAATATACCCATGCACACAAACATACATACAATATCGTAATGTTAAACGTAACGTAACGTAACGTAATAAACACCCACTACTCAAGGGATAGAGCAGAGGCAGAGCAGTAGAGGCAGATCAGAGTCAGAGTCAGAGCTGTATATGCAATCAGTAGCTGAAGCCGTTGCGCACTTTGATGTAAAGTAGGAAGCGCCGATAAGTCGCCAATGGCAGCAAGGCCGCTACTGCAGCGGCGGCGTTTCAATTGAAGAGTGGCTGCTGTTGTTGCTGCTGCTGCTGGCGGCTCTGTGACTAAATGATTAAGGCTTATCTCTGCTATGCTCGCTTGAAGGACCTCCGGCTGGTCATCATCATCATCATCATCATTATTATTATTATTATTATGCCTCGTGGTGGCCTCGTTCGCTGCTGCTGTCCTCTACTCCTGTACTTTACACACACACATGTGCATAAGTGTATATACAATTATCAGCTGCCCTCGAGCAGCATACACACTCTCTCTCGCTCGCACACTCTCTCCGCAGTTGCGCGCTCAGTGGTTGTTTCGTTTCTCAGTGTCGCTTCCTTTCCCATACGGTGCCCATCGACCTCACACACAGCAAGCAAGCAACAGCGACCCACCAATGCCTCTCACTTGTCTGTGAGAGTGTATGTGGGTGTGTGTCTCTCTCGCTCTCCCTCTCCCAATGTCTCAGTCATCGGTAGTTGGTCGGCTAGTGCTAGTGAAACGAAACGAGAAATGAAACGCTGTGAGCAGCGCTGTCGGCGTCGACACCAAAATTGCGACAAGCAACTGAAGTCGGACAGCAGCAGCAAGCAGGCAGCAGCGAAGTCGTCATCATCGTCGTAGTCGTTGTCGTCGGCAGCAATCGCTCGACCCGTTGCTCAGTTGGCTACACTTATTTCAGTTCTCCGCAAACTTTCAAGCGAAGCGGTTGTGGTTCGTTCCAATTCTCGTTTCGCACACTAAGAAAAAAAAAAAGCTGACGGCCAAATGAGCAGCTAGCTACAAGAACAACAACAGCAGCACGGAATGGAGCATTGCTGGGTTTCAATCATTTCATACAACTCCTCCCCAATGTTTGGCAATAATATATTTGTGGAATTTTTGTAAATTAATCTAAGCATATAAATTGAATCAATTTTGTGTTTTTTGCAAACGCGCTTAAATCGGTTCAAACCAAAAAACAACAACAAACAGAAAAATAAAAATATATATATATATATTTATATTTATAAAAATATACTTACGTATATATTCAATAAGTAAGAGAAGCAAAAAAAAAAAAAGCTTGCCAAAAATTATTCATTGTGCTTTTGTGTGTGTAAATGTGTGTGTTTTTGTGTGTCTGTGAGTACATATAAAAGTTTAGTCGAAAAATACAACAGAAATACAATAACAACAACAATAAATACAACAATAACAGAGTGTTATAAAATGTTTGAGCCGTATGTGAAAATCAAAAAAAAGCGTAACGTGCATGAAATCTATCAAAATGAGAATGTCGAACTCGATGTCGATGTTGTTGCTGTGAATTTGGAGCAACAACAGCAGCAGCAGCAACAGCAGCAGCAACAAACTTCAAGTGATAATTGTTGCTGTCCGAGAAATGTTGCTTTGAGCAGCGCATTGGCAGAGACGCCAACAGCAGCCGCAGCAGCAACCGTAGCGGCAGCAGCAGCAACAACTGCGACTAGCAGCAGCAGCAGCAACAATTTTAGCCGCCTGCATCAATTGATATCAACGCCTCCAGTATTACTGCGCAGATCATCGCTGTCGACGCCCGCGTCGCCGTCAGCGTCAACGTCGCCGCAACACCCACACGCTGTAGCTGTTGTTAGTACGCCGCCAACGCCGCCGCCGCCATCGTCGCAGCAGCAGCAGCAGCAACAAGCGGCAGCGCCTTCAGTTTTGCAACAACATTTGGGTCACCTGAGTTACGAAAGTGGAGCAACTGCAGCAGCAGCAGCAGCAACGACGAGAAGTGGCACAGCAACACTGGCGCAACATTTGGCAACACCCAGCAGCATATTGCAGGCAGCTTTTGGCAACCCCAGCAACACTGGCAGCAACGGCAACACGACCAGCAGCAACACTAGCAACAGCAACTTGCAAAACATTTTGACGCGTGCACAAAGTTCCTCAAGCAGTAGCTCTGTCCCTGCCTCTGCCGCCGCTGCTGCTGCTGCTGCCTCATCGAACAATTGCAGCAGCGCCTGTGCCGGCAATAGACATTATAACGGCGGCAACAACAACAGCAGCATTATTGCCAGCCGCCTCTTTGGACCAACTTCAACCACCGCCAGCTCCAGTTTGGCTGCTGTTGCCTCCTCCTCCTCCTTATCCCCCACCTCATCCTCATCGACATCGCATCAGCTGTCGCCGCATCATCATCTGCATAGCAATCATTCCGCGCTAACCAATTCCATTACGAATCGCATTAATCAATCGATACGTCGGCATCTCAACCAGCAGCAACATCAGCAGCAGCAAAATCATCTCAACAACAACAACAACATCGCCTCAAATTCCGCCTCATCCTCCAGCACCAGCTCTAATTCCTCACTAGCCTCCACCTCTGCCTATCAACAATATCAGCAGCAGCAACAACATCAGCAACAGCAACAACAACAGCATTTTAATTGCGCTCATCCTGCACAACAGCAACATCATCAACAGCATCATCAGCAACATCTGAGCAACAACAGCAATCATCACCACAGCAACAACAACAACAGCCACCACTTCCACCAACAACAACATCACCACAGCAACAACAGCAACAGCAATCATCATCAACAGCAACAACATCAGCAACAACAACAACAACAATCTCCTCTGTGCCTAGTATTATTAGTTAAATGCCCCAATTCAAAGGAGTTTTGTAACGCCGCTGCAAATTTCTGTGATAAAAGGTAAATACAAATAAAATAATAATTATAATGAACGTCCAGACAAATTAAGAAAGCAACTAAAGTATTATTAAATAAATAATACACACATAGATTATAATAATATTTTATATAAATAATAAATATTAATGAACAACATCTATTGTGAAATGACAATCGAATTAGTTATGAACCTCAAAAAAAAAGTGTTGAGAAGCAAAAATTGCATGTTTTCAGTTTGCTGTTTGACTCCTGAAAACTAATTTTTAAATTGAAATCTTATTAAACTGTTTGGCGCACATGTGATGAAACTGGGCAGAACTTGCAGCGATTTTGACAACAGCTATATTTGTAAAAATTCATTCGAAAGTGTACGATATTTTCAGTTTTAAATTATGTATTTCTCAAAAATAAAAAAGATAAAAGCACTTATTAAAATCACTTTAGTTTTAAGATAGCGTTTCGCAAACCTCGAAATTTCATAACAGACAATTTTAGAAGCTTTCCTTGTAAAATTCAGCTAAATCATAAAAAATTAGAATATAACGTATGCATTTATCTGTACCTGCCTAACACTGCGTTTTCTTCACATATTTTTTTTGTTCTGAATGCATTTACGAGCAACACTTAACAGCACTAATTCATGCAATTAAGTGTTTAGCAATTCGAATCCTTGAATTATACGTGCGAGCAACAAGAGCATTTTTATGTGTTAGTTGGCTGTTTTCTTTTTGGTTTTCATGCATTTACCAACATTATATTTGCTGTGTTAATTTGGATGACTTGTTGTTTCCACTGACATTCACTTGACACACATATACATATACATATATGTATTTGTATATGCATGTGTGTGTGTGTGTCTGTCTGTGATTTGTGCTAGTTCAGTTTTGAAGCTCGACGTAACCCACTTTAATTGCTGGCTTTGGATGGAGATGGGTGACCTTAGTGTTGTGTGTTGTGTGAGCGACTTAGGCTATGCACTAGTGCTGGTCAACTCAAAGTCAAAGCAATACAAAATGCATTTCATGAAAGAACAAGAAAAACAACAACAACATTTTATGCTAATAACTTTTGTTTTCTGTTCGCTTTGGTAAACAGCTGTTCTTCATTTAAAATACGTGGGTGGGGGAGGTGGAGAGAGAGAGAGTGAGCAAAGGGGGGGGGGGGGGGTAAATGGGGCCGATCTCAAAACGTAAACAGCTGCACACAAAGAAATGATAGAGTTTATTTTTGTCGTGTGCTTATGGGAATGGAAATTGGAATTGGGAATTGGAATCGCTGTGAGTGGTTCGCTTTTGCTTTGCTTTGCTTATTGTTATTGTTATTGCTATTGTCATAGTCATTGTTTAGCCTTGGGCGCTGTCGCGACGTCCGATCATCTGATATTCCATGGAAGCGATAGCACACCGCTTACTCCGATTATATTTCATTCCCGATATTTGGAAATGATTCATTTATTTATATACGTTCTGTATATATCAGCGATAGCAAGAGAAATTAAAACACTTTTTTTTTTGGTTAAGTACAAATCAAGGTCTGTTTGTACTTAAAGAATATCGATTGAATTCAAAATTGTCAAAGTTACTTTTATTTATTTCTAATTATTATAGAGAACAAAAGCCAGTTTCACCTTTGATTTATTGTATTGACACAATAAATCTTAATTTCGATCACTTCTTCATTAAAATTTGTGTTCAGTGTATAGGATGTTGTTTTTATTGCTGTCGCTGCATTTATTGTTATGGTTGTTAATGGACTCTGAAATGTCTGTGGTTATCTTTTTTTTTTTTATTTTCTTTTTTTTTCGCATGCCACTCTGCGCAAACGGAAGGGGAAGTCTGCTTGAGTGCATCTAAATGCGAAGGGTCAGAACAACAGAAAGCTCATGATGATTGTTAAAGCCGAAAGCTTAAAGCTCATATTAATGTTAATGTGGATGTTAGGGCTTATGTAATTTCAGCACAACTTTCCAAAAAAAAATCGATGATCCTCAAACTGATCAAATGTAACAAATGCCTAAGTGAAATGTGGCTGCAACAAGTTGTTGTTTTAGCCTTTTTCTCATTGTTAATACGACGTTGCACAAATCAGTAAAAACTTTCTCATTTTAATATCAGTATGTAGCGTACATATAAATATTTAATAAATTATTTGAGAAATATAAAAAAAATCAAAAACACAGCAACATGTTAAAATAAACTTTCAAAAACTGATTTGCCAACATAAAATTAATTAGACATCGATTGCAGCAACATCAGCAGCAACATGTTGCTGAGAGAGTTGAACTCTCGATTCAATCATTTGCCATACACAGATACAGATACAGATACATAAACATATACATCTCTTTCGATGCTTTAGTTTTCACTTTGTTTTTTAACGCATTTCACCCAATAATCATAAAAGCAACAACAGCAACAACAAAAGCAGACTCCTCTTTCACTAAGAGGCCCACATTTTGAATTTAGAACAAATCTCTACACAACAACAACAAAAATTTCTAAGCCAATAAAACGATATTCGTAGAGACACAGACAGAGAGAGAGACAGACAGAGATAGCGAATGCTGGCAACGAGAGAAAATAAAAGAGTAGTAGAAATCCGGCAACAATATCGGAAGCAACAACAACAACAGCAGCACAAAATGAAAGCACGACAAAAACAAAATGTGAAAACGCATGAAAGCCAATTTCTTGACGTCGTCGTCGTTTCCTTCGCTCGGTTCGTCGCAGTCGCCGCACAATTTGTTTAGAAAGTGCAGAGAAATGGTAAAAGCGGCAAAATGCAAACAAGCCAACCAAACAACAGCAACAACAACAGCAGCAAAGTTTTGTGCAGTGTTTAAAATTGGGCACAAAATGTTTATTAATGTATTGATTTCATTTCATTCGCGCTCCCCAAACACGATAATTAAGTACATACGATAATGATAATGTTGTTGTATTTTTACTATTATACAATAATAAACGCCACGCGCTAAACAACGTGCAAACTCCGAGAGAGCGAGGGAGTGAGGGAGAATGAGAGAGCGATCGCGTGTAAACTGAGCTTTTGCTTGCTGCTTTCGTACGTCATCAAACTAGTTTTTTTTTTCCAGCCCATCACGCTGTGTTGTTGTTGTTGCCTGAGATTACATAAAGCGTTTCGTTTCGTTGTTCGTGCTCTCGTTTTACGTCGTTTGGCTTCGTCGGTTAGTTTTGCGGTCGGTGAAATTCGCTGCCTGCTTCGCTGCCGTCGTTGCCGACGCCTACGCGCCTGCGCGCGCACAGACAACAGTGCACGTTAAACAAATAATACAGGCCACAGCCGACGACTGCGCAACATTGTCGGCTTCATTTCCAATGCTGCTTGCTGTAATGCTTATATAACCGAACAAAAAATATGTTGTTTTCCCTTCGTCATCATCATGCGTTATTGACGCAAAAATTAAAAAAAAAAAAATAACTAGTGTAAACTTTCATTTATGTCACAATGCACCAAAGTGTCAAAAACTTTGCAAATGCCATGCCCTATTTTTGTGACTAACATGTCAAAATATATTAAAATTTGTTGATTACATTTTCTGCCAAGCTGTTTTGCATTACAATTTTAAATAGATGCAGAAAAGCTCTTATTTAATGATACGTAAAATTACAGTTAGACAGTTGATTAAATATTAATTTAGGCAGAGCCTTTCACTATTGCAGAGGAGAGTTGCTATTAGCTACCATAATAGTCAAATGCAAACTTCCAATCGTTTGCAAAAAACGGACAAATTTCACTCTACTTAAATGATTTAATACATTTTATATAACAACAACAACAGTAGCCGCAGCAGCAGCTGCGCTGTCGGCAGCGACTTTCACGAAAACTGCAAGCAAAACTGCAGAGCCGACGAGAGAGTGTAAGAGGGAGAGAGAGACGTGCTGCTGCTGCTGAGGAGCTTTCTCCTTATGGGTCGGGCCTTTGGCTCTGTGGACTGCTGCGCTGCTTGCTGCTGCTGGCGCAAAAGGCAAATGGACGCAACGCAAGCGACGCAACGACGACTATGACTCCACTGAAAGCTAAACAACAACAACTACAAGAAAAGTAGCGAAACGAAACGTAACGATAAAACGAAACTTGAGCGTGGGAGTTTACAAAATTAATATGCGTTCAAGTGTTGACATCGCGCTGCCCAAAATGTATATATGCATTTGTGTGTGTATGTGTATACATGACGAAGAGCGAAGACGAAGAGAAATTGCATGAACATTGGGTGGGTGTCTATTGTTGTTGTCGTTGTTGTTGTTGTAGCTGCTGCTGCTGCATTTAGTAGCGGAAGTGAAGAGATGAGTAGTTAGTTGAGTGCCGCTAAGTTAGTTTCTCTTTTGAAATCATTTTCATTGGCATGAAAGATCACATTATTTAAATTAAATTGCCAGTTCGTCGTTTCTTCATCTGTTGTTCAATTTATCTTTGCATCGCATTTACACACACACACACACACATATATATATACATATATATATATGTATATATATATATATATATATATATATATATATATGTGCGTAAAATGAAAAGCATTTCCTTTTCTTCAAAACGTTTTTCACTCGACTCATTTATTGTTGTTGTTGGACGAGTGAAAGGAGTATTTTCTGCCGCGCTTTTGTTGTTGCTTATTTTGTTTTTTGTTTTGTTGGTGAAAACGCCAACAACAACAACAAGAAACACACGCGAGTGAAAACTCATGCGATAATTTGTTGAAGAAAAATAAACAAAAAAAATGAAAATTTTCACCATATTTATTATTGGCCAGGCTTTTGTTGTCGACTTTCGTTGTTGTTGCTGTACATTTTCTATAAAATTTCATTAAAATGCTAATGAAAAGTTGCCGGAAGTTGTTGTGTGGAAAAAGCACCACGCGAGTCGCTTTCAATTATATAACATCAGCCACTTTGTCGCGGAAAATTGTCAGTGAAAATGTATAAATATGTTTCGCTGTCCAAATTTGGCGCAATTTTCCGATTTTGCAGCTGTCATGTCAAATCCCCCCACAAAATGCTTCTGCTGCCCCTTCATCTAGTAAATTTATCCATCTTTTCTTTTATCTATTTTTCTCTCTTTGCCCTAAGCCGATTTATTGTGCGGATTTAAACACGTGCTGCTCTTTGTCTGTAATTTTTAGTCTCTTTCCTCTTTGTTGACCTCGCTCTCCTGCTGCCGCTGCTGCTGCTGCTGTTCTCTTCCTTTGTCTGCA
This sequence comes from Drosophila setosimentum, assembly GCA_035043505.1. Taxonomy (NCBI): domain Eukaryota; kingdom Metazoa; phylum Arthropoda; class Insecta; order Diptera; family Drosophilidae; genus Drosophila; species Drosophila setosimentum. Next base: position 3,976,642 of record JAWNMY010000076.1, on the reverse strand, counting down.
CCCTCGCATTGCTCTTTTCTGCGTCCGGCGTTCTGGGCATAAAGATCACTCAAGGTGCTTGCATTTACAGCGTGTCCGTGACGAAATGCATTCGATTCAGCTGCCAATGGCGGCGGTTGATTCTCTTATTTTATGTTGTGTTCTGTTTGCACAGCGAGAAGAAGCAAATGCATGAAAAGGCTGGACCTTAAACATAAACAGCTGAACATTTGGTACAGTGCTTAATCGCTATAAATGTTGACACGGCTTAATAATTACTTGAGAGGTGCAACAAGATTAGGTATTTTTAAAAATCTTCCCATCTCTTTCGTAAATTAATTTCATTATTTTTTTTTTCATAAATTATGCATCAAATATATAATAAATAAACTAGTTTCATAATATGTTGTACTCTGTTGTGGCTATTTGTTACCACTGTAATACTACTACCCATATACCATATTTTAAATGTAACAAATGCACAGTGCAACATTTAAGGTTCAGCCTAATCGGCCAGAACGCTGAGTCATTCCTCACGTTGGGAGTTCTTGACGGATGGCGACGGCAACAACTCCATTAATCATCACGAATTTAACTGTTGTTCACTTGGGGTGCCGAAAAATCACTTACCCCGAATCTTCCCCTTTGCTCATCTCGCATAGCCATAGCTTTGTCTTTCGGCGCCGCCAAAGCCAAATGTTTGGAGACCTAAACAACGTTCCCAATGTCATCTCACAAACAGAAACCAAAACTTTTGGCTCTGAGCCCTTCGAAAAAAAAGAGCACGCGCAAACACAACGATGGCACGAGAGAAAGAGAGAGAGAGAGCGTAAGAGCGACTGCCGCTTGTGCTTTACGGCAGGTGTTTGTGTCTCTGTCTCGCTGTCTGTCTCTGTGTTTGTGTTTGTATCGTTCTCAATGCCAAATCAATGTCATTAACATTAAAGCACACTCACTAAAATTGTATAAAGCTACTTGAAGGTACTAAACCTGACGACTCTGCGGTCGCCGTTGCCGTTTCCATTCCCCCTCCGCGCTTTGCCACGCTTGCTTGACGTCGACTTTTGTTGTTGTTTTTTTATTTTCGGTTGTTTTGAGTTCTGCCCGCCGCTGCTGCTGCTGCTCTTTCGGTATGCTGGTTTACGGTTTGTTCACCTTGATAAAAAATACACACGCACGCGCTGTCACACGCACACACACATTGCTGATGTGAAGGTCCTTTTTATTTGTCAAGCGTTTGACGGCCAGCTGAATTGAGCTGAAAAACTGGCAAGAAAAATCTTAGAGCGTCTCAGCATCTTCAGCCTTGTAAAGATTTTTCCCAAGTTTTTCTTTTGCTTAATTGTTGTTGTTGCTATTGTTGTCGATGTTTCCTTTTGCATCTGCGCCAGCTCAAAAAGTCTCATTGTGACAGAAGATCTTCCTCGCTCCCTCTTTCTTCTACTACCTCCTCCATTGTTTGTCAATTTTACACTCTTGGCTATATATTTTTGGTATTGTTTGCTGTCATCTGCAAGCGACGCTGCATGCCTGAGATATCCTTGCTGCTGCTGCATCCTGTGACGCATCTTGGCCGGCACAGATTTTCAGATTTGCAGGCCTAAAACGATAAACGCTGATTTGAAGCGGGCTCAGTTTTCATTTACCGCTTCAGCAGGACGGTCGTCGTGTTCGTGCTCGTGCTCGTCTGCGTGTTCGTGTTCTTTTTCTCTCTTCTTTGTTACACATTTGTGCAAATTATACTCTCTTACGAAAGCTTCTCTTCAATCGTTAGATCGATCACTCACTACACGCACGCAATAACGGTTAACGCTTGAAGCTTTCGCTCATTTTTCTTGTCGTTTTCGCTCGTTTTTAGCGCACGCCTTTTTCGCCTATACAAATTATGTGCGCTGCACATTTTGGCGCATTCTGTCTTGTGATTTCCGTGTACTTGTGTGTCTGTCTGTCCTTTGTCCGCAACAGCAGCGCTGCTTAAAATATCGCTTTTGAGAGTAAAACATCTTTAATAATTTATTAATTTGCTGTGTGTTCGTGTCTGTGTGTGTGTGTGAGTGGCGTCAAGCTGGAGAACTCGCTACTTCTAAAGCTGCTCAATCTTCTGGCCAGACACTCGACTGCCGACAGTAATTTTGTCAAGATTGAGTTCGAGCGCAGCATCATGGAGTTACTGCAAGAGCCAAGGTGCTCATTTTTTACATATATCACTTATCATATTTGTATTTATATATTTTTCTATATTTATATTTATATATATTTCTATATTTATATTTATAATTGAATTTCGTAACGTATCTAACCTCACTTGCGGTATTGGCTTATTTGCAGATTGCCGGTAAACGAATGTCAGGCAAGCCAAACAGCTAGAGTCACCTCGAACCTGCACGCATCCAGTAGCACAATGGCGGTCAGCCGTGTACCCTCACCGCCCCTGCCGGAAGTAAATACGCCCGTTGCCGAGAACTGGTGTTATACGCAGGTAAGATCCTCTACCCTCCCCTCCAACTCGAGAAAGGATTACATTACAATGTAAGAAAAAGAGAGAAAAAAAACCTGCTGCCTGCATTCCTATGGATTTATTCACTGCTGCTCAAATTTCCATAATCCTTGTGTGTGTGTAAAGTGAATCCATTTTTGTGGTTATGTTTGCTGTGCATTTTATTCACCAGGCAGGCTCAGAGGAAAAGTGCATTTCCGCTGTTTATTTGAAATAAAATGAAATGACATGATCCACGTTTCGCAGGTGTGCGCTCAAAATGAACAAAACTGTAACTGTAGACGGGTGATGGGAGATGGGAGATTACGGGAAACGAGAGACGGCAGACGTGGGAAGAGAGAGAGAGAGAGAGAGAGAGAGATCAAAGTCTGTTATGTGAGGAGAAGTGGGGGGAAAGAGCAACCAGAATTCGCCGACACTCGTTGAAAATGAACCCAAACATTCTTGCTAATTTTAGCTCATAGAAACAAGAGTAACTCATTTACAAATTACATTTTCCTTATCAAATAATTTCTTTCTTCAATTCAGTTAAAAGTTCTTTTATTAAATTTCTTCTTCAATTTGAGTCTTATCGTTAGCCTTCGTAGCTCAGCGAAACACATTAAACACATTAAAACATTTCATAAATTTATTTATTTTTAAATTTGCAGGTCAAAGTTGTTAAGTTTAGTTATATGTGGACCATAAATAACTTTAGTTTTTGTCGGGAAGAGATGGGTGAGGTACTCAAATCGTCCACATTCTCAGCCGGTGCTAATGACAAACTAAAATGGTAAGTGTGTTGGATTAAGAAACTAATAATGAGTGTTTAAATTTAAACAAATGCATTTTGTTTTTTTTTAACTGTGCACAGGTGTTTACGGGTGAATCCCAAGGGTCTAGATGAGGAGAGCAAGGATTACTTATCATTATATTTACTGTTAGTTTCGTGTAACAAATCTGAAGTCAGAGCCAAGTTCAAATTCTCCATACTAAATGCAAAACGTGAGGAAACCAAAGCAATGGAATCCCAGCGGTAAGTGTACTGAAAATACCACACAAATGAGAGATATGAAAGTAAAATTCGAATTTTTCTTTACTTTATTTAGAGCTTACCGTTTCGTGCAGGGCAAAGATTGGGGCTTTAAGAAGTTCATACGCCGCGATTTTCTCTTGGACGAGGCCAACGGTCTCCTGCCCGAGGATAAGCTGACCATATTCTGTGAAGTCAGCGTCGTTGCGGACAGCGTGAACATCTCCGGACAATCCAATATTGTGCAGTTCAAAGTGCCCGAGTGCAAACTATCCGAGGATCTCGGCAATCTCTTTGACAACGAGAAATTCAGCGATGTAACGCTCTCGGTCGGTGGCCGTGAGTTTCAAGCGCACAAGGCCATACTGGCAGGTAGGAAAGATTCCTTATGCACACAATGAATTTAACTAATAACCACATAAATGTTGAGTCTACTTTAAACTCCTCCTCTTCTAAACCAATTTTAAAACCTGAGTTTTTTAAATCTAAAATTTCCCTTGCTTTTTTTTGTTATGACTTCAATTTTAAAATTTAAGAAGACTAAGGCAATTTTAAATGCCAGGTTTTATATTCCCGTTTTATTATATATATATTTCTAAGTAGTGCTCAACGTTTCTATCGGTTTTGTTTGTTTAATTTCAAGATATTTAAGGCACTCAACTTTCTAGATATTTGCTCCCCTTGAGGTTTTTAGACTTTTATAACTTTGTCAAAAGTAAACCGAACAATCGTTGAAAAATCATGACAGTTTCTACTAATAACACAAAATAATTTGCTTTTACTTTCATACGCATTGAATGAATAAAATCAAAACAAAAATAGTTTGTTTTTACTTTAAAATTGTGCATATAAGCTAACTTTTGACAACTTCAATTTTCCAGCGCGCAGTGATGTCTTTGCGGCCATGTTTGAGCACGAAATGGAGGAGCGTAAGCTGAATCGTGTCGCCATAACCGATGTGGATCATGAGGTTCTCAAAGAGATGCTCCGATTCATATATACGGGCAAGGCGTCTAACCTAGAAAAAATGGCTGATGATCTCTTAGCGGCTGCTGATAAGGTAAGTCTTTGAACTACTGATATCCAATACTGATCATAAGTCATAACATAACTCTCTCTCTCTCTGTATCTGCTACAGTACGCACTCGAAAAGCTGAAAGTGATGTGCGAGGAGGCGCTGTGCGTCAATCTCTCTGTTGAAACAGCAGCCGAAACGTTAATATTAGCTGATCTCCACAGTGCGGATCAATTGAAAGCACAAACAATAGATTTCATTAATACGTAAGTTGAACGAAATATTAGAATTGTTGTGAAGATAATAACTAATTTGTTTGTTTGTTTTGTTAATAGTCATGCCACCGATGTGATGGAAACCTCTGGCTGGCAAAATATGATCACAACACATTCACATTTGATAGCGGAGGCATTTCGTGCGCTCGCAACACAACAAATCCCACCAATTGGACCACCAAGGAAACGCGTGAAAATGAGCTGAAACCATAATGCTGCAGCCAATCAACACAAAACCGTAACAGCAAAAGCAACACCAACAACAACAAATTCTCCAGCAACAAGCAACAGAAACAACAACAATAATACCTACAACAGCAACAATAATATTAACAACAATTGTAACATACATTTTAACAGTTGCAAGAAGCACTGCAACAGAAGCGTTTCTTCCACAATAGCAACAACAACAAAAACAGCAGCAAAAGCAACTAATAATATTATTGTCAATAATACAAACAATAACAAAAACACCAACAATAACAACAACAACTGGCTTCAGCCATCAAAAATGCCGTTTATTGTTTCAATATCGAGTAATTTAATTTTCAAAAACTTGATAAATGTAATATTTTTATTTTGTTGATTTATGATTACGATTAATGCTTATTTCTAAGATTTAAAATAAAAAATGAAAACAGAAAAAAAAACAAACATAACAAAACAAAAAATATATACAAAAGAAGAGAAACCACAAACAACCAATAACAATTACAAAATAAAATAATAGAAAACAAATCAATAAGAATAGAAGAGTTCATTAAGAAGAAACGATGGCAAACAAAACAAAACAAAACAAAAAAATATAAAAGCATATACATAAATAAATAAAACAAAATGCGTAACTATTATAATTATTAATTATTATTATTATTAACTATATTATTATGATTACCGCGTATAATTACAAAGCGTACACTTTGATTGTGATGTATATTCGATGAGTATGACTAATGCATAATGATACGGATATGATAATGAAGTTGATTTATATATTGTGTATATGTAAAACTCTGCAATTTGAATTCAAGAGAGCATTAAAGGTTTTATTTTTGTATTTACCGATTAAAAAAACCAAAACACAAAACTATTTCCCCTCCACCTCTCCCAGCTCCACCTCAAATTCAAGGCACACACACAAACACGCAAATATATATATATATATATATATACAAAACTTCCACACTCGCGCAATTAACAACAAGAACAAAGCAGCAACCACCGTCGTTACACACACACACACACACACAACTCACACACAGTTATACATAGAAAGGGTCTTACAAAATAAAAATAAAAACAATAAATAGCGCAGTTAATGAAAATACATTGTATACAATTAAAATTCTTCTCTTTTTTCGTTTAAAAATAAACACCAATGTTTTTTTTTTAAGTATTTAATGCAACTTTATTTCTTGTATAAAAAAAACACTAAACAAAGAAAAACAAATATGAACAACATCCAAACATTGTCGAAATAAATGCAAAATGTAGCACTCTGTGTATAGTAAGCAAAAACAAACAAAAAACTAAGTCTTTCAACTAAAACGCCTCCATTTTTAGGGATGGGATTAACAACCTAATTGCTTAAGATGATGATGATGATGATCCTTGAAAGGAACCAGGTCTAGCCATGGCTTGTTTTGATACCTTGTTTTTCTGTGTGGGGAATTTACTTTAATTAGACCCGCATTACCTTATTTTCATTTGCAACTAAAAACTACAAAATGAACAAGCAGCAACCAAGAAACGAATAAAGTAACAGTGATAATATTCATCCAATTAAATAATGAATACTCCAATTTTTGTAATAAGGTCAAATTCGTTATCAGAATCAATTATTAGCAAACCACAATGCAGGCACGATTTGCTTTGTTAGTTGGCATTTGATTTAGGCAGCATTTGCAAAAATGTAAATATATATAGCATTAGTTTTTCTGATTCCGTTCTCGTATGGCTAATTCAATTGCACAACAAATGAAATAAAAAAAAAATGCTTAAGCGGCATTTGCACAGTGCAAAAACCAAAAACAAAAATAAACGCTTTTTAAATTTGGCAGAAGGTAATCCAAAAATATGCCAATATTAAACCATATGATGAGTAGGCAATTGACTTGTAATACTTGAAATAAGTAGACCGATTGTTAGTTTCATTCCAATTGACCAAAAAGCAAAGCAATAAATTTAAGAGTGCTGTGTGAATGCCGTCACTGAAAAAACAAACAAACAACCAAATAATAACAAAAAAATAAACTAAAGTTGGTTAAATATCAAAAGCAAACATATTGAAAATATACTAAAGACATTTTTATGCATGCCAATCTAAATGTGTAGAAAACAATAAACGAACAGGAGAACAGAACATGAGAGTTCGAGTAAGTAATAGAACTTTATAGTAAAGAAGAAAATTTAAAAAACTGGGGAATACGAAAGCGAAAAACAACAGACAAAATGAACACGGGAAACCTTTTTAAAAAGCAAATTGTAATTGTATTTAACAAATTAGATAATAAATTAATATGTTCTAAAGACTAAGGCGACTTCAATTATTTATTTCTTCTCCTGCTCATCCAGAAATTGTTGTAACAGCGCCGATTCAATTGGAATTGTTAGCTGCTCGGAGCCATCAGCGACACGCTTTGACTTGACCAATTTGTGATCGAGAAACTCGGTTAATTGGGCACGCAATGCCAAATCGGAGCTAACCAGGAATGCCTCGCGACAACTCCAGTACAAATCCTTGAAGGGCATGCCCTGATAGTTGGCGTTGCCCTTATTCTGCAACTGAAACTTGACAATCAGCATGTAAATGCCACGTGAGTTGGTCGTCAACGAGGAGAAGACACTGCGCATCGAGGACAAAGCCAGTTCACCCGAATTCTGTACCAATAGCGAATTCTCAAAGGCCGTCTCATCCATATATGGCAGCATGGTGGTGCAGTCCCACCACGAGAAATTGTAGTTGCCCAATTTGTTTTGATCCCAAACTGGTAAAATATGTTGCAATGCAAATATTTAACTAGTTAATTAACTCATTATTTAATGCAACTCACGCAATGGTGTATTGATGTGGTCTATGGAGGCCAGCAGATGAATGTTGGGCACGCGTGCGAGGCGCGACAGGATGGCCTGCGATTTGACATTGCGCAGCATTGCACCATCCAAATTATGCACAATCAAATAGAGATGAGTTTCGGGTATCAATGCGAACTCCTCTTCGATCATGTCCACAGCCTCGTGTGCATTGGCTGGACTTGGACCCGCATCGAGAATCTCGCTCGTTATGCTGTCCAAGACATCTTTGAGTGTCAAACTGGGAAAGAACCCATTGATCACCAGCACCGTTTGTTGGGCGAGAATATCACGTTGAAAGGTCTGCAACAGTTGCCGTTTGGAGCCCAATCCATACAGCAGAATGTTGAAACCTTCGTTTAGGATGCACATCCATTTGGGAAAGTACGAACGATACTCTTCCAAAATGGCACCGATAGCCGTCTCATGTTCGGCGGATGCCTTCATATCGGCCAGTAGGGTGAATACACGATCTGCCGCTAGCCGAGGATTCTTCAGGCGATCCAATGTGTGATCCGAGGTGAGTATCTTGCTGCTGGCATGCGAGTGAAAATAACCGTCGCTCTCCGGCACAAACTCATTGGATCTCTTAACACGCGCCGACTGACGTTGACGCGCTGCCGACGGTGTCTTGGGCAGTACAGGCACCACAATGGCACGACGTGCCTTGCACGGCGTCTTGGACTCATCGTCGGCGGCATCGTTGTCGGAGCCAGAGCCATTGCTACTACTGCTGCTGCTGCTTAAGGAATTGCCATCGCTGGGTCGAAAATCGCTTTCATCAGCGGAGAAATCCTCATCGGAATCGGCAACAATCCGTGCAATTTCTGCAAGGGAATGGAGAATCGAGCTGAAAGTGAAGATCAAATGTTTTTGTTGTTTGCCACTTACGTTTCTTAACCCGTGAGCGCACATGCGATGGCGTCTTTGGTTGATCAGCCTTCTTCCGTTTGGTGTCGGGTGTCTTGACACCCAGGCGTGGAGTCTTTGGGGTGCCGGGTGTGGCGTTGAGGGCAGCCAATGACATCGCATCCCTCTTCTTGGGCGTGTTGAAGCCAAACAAACTGGTGCCAGCCACATTATAGTCAGTCTGTATGAGCTCGACATCGCGTGAAGTTGGCTTATGCGCGCCCGCAACATCGTCTTCATCTTCGTGAGACTGCTCCTCATCCGAACACTCCACATAGTTAAGAACAATGCGCTCCTTGGCACCTTGATCCTTATATTCCTGATACTTCTTGGTGGGACTCCGTTGGCGTGCTGATCGACGTGTGCGCGGATGCTCGACGAGCTCTGCAGCGCCACTCGATTCATCGGAGCTGCTTCCCATTTCAAGGCATTTTCGGCTGTCCGATTTTGGACCTCGACTTGTTTCTTTTTGTTTCTTTGGAGTCTTGAATTCGGCAGATGTTTGAGTTTTTGTTGGAATGGCACTCATTATTTAATATGTGTTGTAATGAAATATGACATAGAGAATTAAAGGTAAAAATACGTAAAAATTCATATGCGAAAAATGCAATGCAAAAGTAGTTATTGTTGTTTTTGCCGCGGTTTTGTCAATAGAGCATCGATTTATCATATCAGTTGTCATCGATTAATTCCTATACATGAAATTCACAATGGATAGTTACCGCATCTTCGTTACGATTATTAAAGAAGAAGCAGGGGTGCTTACCGCCAAACTATAGTTCAAAAATACTCCACAATTAGGACTGCATGTTATCAAACAAATATTTAATTGCATAAATGTGTAATGTTGACCTCTACAATATATATAAAAGGTGCATAATTACCTGTGCAAAATATATTACCGATGTTTTCATAGTAATCGAATAATAGTTATCGATACAGTGAGAGGAAGGCATCACTAACTCTGAGTCAGGCGGTTTAAGCGTGCGGCAATTTTTCACAGAGTAGCAGCGGCAGTGTGTAACTCATTTGTTTAAATTTTTATAAAAAGTCACACAACACAGACGCAAAATGTCGACAATGGCAAGTCCCTTATCCATCGCTGGCACGCGACAGTCCGGCGCATCGGTTCGCACACAGAACGGTAAGCAATCGTTAATTTAAACAACAGCTGCAGCTGGCAGCAGTCGCCGGGGACAAGCACGTTGCCAATCAGACCTACAGACGGCTGAAGAATATTCTCGAACGAAACTTAAGAAATGTTACTTAGCCTTAGAAAAACTCTTTTCACAAGTCAAAAGCAAACAAACCAAATGATCAGAATAATACGCTCTGACTGGGTACTCAAAGTGAGGTTATGGCTTTCGGAACACCCATAAATGCATCTGGCATTTGTCATCTCAGATTGTAATACAACAATTGTGGTAATTGCATTTTTAATATTTGCAGTCATGGCAGCGCTCTCCATATCGAACATTGTGAAGAGCTCACTGGGCCCCGTCGGATTGGATAAAATGCTAGTGGATGATATTGGAGATGTTACTGTTACCAATGACGGCGCCACGATTCTGCGTCTGCTGGAAGTGGAGCATCCGGCTGCCAAGTAAGTCCACAAAATAACCAGTTTAAGTGACTGTAACTGAGTGACTGAGTGTTCCATTAGGGTACTTGTGGAGCTGGCTCAGCTACAGGACGAAGAGGTTGGAGACGGCACCACATCTGTTGTCATTTTGGCCGCCGAGCTGCTGAAGAACGCCGATGAGTTGGTCAAGCAGAAGATTCATCCCACCTCGATCATTTCGGGCTATCGTATTGCCTGCAAGGAGGCATGCAAATACATTTCGGAGCACCTAACCGCCCCAGTGGACGAGCTGAGCCGTGATTCACTGATCAACATTGCCAAGACATCGATGAGCTCGAAAATTATTGGCGCCGATGCTGACTTCTTTTCCACAATGGTCGTGGATGCCGCTCAAGCTGTCAAGATTACGGATCCCAAGGGACAAACAGCGTACTCGATCAAGGCCATAAATGTGCTAAAAGCGCATGGCAAATCTGCTCGCGAATCGGTTCTGATTCCTGGCTATGCCCTCAACTGCACCATTGCCTCGCAGCAGATGCCCAAGAAGATAGTGAACGCCAAGATTGCCTGCCTTGACTTCTCGCTGCAGAAGACCAAGATGAAGATGGGTGTGCAAGTCTTGATCAATGATCCCGACAAGCTCGAGGCAATTCGCGCCCGTGAACTGGACATCACCAAGGAGCGCATCAACATGATTCTGAGCACCGGTGTCAATGTTGTACTCGTCAGTGGCGGCGTTGATGATCTGTGCATGAAGTACTTTATCGAATTGGGAGCGATGGCTGTGCGTCGCGTGAAGAAGAGTGATTTGAAGATCATTGCCAAGGCAACTGGTGCCGCATTCCTTACATCGCTGACGAACATGGACGGTGAGGAGAGCTTCGATGCTTCCATGGTGGGCGAAGCCGCAGAGGTGGCACAGGAGCGCATCTGTGACGATGAGCTTATCCTCATCAAGGGCACCAAAGCACGGTAGGGCATCTTAGATCGTGTATGATGAGCTAAACATATCTTAACCTTTGGATATTTGTGTGTGTGATTACAGGGCTGCTGCATCGATTATTCTGCGTGGTCCCAACGACTTCTACTGTGATGAGATGGAGCGTTCTGTGCACGATGCTCTCTGCGTGGTGAAGCGTGTGCTCGAAAGTAAAAAAGTCGTTGCTGGTGGTGGCTGTGTGGAGGCAGCACTCTCCATTTACCTGGAGAACTTTGCCACATCACTATCGTCGCGCGAACAGCTAGCAATTGCTGAGTTTGCCAAATCGATGTTGGTCATTCCGAAAACTTTATCTGTAAATGCGGCGAAGGATGCCACCGATTTGGTGGCCAAGCTGCGCTCCTACCACAACTCCAGCCAGACAAACACCAAGCATGCTGAACTCAAGTGGACCGGCTTGGATCTAATTGAGGGCGTTGTGCGCGATAACAAGAAGTCGGGTGTGCTGGAGCCGGCCATGTCCAAGATCAAATCGCTGAAGTTCGCCACCGAGGCGGCAATTACAATTTTGCGTATTGACGACATGATCAAACTGAATCCGGAAGACAAGAGCGGCAAGAGTTATGCCGATGCCTGTGCCGCTGGCGAGTTGGATGGTTAAAAATCCGCTGCTAATATGGCATTTCTTATACTTGGTTAGGCACTTAATCTAATGCAAAACTCACTGCAAACTGCAAAACTATCGCCCCATTTAATTGTAACAACAATTTAATTGTTTCTTTGCTAATCGCAATTTGGTATTAATCCCGCATCATTTCTAAGTCCTCATAATTTCACGTAATATGCATATTAATAAATGAAACAACCGAATATATGCTGCGGCGTATGAAAAACTAAATGTTTATTGTTTTCCAACTAAGATCTAAAGCGTATAGAAAATATTTCTCAGAGAATAGAAGAGAGCGTTGTTGTGTCTGCTGCAGAGAGCCCGAGGAGAATATTCAAAAAGTTGGCTATAAATAGCGCATGCATCTATTTTGCCTACAAATACGAAAAGAATAACAAAATACTGAATACAATCGCGTGAGCAACGTTAAAGCGTGTGAACATTTTTATAAAATATAGGAAAAAATTTTAAAAATATGTCTGCTAACAATATTGAAAGCCCAATTGAAGGCGATGTCAATAATAATGAGACGGCAAATGGTGGACAGGCGGAGCAAGTGGAGCAGCAACCATCGGCACCGCAGCCACAAAACGAGTTGCTCGACATGGTGTTCACATTGGAGAGCGAGAAACAAGCGCTGCTCGAGGAGTCTCGCAAACGAATCGGGGCGCTGCGCAAAGATTTTGAGGTTAGTTTTCAATTGGCCATTCCAATTTATTGACTATAAAAAATCATCAGTAACGATTTTTACAAAGGAAGCACGCTGCGAGAATGAACGCTTGCAGAAGCGAGTGGCCAATTTGGAGCAGTCACTGAAGCAATCGGTAATGCTGGGCGGAGTAGATGCACCAAAGTCACGACAAGAACAGGACGAGCTGCTGCTAAAGGCCAAAACATTGTTGTTCGAGAAGACCAAAGTGAACAAGCAACAGGAGCAACAGATTGCCGTGCTCCGGGAACAAGTCGAGTCCATTAAGGATGTGCTGCAGGTGACCAAAGACATGCTGCAACTGCGGACCACAGAAGGGGAACACACCCAGGCGCGTCTCGAGAAGAGTCAATTGTGGATCAAAGCCGAGCAGGACAAGTGTGCGCTGACCGAAAAGAAATTGCAGATATCGAAGGGTGTCTATGACAAACTGCGTGCCGAATACGACACACAGTCCAAGATATTTAAGGTATGGAAATCTTTCTAAAATCAAAATATATATAATCACTAACATATATATCAACTCTTTTCTGATAGGATTTGAAAGCGGCCTATGAGCAAAAGTTGAGAGTGTTGAGTGTCGCATTGGCAGAGGCCAAAAAATAGTTGAACAATTTAATAAACTACATATGTTAATTAAATGCACAAATATTCTTTATATATGTTCAATAATTTAATCAACTTTCTTCTGCGCCAATCCTGATGGAGTCCCCAGTTTCCTAGGCGCTTTGCTTGGTCTGCTGTTGTTGTTGCTGCTGAATCAGTTTTGCGGCGGCCGCTTGCTTCATCTCCAGCACGCCCATCACAGAGTTTAGGAAACGTGTCTTTTGTATGTGGATCTTTTCAATTTTCTCGATCTGTTCCTGCACATACTCGACGCGACGTTTAAAATAATCCTTGGACCCATCCAGATCCTGTTAAATGCAAACAGAGACGTCGATGTGAGCAGAGCATAATAATAATTGATTTCATTGAGTTGCTGTTACCTTTTCGATGTAGTAGCCGGTGCCGATGTCTATGATGAAATTGTTGAGATCCTTGATGCGTCCTGGCACATACATGCTGCTTGTCAGCGGCACGAGTATTTGACGATTTTCCCAATCGGGCTGAAATGCTTCCAGCGCATCTTTGGAGCCAGCGTATTTCGCTTTGCAGCCGTGCAGAGTCGACAGCGAGTCCTGTATGTTATTCATTTCCTAAACGATATCGCAATTGTTAGAAACATGTGCGATTCTCTCTGAGCAACTGAGGCATTTGTGGCAGCCCCCTTCACCGAAATGATACACGATTGTGTATGAGCAACACCCACACGCGACTCTGGCACTCACCTGCTCGAACTCTTGCTTGATTTGCATCAATTGGTCGGGGCTGAGCTTGGTGAGATCAATCATCTCGGTTTTAGCTGCAGCATTTGCGGTTCCAGACATATTTTACTCTTAAATTTATAACTTAATAAATATAAATTTATATTCTTAATAGTCACACGCAAATCTGCTAGAGTTGTATTGCAATCGTGCGGAACAAGTTCAAACGAGCGACTCACGTTCCAAAAGGAACTGGTTTCGTGACACTCTCATCCCTAAGAACAGTTATGCGCCGCTATCGTATTTACTTGCAGCCACTAACCTTAACAGGTCGCATAATTTTTATAATACAAAATTTCAATGACTCATCAGCCAGTTTTGTTTTCCTCTATGCTCCAAGTGGTTCTTTCATTACAGCGGCATAACAGAGAACTGTTGCCAGTGTTGGCAAAGTGGATAGAAAGTGTTCGAATAAAAGGTAACGTATTCGTTTTTTTATACTTTTACTTTATTTATTATATGCAATGTTATAATTCTGTGTTTTGTCAGTCATTCTGTATTTGTATGCAATTTTATACCTTTTTTTACTTTCTTTCACATAAATTATAAAATCTAACATAAAACAAAGCCATTTCATTAACAATCACTGTCGCTACATGTTACATACACGTTACGATTTGTTATGATATAGGCGCAGCCATTACATGTTCATATACATATTCTTTGTAGGTATATACTGGGTCAGTGTGTGTGTGTGTTTGTGTGTGTGTATGTGTATGTGTGCTTTTGTGTTTTTGTGTGGGTTTTAATTTCGTATATATATATATATATATTAGATAACAATGATATTAAGCCTAAATAGATATATGTAAGTTTAAGTTGTATTGATACATTGTTTGCATTTCATCATTCGCATTTATCTTTTCCTATGATCATTCAACTATTACATGCTTTAACTAAGTTACTTTTACTCATTAAACTAACTTTACTTGCCTCGACTCACTTATCATTTATGTTTATCATACATAACATTATTCTTTAATCAATTGGTATCTGTTTTGTTTTTTTTTTCTTTTATTTTTTTTTGTTTATCTAAAATTGTTTTTAAACAATTTATCAAGTATAATTTGCATGGCGTGTAGAATTTTCAATAGGTTTGAAGTTTTCTTAGTTTTTCCGTTTTTGTATTTAATTTTGTTTTTGGTGTGCACTTTTAATAATCGCAAGACAAAAATTATTTTTCAATTAAAATGAATAAACTTCGTGGTTTGTTTTAAATGCAGAGTTTTGTTTTTTGTTGTTTTATCTTGTGCAGCGTTAACATTGTGAAGATATATAGAAATTTGTTGTCGTAGCCATTGGAGATCGGGTACATACATATTTAAGTGGGAATGGTAATTTGTTATCAACAGCATTTTAATTTGTTATGAATTAATATTATCAAATCGAAGGGACGTAATACATAATACATAATAATAATCATAATTAATTATACATTATAGTATTGTATATGCAATGTATATGTTTTGTATATATAGATGTACATATATATAAATAGTAGAGTATGTATGCATGTTTAATTTGTATTTTTTATTTTTTGTTTGTAAGTAGGGTTTCCATGTTGTATATAGTATATGTATATATATGTATGTATGTGTGTATAATAAGTGTGCATTGTATTGTGTAGTTGTTGTTGTTGCAATTGTCCTAAGTGATTTCATTTCGCTAGATTCGCTAGTTTTTTTTTTTAGTTATGTGGTATTTCGGTTGTATACAAGTTGAAGTTCTTCAAAACTCGAAAATATATCAAAAATTGTTTGTTGAAATGCAATTTATATATGTATATGTGTAGTTAGGAGTCAAATATACATATATGTAAATATATACATATATAGTATTTCGATATATTAACCAATGTTTTTGGTTAAAGATAAGTCAGAAGAAGAATTAAATAATTTAGCTAGGAGTTAATTCTCTGGTATGCGGGGGTAGTAAGTTTATGTAAGTAAGTATGAATGTATGTTAGTGTGCGTGTATAACTCCAATATATGTACATATATAAGTACATATGCATTATATAAAGTCTTGAATACAAAAATTTTGGTATACAAATAGCAGCAAAATTAAATGAAAGCCCTAAAAAGTGATATTCCATTAAAATAAAAATAAAAATGTCTGTGTAGGTGTGTGTGTGTGTGTGTGTGTGTGTGTGTGTGCATTTTGCGTGTTGCCTTATTGTTAGTTTCTGCTGCTGTTGCTGATTGCGTATACGTCACGTAAGCTTCGAAAAATATGCGCAAAGCGGCTCTAATACTGTAAAATTGTTGCTTGTTTCCGTTTTCTTCGTTTTCAGCTGTAAAGTAATTTTGCTCACATTTGATCGCATTTTTGTAAAAAAGCTAGGTAGGTTCGCGTCAGTGTCTAGTATTGAGTGTATTAGTGTATTAGGGTATGTGTGTGTGCGTATGTGAGAGTTGGTGTCTTGTTAATTGATATGTCCGAGTTCATATTGCATAAGAGTCTATGACAATATTTAGTCTCAAATACATATATATAGTAAAAAGTATACATGTTGGGGTCTTTTACGAACCAATTTAGTGGTAAACGAAATATGGCATTTGTTGTAGTATTTGCTGCACGCAAATTGAGAAATCGCGTTACATTCTACATACGTTTTCTTTAATCGAAATGTTTGCGAATTGTCTTAAGTGGTTCTTGTCATTAACTAATTAAAGCCAGTTTCAATTCAATAAACAATCTTATGCATCATTATCATTATCATTATCATTACTTTTATAATAATAATATTTGATCTGCGTCGATCATTTAGATTACAGCACCACATTTTGTAATTTTACACGCTGTTCTTGCAAACAAACAGAAACTGCTTACAGAACTTAAAATGTAGTATGTGTGTATTATATATATATATATATATATATATATAAATTATATATAAATATATTTGTTTAAATTACGTTTACATCGAAATTCGCTAAATTGTGTAATTCTTGTATAATTTGCAGTTTACGTTTTATTTAATATATATATAGTTTACTTTGCTGCTTGGCGCTTGGCGAAAACTTTAAATAGATGTTCCATATTTTTCTTTACTTTATAGCCCATATATTATACACAATTATTTGATTGGCTAGTGGCATAATTAATTATAACATAATGATATATGTTTATGCTGTGATTCCTATTTTTTGTTTTTGTATTAGCAAGTCTTGAGTTTGAAGCTATAATTTCTTAGGCATAATTTTTGCTGAACTTTTTTTTTTGTTTTTTTTTCTCGTTTTTTTCACGTTTGTGTTTTTTTTGGTTTCTTCTTTTCTGCTAGATTCAATGCCTTTAAAACTTAATGCATATGCAGCTAAAATATTGTATTTATATTGTATGGCTTGCAATGTGTGTGTCTGTGTGTCGAATGTCCTTATGTCCTTGCTAACGTATGTATGTCCGTGCGGGCTTTGCTTATTATCCTCCCGTCATTTGTACACTTTGAGATGTTGTGTTTAACTAACGCCATGAGGTTGCTAAATAAAATATATATATATATATATATATATATATATATATATATATATATATATGTATATTTATATATATCCTTTTTCGTTTGCATGCGTGTAAATATTAATGGATTATATATATATATATATTTTTAAATTTTTCGGGATCATGTGGATCACATGGTTTATTGCTAATTTGACGGGGTTTTGTTTTATGTGTTTTTCGCTGGCGGGAGCTCCTTACACATACCACTCCTTAACGTCTTTGGAGTCACGCTTCTTGGCCTTCGGCTGCACCAGACCAGCCATCTGAGGCCGTCCATCGCTGCCGTAACCAAGTGAACCACTGCCACTGGACATCATGCCACCGCCGCCGCCGCCGTTATGTCCGTTCTGTCCGTGATGCTGTTGCTGCTGAAGCGGGCCATGGAGTTGTCCTTGGTTGACGCCACCAGCTGCCTGATGATGCTGTCGCTGCTGATGATACGAGCCATTGGTGCTGGTATTGCCCAGCAGAGCCGCATTCGGATTATGCGAACCGTAAGCGGCAGCCTTTTCACTTTCCGTCTTGTAGCCACGATCGCCGTTCGATTTGAGCCACAGGACGAGCAGGATAACGAGGATGACAGCAATCAGAATGCCAGCCACAATGCCAATGATCATCGCTGTGCGCTCCTCCTCAATGGAATTGATGCGTCCACCCTTGCTTTTCGGACGATAGTTGTTCACATTGTTGCTGTTGTAGGTGCTGCCGCCATACGGTCCATATGGCGGGGGATCTGGCTGTGGTGGCATCGGTGGCAACGGATTCTCATCGGGCAACTGTATACGCTCATGGTCATGACTACCACCACCTATCGCACCGAAGTCATCGTGTGTCGTTTCGCGCTCTGTGACTGTGGTGCGTATCTCTGGCATCATTGTGGTGCTGGTCGTCGTTGTTGTTGATGTGGTAGTTGTGGATATTGTTGGCCGACTGCTGCTACTGCTGCTGCTGGCGGTGCGTTGGGTGGTGCTGCTCACACTGCTGCTGCTGCTGGTGCTGCTCGATTGGCTGCTGGACGTGCTGCTGCTGCCGGCACTTGGCATTGTGGTCATATAATTGGTGGTGCTACTGCCACCCACGCTGCTGCTGCTACTGCTGCTGCTGCTACTATGTTGTTGCTGCTCCGTTGTCACATCGCTGCGTCCTGTCGTTGAGGCGGTTACCAGCTCGTTATTGGACTCTGCAAGTGGTTAGCAGCAGTGTTTAGTGTTTCAGTTGGGCGGCAATTTAGTGTTGTGGTGGTGTTTGTGCTGTGTGCAGTGCTGTACAGTGACAGTGCAACAATGCGACTGTGTTTTCCCCTCCCAGAAAGAATATGCAGTCGAACTTCCCTATATCGAACCGCCCTTATCAAACTAATTTCACTCAAAGAGACTTTTAGCTAAAGCCAAATTGAGTGTAATATAATAAACAAATATAGAAACAAATAAAATAATAATATTTTGAAACTGAAAGCTTGAAGTGTGTTTGATTTAATTATGATAAATTTTGTATTAAACTTAAAAATATTTACTTACATAATTAATAATTCAGTTTAAAGTACTTTTAGATTAATTGATAACATTTATATAAAATATAAATTTAAAAAATTTTAATATGTAATACTTTTCTACTAAAATTAAATATAAACATTTGCACAAAATCTAAACATTTAAGAATATTAATTAAAATCAATATTTAGTAGTAAAAAAGTAAACGTCATGTTCATTATACAAATATTTTAAGATGACTGGTTTAATACATATTAATAGCTGAATTAGTTTTCGAGATTCGCACTAGGAATTAAAATAATAATACAATATTCAAAACATATACATATTGTCGATTTTTCAAAGTTTACTAAACAACCCCCATAAAATAAAGATTGATGTAATATTAAACGATATTCAAACTCAGCTTGTATTATTAAAATTGGCAGTCATGAATCTGACTTATGGAATAAGCATAATTATTGGTCTCCAGTTAAGCCAGGTTCGATTTAGGAAAGATCGACTTAGAGTAGTTCGACTGCTGGTCCAAAATAAGTTTGACAATTAGTTTTATTGAACATAAGGTTAAAGAGCGTAATTTGATATTTGATATTGATAGAGATATGCTCATGCTGCTGCTGCTGTTGATATGTACATTTGGAAGATAACTGAACGTACATTGAGAACTGTACAGTATTCATGTAGGTAAGCTAATATGTGTGTAAGTAGTATGTAAGATAACTATGCAAAAATACTTTCTTTCTTTCACTATCTCTTTCCTACGCATACACATTGAGACTTATAAACAGAGGTATCGCTACTGCTATATACAATACATATACATATTTGGGGTATATAAGACTACCGAATGTACCCTCCTCTCTCATCCTTCTTCCTCTTCTTCATACCGCATCCCTCACAAAAAACGCTTTTATTTATGGTTTTTCTTGTATGCTCACACGCTTATGTTTGGTGTGGCTGTAGTTGTTGTTGTTATTGTTGTAGCATTATCTGAAGTTGTTGTTTTTCTTTTTGCTGTTGTTGTAGGTATTGTTGTTGTTGTTGTTGTTGTTCTTGTTGTTGTTGGTGGTATTGCTCAGATACATATAATACACATATACATAAATATATGCTAAAGTTATTTAAGTAGTTTTAGACACTGTCTAAGTATTTAGTAGGAGCTTAGCCCATGTGCATTGCATTTGTTATTTGCAACTAGACGTTAGCTTTGCATTTGTAATTGATTTTGTTATGATATTTTTTTTTTTTGTTTTGTTTTTGCTTTAGTTAAATTTACAGAGTATCCAAGGCGCAATCACAGTCAGAAATATGAAGACGTATTCACATTCTGAAAGAGACACATAAGGCGTACTCATTGTCAGTTCAAAATTAGAAGCATCATCAACAACTGAGTGGATGAAGTGGAAACAGCTGAACTGATTCTGAATCTGAGGCTGAGACTGAAGGATGACACGAGAGTGAAAGACTGAGTTTGAATATTGAGTATTGATTTTGAGATTGCGATTGCGATTGAGTTGTTTTGGGAATTAAAAGTTGATTGAAGTTGGTTTTTTTTTGGGGCTGATTAATGGTTGTTGTATATGTGGTATATATGTATATGTATGTGTATATGTATATGTATATGTCTATGTATATGTATACGTACATGTATATATATATGTCCTGTATATAGCATATTTACTATTAGTTTGTATGTATGTTTATATGTGTGAGCGTTCAAAGCGTTGCATACTTCAAGGCGCGCAAAAACCCAGAGGACGAGATCACTAACAAGGTACATCGTAACACTGTAAAAGCACTTGGAACTAAAACACACGTATTTTCACATACGCGAACTATGTATGTACTATACATATATATATATGTATATATATATAAGTATTAAAAAAAGGAATCGAAAGCTTAACCGTGGCAACGTTCTAGTTCTACTTACATACAGTAGTATATATGTATAATAATTACATGAACAATACAGTTTTGTTTGCTAGCTAAGATAATGTCTGATATGATTTGTGTGGCTGTGTGATGCAAATGTCAATGACAAAATGACACCACACTGGCAACAAAATACAAGGGAAATAAATAATATAACACAACTAATGTCGAATTTGCGACTCACCTGCACCCTTTGCCGTCGATGTTGAGGTGAATTGCTCCGTTGTCTCACCATAATCCCCAGAGCCATGGACACAATCCTCATCGTCGCAGGCACGCTCAGTGCCGTTGTTGTTGTTGTTGTTTGTGTTATTGTTGTTGCGATCGAGGCCAAGACTGTTGCCCTGCTGCGTGGTTGTCGTCTGTTTGGTGGGTGGCACATAGACGGGTGTAATTAGATCATCCCCGCTGCCCGACTCGAAGGGCGGCGTGCACTCGTCCTCATCGTCGCCGCGACACCCGGATCCCGCACCGGAGAAAATCAGATCGTCTATCGCACCCGGATAGCCACTCGCCGGCGTCTGTCGAGTAGAGTTCAAAGTCTAATTTTACTTCAGTTGATCTGGCGCCGAACTGGCCAAGCGGTTATTTTGTATGTCAGTCAGTGTTAACTGAGTTGAGTATGTGCATATAAGTATATATGTGTATGTGATGCCATTTTTTATGTTTTTTTTTTATGAGGTAATGATTGTTTTGAATTGTACCTAGAGCATACAACTGGAAGATCGGTTTTGGTTTGTGTTTCACAAAAAAATCTTCACTCACGTAATGCGCGTTAAGTTTAAATAAGTGTTTAAAAAATATAGGAAAATGTTTTCAATAGATTATATTTTTTTTAAAAGGTGAAATTGCTCTATTTCTACTTAGGCAAAAGAGACAAATGGAGCCACTACTACATGATTATTGTTGCTATTGTCAGTAAGTGCATTACTTGAAATTGTATATTTATTTCATACATAAAATTATTTAAATCAATACAGAATGATCTACTCGAGAGAGCTCGACTGGATGCTATCCTCAGCTGTTAAAGATTAAATCTATATCTTTTGCTATTCTTATCCGATCTTAAATGAAATTGTTAGAGTTGATCGATAATAATAATAATAGTATATAACTAACTGACCGATGAACATGGCTAGATGCTTTCTTCTGCATGTTACATATTCAATTCGTCCTGATCTTGATGAATAAAATTTCTTACTAGAGTGTTATATGTACGTGTTCGAGTGTGTGTGTGAATGAATGTGCTGGCAGATGTGTGAGTGTGTATTAGTATATTTGTGCAAGATATAGGTGTAGATATGTGTAGAGTCATGCAGCGTTAGTGCGCTCAAACTGGCTTCATAACGAGTACAGTTACAGTGCAAACAAAATGATAATTCTATCTGCATATGGTAGTATATAATATGTTTGCTATACATTTGTATATATAGTAATTGTATTTGTAATATATGTATGTGTGTGTATGTGTGTGTTATTAATATTCACAAATTGATTATTGCATATGCTGTGCTGTGTTAGAGAATAGTCAAATAGCAGTTAGCTGAGGTTAATGGCAATTTGTTTTTGTTGCTGTGGGTTATTTTGCTGGTGCTGGTTATAAAAAGCGTTACGTTAAGAAAAACGCTGATGGAAACGAGGAAAATAAATATTGGAAATGTACATAAATCAAATATGGCATTTACACTAGCTTATACATTTAGTGGCTAATACTTTAGTATTTAGTTTTTAAAATTTAAGTGTGCAACCAAATTTCCCCGAACTTAACTGAAGGTGGGTATTGGGTAGACATTTGTTGAAGGACGTGTGCTTCAGAAACTTCAGAAACTGTACATTGAGCAATTCAGGGGAAAATGGGTTCACACAACGTAATGAAACTGATTATTATGCGATATTTGGATTTAGTTTTTGTTGAATAAAGAAAGAATTTTGAATAAACTTGGTTTTTTTTTTTTGTTACGATGAAGAGAAATACTTGAAAAGTTGAAAGTTGAGAGGAATTCAAATAAAATTTCAAATAAATTCCCTAACCTGCTGCATTCTCTGCAGATCATTTCTATCTAATACTCCAGTTACCAATTGAACATCTCCCCGTGTGGTGATATGAGGATCGCGCTCGACGGCCAAATCCAAAATGCGCAGCTTATTCACAGACAAACCGGCAATGACACCAGCAAAAGGACGTTCGATCCTTGTGCGACCGTTGCGACTAAATTTGCCGCCCACTTGTATATTGGACATGGTGTTGAACACGGTCGAATGGTGGCCTGGCAAACAGAAACAGCGAATATCATTATTAAGAAATTAGGATTTATTAGAATTAGGATATATAATCCTGATCTTACCCTGTGGTGTGAGTGCCTGCACATTATAGTCGTCCAGCTGGAGCGTTGCATTGCCGCCCTTGCGCGAGAACCGCACCACATGATAGGCATTATCGTTGACCTTGGTGCCGATCTCGCCCAGCGGCAAGTCGACGCTGCCAATGTTATAGACCATAAAGATATTGCCCTCCACCAGCTCCAGTTCCATATAATCCTGTGTGGTGGCACTCTCAATGCGCAACAGCACCGCATCCGGCTTGGTGGTAATGAAACCCAATGCCACATTATCCTCCTCGGTATCCGCTTGCGTGTTCTCCGGGAAACTGTACTGCACCATGCCCTTGTTATTACCAAACTCATAAGCAATCGACTCTGCAAGATGACGACAATGATTAGTATGGCTTTGTGTGGCATTGCTTGTGACATTGATTGTTTGTTTGATCAGCACCCACCGTCGTAGCAGGTTGGACCTGTGTAGGATGTCATGTCGCATTCGCAGGCATACGCATTCCATTGCTGCACGCAGACACCGCGGTTGGCGCACGCATTCTGGCTGCACTTGGTTGGTCCTTCGCAACCGCTGACCACCAGAGAGCTGGGCACAACCGCATCGGCTGTGACCGATGGCGATGTATCGCCCAAATCCAACGATGCCAAACAACCCTCAAAGCCGGATCGCGATGAAATTGAACCCGGCAACTTAGAGTACATATCCTTAAATACGCCCCCAATATAGAGTATGCCCGCCAGCTCCAAATGCATATTATTCCCGGTCAAGGTGATAATCTCAAACGAATCGTCCACGGTGAGGGTGTGCGTCTTAGGTCCCGGGCGACGAATGCTGACCTGATGCCAGCGATTGTCATTCATG